>PVIU01000553.1:0-301008 GCA_004026605.1 Ondatra zibethicus | reverse complement strand
TCCTCCTCCTCCTCCTCCTCCTCCTCCTCCTCCTCCTCCTCTTCTTCTTCTTCTTCTTCTTCTTCTTCTTCTTCTTCTTCTTCTTCTTCTTCTTCTTCTTCTTCTTCTTCTTCTTCTTCTTCTTCCTTCTTGAGACAGGGTTTCTATGTGTAGCCCTGGCTGGTCTGGAATTAGTTCTGTAGACCAGGCTGACCTTGAACTCATAGATATCCGCCTGCTTCTGCCTCCCAAGTGCTGGGATTAAAGGCATGCACCACCACATTCACTCTGACTTTACTTATAACTTACTCATGACCCAGAGGTGCTACAGATGGTGGAGTTAAGTCTCCAAGATGGCATTTCCCCAGTCAAGGTCTTTGGGGCTTGAAGGGAGATGTCAATTGCAGGAGCTAGACACAAGCTGTAGTCATCTGAGAAGGGGAAACCTCAATTGAGAAAATGCATCCATAAGATCAGGCTGTGTGACATCCTATGGGGCATATTCTTAGTGATTGATGGGAAAGGGCCCAGTGCCTTGTGGGTGATGGTATCCCTGGCCTGGTGGTCCTGGTTTCTATAAGAAAGCAGGCTGAACAAGCCATGATGAGCAAGCCAGTAAGTAGCATCCCTCCATGGCCTCTACATCAGCTCCTGTCAAGGTTCCTGTGATATTTGAGTTCCTGTCCTGACTTCCTTTGATGATGAACAGTGCTACGGAAGTGTGACTCAAATAAACCCTTTCCTCCCTGACTTGCTTTTTGGTCATGGTGTTTTGCCACAGCAATAGAAACCCTAACTAAGAAAACCATCATAGTTCATTAGGTAGAACACTCAAGCATTTTACTGTTGACATGCTGGGACAACCTTGTGTGGCGCTTTTAAGTGCTTTTCCTTCGAGGTGGGAACATCAGTGTCTGAGAGCTGCATCCCACCTCTCCTCTTATCAAGCTTCCGGTTATCGGTAAGACTAGCAAGCTCGACACATTCGGATCTTGAAGTTTTATTCTCTATTTTCTAACAGTTATTCAGTGATAGTCAATCAAAGCTAATGAACCAGATGTGTTTTGTTCTGTAGGCACACAGTGTTTTAGAGACAGCATTTGTTGTGGACCAACACCCAGAGTACATACAGATGATGCTAAAGCCACATCTGGTTCCTTTGAAGCTATGCAACCAAGTTCTCCAGCACAGCTGCCAAGAAAAGTCTTCATGTCAATCAAACATCTGGAGAAGACACCTGTCTTTCAAGGGCCTTACTGTTCTCCTGTGGATAGAACTGTAGACAGCTTATAGGCATGAGATGCCTTTCTTTCCATTCCTGGACATCTTATCTACCACTTAGCGCATTATTTCTGGATTCAGAAGCCTTCAATAATTTAAGAGCGACAACAGCCCAGGCATATGTGTGACAGTATGTTGGCATGTTCTCTGTCCATCAGCTTCCTGACAGATGAAAAAAAAAAAAAACACATGCTGGCTTGCGTTGAAAATTTAGCTTTCTTGTTTATGCTTTTTGCATATGTGTTTAAGAGTATGCCCCAGTTTAATCAATCGCAACCGCATAATAATTCACAAAGTTCCATGCCAGTCCCTTCCCTCAGCCTTGCTGTCTATGTCTCTTGATGAATGTAGTGCCACTATAGTCATCTGTGAGGTAGGTGCCTTGCAAGCCTGGGGCCGCACGAACCTCTCTCCTGCCGAGTGAAGCTGGTCTCGGCATATTCCACATATAAGCCACACGGATTCAAAGCATGCTTCCTCGTTTCAGCTAGAGGTACTGGGGACTGAACTCAGGGTTCCATGTATGTCAGGCCAACACCCTGCTGAGCTACGTTGCAGCCCTCTCATCTTAGTTTCTGGTCTGCTGAAGGATATACATGGCCGCCTGGCATGATTATGTGGGCAACTTCAAGAATGTGGGCCAGAGATTCTGCCACTTTGCCCAGCGTTCTTGATCATCCTACAGGCCGCGTTTTGAACTTGGTCAGATGAAATCTCTGTGTTGATGATCAATACACCTTTGATCATACTTGGTAAGACCCAAATCAGAATCCAAACTCCTGGCAGTGTCCTTTCATAGGGTATAGGTGGGAAACAGGAAGTAAGCAGGTTTTAAGAGGAATCTTCCCTAGTCAAAAGAAAAATGGCAGTCGAGTCTGACAGGGAGGGAGGAATCATGGGAATTAAAAGTTATGCCCAGTGGTGTCCAGTTCCTTTCGTGGAGCAGAAATATAATGACCAACAGATCTGGGTTTGTATCAAGACTGTGTCTCATACTCAATGCGTGACCTTCGGAAAGATATTGTACAAAGATTTGCTTCCAATATGCTGTGTAATGAAAATAGCATGGAATAAATGCTTGGCTGTCTAGAAAATATGGACACCAGAAGAAGGAAGAACCATTTTAGGGTTATGTGGATAGCCGAATTATCACTGTGTGTCACGGACTTCCACGTCTTTTGAGTTTACAAATGTGACTGGCAGGTCCCAGCTCAGAAATGCCGCATTTCTCCTCTGTTCTCAGCCTGCGGGCTTTTGGGCCAGAGCTTGTCAGTTCTTACCTCCACAGTCTATGCCCACCTTTCCCCATAGGAGTTAAATAAGAATCTGACAGGCAAGATTTATCTTTGAAATCACAGAAAAATGTGATTGGGACAGACACTTGGGAGGGAGAAGCCAGGTGGTTTCATACATTGCTACCTAGAATGACGCTCACAAACAGATCTTTCCCAGAAAGCTGCACGCGCGGTGAGTGTGAGTGTCACAACAGGACATGGCATGACATAGCTGTTCCTTTGCTGTGCCCATTAGTCGGGTTTCCCTCACCTGCGATTGTCTCTCCTTTCCAATAGGCGCCTATGCAAAACAGATTTTGGGTCTTACTGGGTTGTGCCCCTGAAATAGCATGCCCCTCACAACCCTGGCACAATTTCATTTTGAATTTAGCTTCAGTGTACACCAAAGCAACACTACAGATGGGCCTTTAACCATCCAGGTAGATGGAATGTGTGTGTGTGTGTGTGTGTGTGTGTGTGTGTGTGTGTGTGTGCGCGCGCGCGTGCGTGCGTGCGTGCATGTGTGTGTTTTCTTTCCTTTCTGTGTGGAAAGAGAAATTCCAGTCTCTCTCCAGGCTTTGGGATTGAACCCCAGGCCCTGCATGTGTCATGTAGGCTCTCTACCTCTCTTTCTTTTGTTTTTTTCTTGTTCTTTTACCCTTCTTTCCCTTTCCCTCTTCTCCTTTATCCCTGCCCCCTCTCTTTCTCCCTCCCTCCCTTCCTTTCTTGGAGACAGAGTCTCAATGTGCATCCCAGGCTGGCCTGGAACTTATAATACTCTTGCCTTAGTCTCTAGGTGTTGGGGTCACAGGTATGGCCCTAGAAAGCACCAAATCTCTCACATATTAGAGCCTCTCCTGGACATACTTTGAGATGGAAAGAAAAGACAGATAGATAGATGAACCCCTCCACAGTAGCATTATCTCCATCGTAATTCTGACTAATGTGCCAGATGCTGTCCCCAAGTAACTGTCATTTACTCTTGGACATAGCTTATAAGAACCTATAAACTCACCGGGCGGTGGTGCCACATGTCTTTAATCCCAGCACTCGGAAGGCAGAGGCAGGCGGATCTCTGTGAGTTCGAGACCAGCCTGGTCTACAGAGCTAGTTCCAGTACAGGCTCCAAAGCCACAGAGAAACCCTGTCTCCAAAAACAAAAAAAAAAAAACACAAACAAACAAACAAAAAAACAAAAAACCCAAACCTATAAACTCTCACTTTTCTGTATAGATGGATAAACATAACATAACACAACACTGCTTCTCTTCAGAGACATCCCAGGAGGGCTACTTCCTCAAACACCTAAGTAGGAACCTAAGTCTGAGGAACAAACTTGAACTTTGTCAGGAGTCAGGAAAGAAACAGCCGCACAGTGGCAGGGTCGTCCCCTTTGGCCCATGTAGAGCTAGGCTCTGACCTTTTCCTCAGTGAGGCCAACACCCAAGAGGCCTCTGTGGAACTGCTTGCAGCCCAGGGCCCTGAAGCAGAAGGCTCCACAGATCACGTGGTTTGGGTGCATGTCCGTGCAGTAGTGGCTGTGGAAAAAACTCAGAGGTTTCCAGAAGCTTCCAGAGGCTTCCTGAGACTTGTCATTAAAAGAGGACATGAAAAAAAAAACCCAGCAACAACAACAACAACAAAACAACCCAACAGATGCAAAGGATAGGGTGGGGGTAACATCAAAGGAATTATTTTAACAAGAGAATGAATTGTAGGGTCAGAACCACAGTTTGATGCTTCCCACACTGTATGTTATACAACTTGCAGGATTCCTTTTAAATCCGGTTCTGGAGAGCCTTTCTTTATTCATTTTGTTACTGGTCACTGATACCCAGAGGAACCTTCTGGGGATGACCTGCTCTTGGGAGCTATGTGTAGATTTACCAAACACTCCACCCCCTTTACTGAACCAATCCACATTTATAAGACTTTGGAGCCCCTCCCTCTCCTTGCTTTGCCTCCTGAGCTACAGTCTCATCATTGGCCTTTGCCTCCTGCTCTTTCCTTGTGTTTTTAGGGTCTTTGTCCCCCACCCCATTCCCAGACCTTAAGTTCTGAAGCTCCTGGGCCTTTCTGCTAACCCTGTGCCTGCTCACAGTCATGACCACCACCAGGCCATCTCTAACTCTTTCCATGGCCATCCCGGGTCTCTCTCTGCCTAGAGCACAGGGTAGCTTTTCACTCCAGGCACAATACAGCTGTCTACATAATGGTCTCACAGGGCCCTCCACCCAGCCGTACTGGAGTTCCTTTAGATATGGCATCTCTTAGAAGGTGGTCAGTGGGCTACAGTCTTCAGCTGTGACCCATCACTGCCCCCAGCCTGTGGAACTCCTGTTCCCACTAACACCCAAGATTCTGACGTCCATGACACGGCACCACACTCCTGAACTCAGAGCAGCGTGGGTTACCTGCATGAGATCTGGACTGCAGGCACCCGCTGTCGCGGCAGTATGTCTTGCGGGCAGGTAGCTCTTGTCAGCAGTAGCCTTCATAGCTGTGTGACATCGATGATAACCTTCTTCTCTGGCAGCGTGCTGAGGGTAGTTTCCCTGTTTTCTTAATACAAGGCCTCCGTGCTTGGTTCAGGGATGCCTTTAGCATCATCTCTTCCTCCTTTTCTCCAGCTGAAATAATTCTGTCCTCCAAAGCTTTTCGTGACAACTGCATTTGTTTTGTAGGAAGCTAAAGAAACTCTTTCGGAAGCTGAAGGATGAGAATGAACCTGGAGAAAGTGGCCCCGACCACTCAAAACGTCCAGAGCAGTGGGACCTGGACTACAGCCTGGAGCCGTACACTGGGCTGACCCCCGAGTACATGGAAATGAGTAAGAACCCGTCTGCCTCCTCTGGGTGACAGGGTCAGATGAGGGACTGTGGGGAGGAGTTAGGGAATGATAGGGCGGCCTCAGGTACTCACTGTCCCTTCAGGGTTTCACAGTCCTGTGTTGGGGACCTTTTCTCTTGGGTCTCCTATGCTCTTCTGTAAATAAAATGCTTGTCCTTCCAAGCTAAAAAGGAAAGAGGGACATCTTCAATTTAAGAACACAGTTTCCATACAGGAAGATGAAGGCCGTCCTGTGACATGTAGGCTGGGAATCTACAAACTTCTTTAAAGAGAAGAACACAGGAAAGGTCCCACACTGAGCAGGAGGGCTGGGTGTAGTGCTAGCTTTCCTGAAAAGGTTGGGGGGCGGGTGAATGGAAGAGCCTAACAGCAAAGCATCTGGTTGCTTTCCTTAATTGAGGGGGCAGAAGCATGGGTCAGTGCAGGCTGATTAAAGCTGATCACTGCACGTATGGCTTAGAAGGCAGGAGTTTCCCGTTAAGTGTTTTCTAACTTACATCAGCTGCCCTCAACTCGCCTTGCCAGAATAATTCTGATTTTCTACTGGCATAGATAGTTGGTAGCCTCTTTCTATCACTTGGAACTAACAAACGAATAGTGTCGGATGCCACAGACCGTGAGCCAAGAGAAGAAGGTCATAGAATCTCGTCTTCCAGTTCGGCCCCTACTCTAATGCTCTATTACAGTGTACAGTTTTCTGTGTCCTCATGAAGCCTTGTTTCATCAAGATACATTTGCTCAAGTATGATAGTTGTTCAAAAATAGTTCATTATCTGATCATTGGTTCATTTTAACACATCCCTTTCTGAAAGGAGTAGACCAGTCTACCAAGCTACAGGAGGCATGTACAAACTCCTGAAGTACCCTGAAGACATGTGATATAGAATTATCAAAGCACGGTAAGCTTGAGATTCCCAGGCCTCTTGTGCACTTTGCATTCCAAGCTCTGGAGCCCTGTGTTCCAGGATCAGTCCTAGCTTTGCTTTAGGCAATGCTTCCTCAGCAGTGCCGTCCAGGACAATTCCCCATCCTCTTGGCTAGCATCATTGTCTACGTGCTTCTCTACCTTAGCATTATGTTTGGTACCCACACTAATGGGATCTTACTGAGTCATTATCCACAGATCTGCTTCAGCAGACCTAGCCTATGGGGTTCCAAAGATCAGTGAGGAGGGGCGGGCCACGGCTCATTCATCTCTACATCCCCCAGAGACCAGCGTATTTCCTGGCTTACCAGGCACTCAATGTATATCATAAACAGATGAGTGCATGGATGAATGACTTAATGAGCATATTTGCTAATTATTGAGGAATTTTTGTTAACATAGTTAAGTTCATTGTAATAGCTTTAAGAGGCAAGAGGAAGTTCACTTTTAAAGGTGGCCTTGGTGCAACGTGGATGAGGGGGTCTCTGCTACAGTTTCCTTTCTTAGATGTATGGTTGAATGATAGACCTGTAAGTTCTCCTCTGTTAAAAGTTTGTGGATGGGGAGATTTCTATTACAGACCTGGGGTTAGTGGACAATCCTGAAGATAGGCAAGTTCCCACCTCACACGAGGATGGAGAAGAATAATTGTAAAAGTTTGGTCATTAAAGTGACTGAACTCTTTATTTCCCTTGAAGAAATGGACCACAGGGGTCATGAGGCTAGAGAAGGGGTGGGAAAATGCAAGTGAATACATTTAATTATTTTGTGGAGCACTCAACTTTTATTGAACACCTAGCAGGAGGAATACCAGAACAACCTCTTTGCCTTTTCAGATTGGCGTTGATATTTATTGTACAAACAACTTATTGATACTAAAATAGACTTGTTTGGAAAGTAAGCCAAGCCTCTTTCTTCCATTTTGCCGAGCATGTTGTCGGAAGCATTACAATGTGTAATTATGTATAAGTATAGGAGCAGTGGTGTCTGGGTTGTGTCCTTTTTTATTACAGTCTATCCTCTTCACTCTTAAAAGGGTCTATTCTATACACAGTCGAGAACAGGGCTGCAGAACGAACTCCACCAAACCTTAGCATGCAACATAGGGAATGACCTGGAGTCAAGCTGTGGGGCTTCCAATCTTAACTGAGCAGCATGCTAGCTATATATGTGGCTCTGGGCTTAACGCTTAACATCAGCCAGGCCTAACTTTTCCATCCAAAAGATGGGTTTGGTGATATCTTCTACCTCCTGGTGATTGGGTGTCAGAGTTCTTATGTCTTAGAACAAAGAGGTGAGCACAGATCGAGCAGAAATAGAGATTTTTATTTTTTAAAAAAAATATTTATTATATATACAGTGTTCTGCCTGCATGTGTGCCTAGATGCCAGAAGAAGGCACCAGATCTCATTATAGATGATTGTGAACCACCTTGTGGTTTCTGGGAACTGAACTCAGGAGAGCAGCTGGTGCTCTCAACCTCTGAGCTATCTCTCCAGCCCAAGTAATTTATTTTTAAAATGATAAACTTCCAAGGGGGGCAAGAGGCTAGAGCAGAGAAAGTTGAGTCACTGGATTGGTAGCAGCAGCATGGAGGATGAGGCGTGGTCATTTGCATGGTCAACGCTTTGGGGCTCATTTGCATAGTGTGTGCTTTTCTTTTGGTGTGGTATTCGGTGATATGACAAGTACTTCTCTACATGATGCAATTTCATTCATTACATGTCTCATTAGCATCTTAAATCTTCACCCAGGCTGTATTTGTTCTAGTGTTAAAATGATCACAGGTCACTTTCATGTAGGTACTCTAGAGTGCCTTTGCCTCTGAGCCAGTGGCTGATAGTTCCAGCCGGTCTCAGCTGAGGGAGTTTCCCAGCTTTCCTCTTTGCCTGCAAGTTTTCCTAGAATGTTAATTTTGCAGCCTCTTGTTTTCAGCCCCCGCCCCCACTCTCACCCTGTTCTCTGCCTCCCTGGGATTGTGCTAAGAATTAGGTGAGGTGGAATACAGAGTAGTTAGACAGCGGTGCTTGCTGATGTAGCCCCTCAACATTTGCCTTGGTTGTTAATGTCAAGAGTCCAATTTCTCTCTAGTGGAGGTTTCCTACCAAAAGCTATAGGGAGCTGTGAATTAGGCAGGGAAAGCTTGAAGGCAGATCTGATAGTTTCACTCGGAGGTCTGACTAAACCACTGTAGGTGCTCTCTCCTGACCGGGCCTCTGCTTGCTAAGCCAGGACTCTCACATGGCTCTTCTTGTTGTGTTTCTGTAACCTACAGTTCCTGTTCCTCTAGTCACGTGACGACCATTCTCTTCCAAACAGGGGTTCAATGACCTGTCCCCCAATGACATCGCCCCATTGTCTCCAACTACAGCTCAAATGCTGAAGTCCCGAGAACATCACCATGGGGTGAGACGAATTGCTTCATCACTCACAAGGCTAAGGAAATCTCACTTTCTTAGTCCCAAGCTTCAATCCTGTTAAACCGTAAAAAAGGAGAGAGGCCTTAGGAGTTGTAAGGTTGATTTTATTTTTTTATTTTATTTTATTTTGTTTGTTTGTTTGTTTTTGAGATGGGGTTTCTTTGTGTAACAGCCCTAGCTGTCCTGGAACTCGTTTTTGTAGACCAGGCTGACTTTGAACTCACAGAGATCTGCTTGTCTCTGCCTCTAAGAGTGCTGGGATTAAAGGCGTGCACTACCACTGCCCAGTTTTTTTCTTTTTTTTTCTTTTTTTTTTTTTTTTACTTGGAGTGAAATTCAGAAGATATTTTGAAGGATCACCAGCAACCAGCCCTTCTTGCTCTTTGGAAATGCCCACCAGAGCCTGCAGGAGTCACTCAGTTTAGGGGAAAACAGGGCTCTCTGACCTCACACACCAGGGCTTCAGATCCTGCAGCCACATCTGAGCTGTCTTATGACTTTGCTAAGTTTGCGTTCCTGGGCTGAGGGGGAGTAGTCATGAACTGGTTGGAGTACCTTACTCCATGACCATTGGTGGCATTCAAAGGCAAAGCTCAGACTTGGGCTGTCCCAATAGGCTAGGCTTCACCTCCCATCCCCAAATGCCAATTAAAAACACAGTAACAGTGAAAGGCAGAAAAGAGGCTGACTCAGCGTTGGCCACACTTGAGAAGAGAAACAGAGAAAAGGTCCAGTTGCTAGCCGAGTTATACTAGGGTCAGGGTCTAGACCTCGGCAGCCCTGTTAGGAGTACACTGTGACAGAAACATAGACCAACACGTTTGTGTCCTTCCATAAGGTCAGATTTAATTCTACTGAACAACAATAAATTCACAAAGTCCGATGGTCTCCATAGCGGCAATGTGCAGCTTGTCCCACTTCCTTCTGTAACCCTGGCCAGGGGAACCGCAGGTGCTTTTTGTCCAACATTTTTTTTTAAAGTGTTTATTTTAGCGTCTGTATGTGTATGTGTTTGTGTGTGAGGATCTACGTGTACCATGGCATGCACGTGAGGTCAGCAGGCAACCTCAGCTGTGGGTCCTCCTCTTTCTCCTTGCTTTGGAGGCAGAGTCTCTCTTACTGTTTGCTTTTGTGCCGAACATTTCAAGTTGTCTTGCCCATGAGCTTTAGGGGATTTGCCTGTCTCCACCTCTCATCTCACTGTCATGAAAGAGCTCAGATTACAGGCATGTGCCCCCAACACTGGCTTATGTGGGCTCTGGGGACTAAACTTATGTTGACAAGCTTGCTGAGCAGCCACTCTTACCCACTGGGTCGTCTCCCAACCCCTTAATCTAATCCTAATTGCTAATGTGAGCACCCAGATCACATATTACACATAGCACAGTTAAAATGTTTGCGAATGTGGTGTGTGTGTGCGTGTGTGTGTGTGTGTGTGTGTGTGTGTGAGCGCGTGCATTTGTGTGTGTAGGTTGCAGAATGGCTGTAAAAGGCTAAGAGGCCACAGGAGGTTTCAGAAGCTCCAAGAGGTAGGATTGACAGAAATATGTCGAGTCTATTTATTAGATAGTAAATCAACCCCAGCTTCAGGGAAGAAGGGAGAAGTTGGAGACGTTTCAGTGGCTGTGAGTCAGGCAACTATGGGTCACAGGGTTGAGATTTAATCTGTGGAGTAGAATCCAATTGCAGAGGTAGGACCAGGTTCAGACTGAGGAATGGGATAATGGGTAGGTGGCAGTTGAGTGGGCCACATCACTAGCAGGGACCTAACCCAGCTAAGGGTCGTGGGAGAGGTAGGAGTTCTCTGCCTACATGGACTGGTGGTGTCTGCCTTTCTCTGGGGTCCAGGTGAGAAAATTACAGACCTTTCTTTGGTCTGTGTATCCCATAGGTTTTCTCAGATATGACTTAAAATACCCATGTTCTCTTACGGTCTTACCACATACCAATACATGTATAATGTGGTCCTGTTTCTACTCCCGTCTTTGTCAGTCTGTACTTCATGTGTGGTGCCATCCGTGTGTCCGCTGGAGCGCAGTATCATCCTCTACCCTCAAACTGGATCAAAAATTGTTTGTAAAAACGTAGTCTCAGTGCAGAGCACCATTTGGAAAACTCCTTGCCAGGATGATTATACTCTCTCCTCTTGCCTGTCTCTCATAATCCATTGCTCAATCATCAAGCATCCTTGTGTATAGGAACCACCTGCTTGACCCAACTCAGGTGGCTCGTCTCCCATTACCACTCCAGACGTGTTTGGGGATTTCCTATGAGGCACGGCAGAGTCCCAAGGGAATGCCAGAAGAAATGTTCCTAAGCTAGTTCCCTGGGGATTTCAGTCCCCTACCTCACCATTCTTTAGTATCTGTGGCCTCCGGGTCTCCAGTTGAGAAAGCTCACTTCTGTTCACGCCTGCCCTCTCTGATCTGCTGTATTTATGGCGTCTGCATTGCCTTTCCCTCTGCAGTATCTTCGGAAGCCACCACTACTGTGCATCGTCTTGGCCTCCTATGATTGGGGCTTTTTATCCTACAGCCTCCACACTCTCTTGGCTTGCCATTGTTGGTTGTGTTTTTGTTCTTTGATCCTGTTACTCTGTTGTTCAAGAGCACATCTAGCCTCTTATTCCTTTCCCTGGCCAACATGCAACAACTTTGCATGTTCCTTTTGCTCTGGAATTTTCCAAGTCTTTTCACTCATACATGCAAAGCCAGTTTTATGTTTCTGGCTCCATGAAGGGTCCTCTCCCTTCATATTTTAGGCCCTTACCCTGCAGGATTTCAGAGATATTGCTTTCTAAACTAGAGTTTCCCAATGGTAGTAATTCATTCACAAAACTTCACAAGAGCAAGCCTTCCCCATTTAACAGAGCCTTGCCCAGTGCCTCTCACAGCCTGAGTACTGAAAAAATTCTAGACAACCCCATAAAGGAATCTCTGTGTAAATGAGGGTATCTCATAAATGTGTCTCCTCCTCCAGGCTGCAGGTACCTCTCTGCAGGTCAAGCCTCAAGCATTTATGAGCTGATAATCCAGTGGGTGGATTATCAAGACTGTATCATCCTTGTTTCTCCTTTTCTGCCCCTTCTCTTCCTCCTTTCATGCCCCCCCCCGCCTTTCATTTTTTGCCTGCTCCCCTCCCCCACTCCAGGCTATTATTCCCTCCTTCCCAGGGTAAGCCAGGGAAATAAGAGAAGGTGTAACATGAGCCCATCCATGCACTCATACATGGCAGCTCTGGGAAACAACTAGAAGGCCAAAGTGAGCAGACAACTCAACTTCCTAGGGAGTAACTGTTCCCGCCATTCCTCTGGATGGCTCACTCACCTGGTGACAGAGTCACCGCGATTCTTTTCATCCTTTCCCTGATCAATGGAAGGCCCAGCGAGCCACCTACCTCCTTCCTGCTTTCCCAGAGTGTGATGTGTGTCTGGGGTGAGGGTCTAGCTCTGCCTCTAGCCTGGGGCCTGCCATCTCTCTGGGCCTTTCTTCCTTCATAATAAGGGGAGTTAAACCAGAGGATGCGTTTCCCCAGATGCGACACAACCCACCTGTCATCTCTGATCAAAGCTGGTGGTGCCATGTGTCAGAAGAGGCTGGCGCATAACTAACATTTTGGGAAGAAGATAAAACCAAGTCAGTGTGCTCTTGCTTGCTAAGATTGTCATGTGACGCCAAGAGACAGCAAGAAAAGTTTCTGGATTCACCAGTGGAAGTGAGTGCTGCTTCTCATTTTGTGAGGGAGTGTCTTAAGTCCCATAAAGAGTTTCAAACAACTGGGCTGGAAGTCCAGGTTCCTTTCTGATTCTGGTATTTTCCTTTATGTATAACTGCTAAATGGTGCACCTCAAACCCAAGAAACTGAAGGTCGCCCCAATGATTCATTGGTGGAACGGAGCCTAGAGTCCTCTCTTCTACCATTCTACAAGAGGTTTTGATGAGGCCTGGTAGAGAAGCGGAGGGACAGAGGGGAGTGAGCTTCCTTCCTTCCTTCTCCACTGGCTAGACCTCCCCAATTCCAGAAGGCCACTTGTCTTGGACTTTGAACAAAAATGAGAGCCCTGAAACCAAAGCTGCCCACTCCCACTGGTGTGCCTGACATGGTGATCCTGGGCCTTGCTCTCAGCTGTCAGCTTCCTTCCAGAGCTCCCCAGGACCACCCATGCAGACAGGAAGTGTGCTGAGCCCACTGCGGCCTGTCTGTTGTAATGGCAGGGCAGGTCATCAGTGGGGGGCGGCAGCAGGGAGAGATGTATTATATTTACATTTTTCTAAATTGAGCTGGAAGCCTGGGTGTGTGTGTGGGGGGGAGCGGACACAGATCTGGGGGAGGGGCCTGAGGTGAGGGGGAAGCTAGAGTGGGAAGGCTGGAAGTCCTTCTGAGGAGGAGGGAGTTTCCTTGGGGCAGCGGTGGATGTGGGGATGGGCTGGCTCCAGACAAAGGGAAACCTGAGAGTGAGGGATTACTGGAAAAACCTGTGAGGGAGGGGAGCAGCACGCTTTCAAGGGAATCTCCAATATCAAACCCTCTTCCTGAAGAGCTTACTAAGAAAGACTTCAAGGGTAACTCCCCATCCCCCAACTCTGGGGGGGGGGGAAGAAAGCTGACCCAGGAGCAGGCCACAGCGTTAATCATCACGGTCCCCAACCCCAGAAGGAGGCTTCAAAGCTCTTTTGCCACAGGCCTCTCACAGCCCAACTATGGGCTTTCCCTAAGGACCCAAGGAGGAGAAATTCCTCTGCTGTTATAAGAGCTGCAGGCGAAGTTCCGAACACTTGTCGCTATCAGACTTATCCTATAGAGCAGAACTTGACAGCGGGGGGGGGGGATTGTAGCCCTAAATTTAATCCTGTAATGATACTTAGTGACAAGGTCCAGATGAAATTCTTGATAAAATTTCATTGTCATTTTATCTTGATAAATCAGTGATAGCACTGTGAGCCTTTCCCACCCCAAGACAAAGCCTACATTCAAAATATCCTCTCATCCGTAGGGGAAGCTTCTTGGGGATGGAACGGGCATGATAGATACTCCATGAGTGTTTGCTGCTGAAGGAAAAAGATAATGAATGACAGCCAAATGGTACTCAGGCTCCACAGACATCACCTTCCATTGAGTCCCCTTGCTGTGCAGACTCAATTGGGCTGGCCCATCCCACCCAGAGGTAGAGAATCTCCTTATCCAATGATGTGCTGTGATCGGGATGCTTCATCCTAAGACCAGATGGCCTGGCAGTTGTGGTTTGAATCTGGAAGGTATCCCCACACCCTCATGTTTTGAACGTCAAGCCCCTATCTAGCAGTGCTGTTTTGGGAGGCTGTGGTACATTTTGGAGCACGGGCTTAGCTCTTAGAAGTAAGGCACCAGTGGAGGTTGCTGAAGGTTATATCCAGAACTCTGGTTCCAACTTCATTCTCTGCTTCTGGACCAGCTGTGACGTGACATGAGTAACCTTTGCCACATGCTCCTGATATCACGAGCCATGCAAATGCAACAAATGTGGAAAGTTGATGCTGGGAGTGGGGACAGAGCCACTTACATTGGTGGGAAGATGCAGTCCCATTCAGGGTGGGTCTTCTTCCTCTCGCTTCCTGTCCCCCCCCCCAACAAGGCACAAAGCTGGTGGAACAAAACTCGGAGTGTGTGCTCCAAGACAGTGGCTAAAAGCCCCGGGAAATTCCTTTCCCTGGAGTCATCCTGTTTATAGGAACTGAGTCATCCCACTGGATAATTGGGTACCTGCCCCCTTCTCTAAATGGCACTTAACCACAGTCCAGGCAGCACAGAGGGCCCGGTTCCAGGGTTTCTGGGAAAGAGGGTGAGTCCCAGGCCATTTGTCTCCTCTTACTTCCGAGGCAGACATTGCTTGTCATTGTCTGCACCATGTAGCCTTCCCTCCTGGCACTGGGACTTTGAAAGGGGCGCTTTACCTGGATGCGGTATTCCTATACCACCTCTGTTACCGTGCCTGCCACACTGAAGGTGCCTGGCCAGTGCTGGGGAAAGGAGTGAGTGGCTGGAGAGAGGAATGCGTGATGAGGGACCGAGCAGGTGGAAGGTGCTCTTTGTTTAAGACACATTGGGAAGTAGTCTCCTTTTCTATTTCTCCTCGTACAACCAGGGAACTCAGAAGGGGGCTTTGTCAACCTGTCGTAGTCATGTTATAGGTCCCCAGAGTAGGCATATTTGTGTTTTCCCTGTTGTTATTTCCTTTTCAATAAAATTGCCGTCAACTTTATTGTATTTTCAAATCTAAATTTATTTTCATTTTGTTGACTTTTCCGCAGCCTTCTGGAGAAAAAGGAATAAAACACACAAGGGTCCTCATTGTAATGTTTTGGAAGCGCGCGGTTCGGGTCTCTCCTGATTTCCTGGCCTTTGTCTCTCAGTTGCTTTGCCATAGTGATAGATGTGGTAGATGGAAGGAGGGGTAATCAATCGTGTGGCTGCCCTCCACACTCCCTATTCACTTACGTGTGTGTGTGTGTGTGTGAATAAGAGTAAACAGATCACTCCATGTGTGTATTCACCAGAAACCACTGCAAATCACCAGGTGGCTCTCAGAAGTGAATCAGTTGATCTTAACAGCTCATTTCTCTCTAGTTTGGTTGCAGTGCTGTGGAGCGAGGAGAGGAGTAGTAACTGAATCTCCTTCAGGGACAAAGAAATAAAGACATTCAGAGCCAAGTGTACCTTAGAGGTCTATCCGGGTGTTGCACTGATATTTCATGTGGCAAACTCTTAATATTTAAATTGATACTATAAGCCTGTCCTTTCTGGTCTTGGCTTCCTGAAGTTTCCAAATGGAGAAGTGTAAGCCCTATACAGAATGGAGTTGCGTTTTATTTGCTGCTTTTGTTTTTGAGGTAGTTTGTGAATTTCAGTCATTCAGGCAGAAAAGAGCTTAAGTCTCAGCATCATCGGGCAGACCATCCACATCTCTTCTACGTGGTCTTCAAGCCAAACACAGTGATTACTAATTGTGTGGCACTTTGCGGGGGCCCTGCTGGGGAAGCGAGCTATCCCTGCCTGTACTGGCTGATTTTGTGTATTAACTTGACACAAGTTAGAGCCATCAGTGAGGAAGGAGCCTTGGTTGAGGAAATGACTCCATGAGGTCCAGCTGTAAAGCATTTTCTCAATTAGTGATCAATGCAGGAGGGCACAGCCCATGGTGGGTGGTGCCATCCCTGGGCTGCTGGTCCTGGATTCTATAAGAAAACAGACTGAGCAAGCCAGGGGAAGCAAGACAGTAAGCAGCACTCCTCGATGGCCTCTGCATCAGCTCCTGCCTCCAGGGTCTAGCTGCTTGAATTCCTGTTCTGACTTCCTTCAATGATGGACTATGATCTGGAAGTGTAAGCCAAATAAACCCTTTCCCCCCTAACTTGCTTTTAGGTCATGGAGTTTCATAGCAGCAGTAGAAACCCTCCCTAAGGCAGTGCCTAATGCTCCACAGCAGTGTGTTAACGCGGCCACCAGTGTCAGAACAACTCTGTGACACTGACACGGGTGTTTATGTGTCCCTCTTCCTCCATTCTTCCTTGGAGCTCTTAAAAAGTAGATAGTGATCTGTTTATCCTATAATAAAATGTGTGGCTATAATAGAATGTCACAGGCTGGGTGATTTATAAACAGTAAAATGCATTTGACTCGTTCTGGAGTGTTGGAAGTCCAAGCCACTCGTGAGACCCTCCTTGCTGTGGCAGCCCACTGTGGGAGGCAGAAGGTCAAGAAAGCACAGGAGAATATAGAACAAGAGGAGACAAACTTATTTTTTAAATAAAATCACACTCCTAACAATGAACCTCATTCTATAATGATATTAACACATCCACAATGGCAAAGACCTTGTGGTCAAATTGCTTCTCAAAGATCCTATTATAATAGCACACGAACTAGGCAGGGATGGGAGCGCATTCAAACCATAGCACAGCTAATCTTTGTTTTCTAGCAGTGAGCATGAAGTCTAGGGAGCAGACTGCTCTATAAATGTTTGTTGAATGAATGGCAGATCAAGTGAGGGAGTGAATGGTAGCTATTGAGAGGTCATACTTTTGTCACCCCTACCCCCACATCAGAGGCCCAGTCTGAGGATGCATGCATTCCTTTCTTCCCACTGCCCCCTTCAAGTCTGAGTCCAGCAATGCTTCCAATTCTTTCTTGTTTGTCATTAAACATTCTTAGGAGAAGGGGATTGTCTTTCTTGGGGTTTCTATTGCTGTGAAGAGACATCATGACCATGGCAATTCTTATAAAGGAAAGAGATCTAATTGGGGTGGCTTACAGTTTCAGAGGTTTAGTCCATTATTGTCATGGTGGGACATGGTGGCATGCAGGCAGACACGGTGCTGGAGGAGGAGCTGAGAGTTCTCCATCTTGCAGACAACAGGAAGTGAACTGAGACACTAGGAGTGGCTTGAGCATATATGAGACCTCAAAGCCCACCTCCACAGTGACGTATGTCCTCCAACAAAGCCACTCCTCCCTAATAGCACCACTCCCTATGAGGGCCATTTTCTTTCAAACCACCACAGGGATGGTGAGGCATGGCATAGCTTTAAAATGTGGGTTTATGAAACAGGACTGGGTTAGTGCTGTGGGCTTTTCCAAAACTGTTCAGCAGGAGAAATTGCCTCCTTCCCAAGAAGACAAACACACCATGTAGCCTTGCTCCCCTGCCTTACCCGCCACTGGGTCACAAAAAGGAAGACCCTTAAGGTATCAGTTTTTATTTCTGTTTTCTTAAGATGAAAATGGAGAGACAAATCCTCCAGTAGAGAGTAAAGCTGGACAAACGGAGCAAGAAACAATGAAAGCAAATTCTTTACGCGCAGAGTTTGAAACTGTGTTTCAGGGTTCTCCTGTGACATCTAACAGCATGAAACACACATGTATAATTTTCCGAGTTTATTATAATCTAACTCAGGAGTTCTCAACCCTTGGGTCACGGCATATCAGATAGTTACATTATGATTCATAACAATAGCAAAATTATGGCTATGAAATAGCAGTGAAAATAATTTTATGGCTGGTGGTTACAACATGAGGAAGTGTATTAAAGGCGCAGCATTAAGAGGGTTGAGAACCTTTGATCCAACTGAACTACTCCTTTTCTGGCCAAGCCCCTTGAAAGAGCACTTCTGCACCTCAGTGGGACATTGGTGGCACAGGAGCCTCAGGATCTCATTCACACCGGAAAGTGCAGTTCCCAGTTGTTTCTGTGTTGCTCCTGTACTGAGAGCCTTTGCTTGGTGTCACCCAAGTGTCAACCAATGGTTCTCACTATTCACCATTTCCATCTTTTTAGTGGATCTTAAGTGCATTAATTCATAATAAAGTTGGACATTTCTTGGGAAACTTGTCAGCCATGATAGGTCATTTGTCTGTTTTCTTATATAATCTTATTTTTAGCATCTATGTTAATGAGTTTTAATTTTTGTTAATTAAATCGGTTCATTGATAATTTCACCTATGTGTCTAATGCATTCTGATGTTCTCATTCCCACCCTCTTTTATTTCCCCCCCCTTCACACACCCATATCCCTCCAGTTGTAGCCTTCATTTTTCTTTGGGACCTACTGAGTTTAATCAGGGGGGCCTGTGTGACCAGGGTGACAAGCTATATATTGGGGCACAGTAGGCTCAACAGTATTTACTCAGAAGTAAGGGGAAAGTTCCCGTAAGTCCCTCCCTCATACATGACTGACTGTTGGCAGCCCCAGTGCCCATAGCTGCTATGACTTCATGATTCCAATGGCTGTGCCCAGTCTAGCAGGTGGCATTTCTCACTATCTTCTGCCTCTTACTCCTTTTATTGCATCTCCTGCTCTGTTTCCTGAGCCTTGAAGGGGTGGTATAAACATCTTGTCTAGGACAGAACCCTTGTCTACCACTCAAATCCAATCAGAGAGCCATTGGTCACCGTTGTTCAGGTGGGCTCATTGTGCCTCGCAGGGTGGTGTCATAGTTTGTTAGATTCAGAGCTGGGTAAGATTGCTGATGCCTTTTGTCAACCTGAAGCATCCTCTGGCACACTAAAAGCTTCCAGCAGGGAATGGAGCTTCCCAGCTCTGTTCCAGTTTGATCCCTGTCTCTTGCAACCATGGTCTTGTGGTGTCTCTAGCAATAGGGTCATTTTGAAGGCTCCAGTTCTCAGTCCTCCTCAATGGGAGACTCTGCTTTTACTAAACTGAAGGGGAATGGGCTAAAAATGGTTGTCATAACGTTCGTTAGAGTTGGGACATTCTTCTGACCTTCCGTGAAATGTCCTGTGCCTGTCACAGCAAGCAACTAGTTTTGCTTTTTGCTGTGTGTGTGTGTGTGAGAGAGAGAGAGAGAGAGAGAGAGAGACAGAGAGAGACAGAGAGAGAGTTTCATTTTTAAAACAGATAACATTTAAATATCTGTTTACAGGACAAGCACCACAGAGGGCAACACAGATGCAGTAAAGGGTGGAATATGGAACACAGAAATATAGTACCCGTTCTCAAGGCCTGCCCACCCCCAGGGAGTGGCAGGTCCAGGACTCCATGGGAGGGACTAGAGATGCCTGCAGCAGTTCAGCCAAGCTGGGGAAGTTGGGAAGTGAGGAAGGAGAGACTCATGGGGGGGGGGCGTAGGGGAATCTGATTTGAGTCTGAACCGTGAGTAACAATTCACTCTGCAGAACATGGAGGAAATTAGAGTAGCGGTGTGCAGCGAGGCTCCAAAATGCACAGATGGTTTGGAATGGTTGGAAAGCAGGTAGAATTGACCTCAAGCATTCCCACTGAAACTAGCCCTACAGACAAAATATGGGCTAGACAGGAAGAAATGATTAAGTCTGGGTCAGATTGCAATGGGCTTTGAATGCCAGGCCAAGGGTCTGGACTTCTGTGTGCGCTTGTGTATGTTCACACACAATGGAAAGCTCTGGATTTTATATGTATGCTTGCGTGTGTGCACACACAATGGAAGGTTCTGGACTTTATGTTTATGTGCACACACAATGGAAGGCTCCGGACTTTATGTGCACACACAAAGGAAGGGTCTGGACTTTATGTGCATGTTTGTGTATGTGCACACCCAATGGAAGGGTAGATATTTCCATTGATGACTCTTAAATAGATGAGTGAAAATCAGAGTTGTATTCTGCTGTTACCTTTCCGTCCACCGTATCCAGTGTATTCTGCTTTCTCTACTACACCGTTCATTCTTTTCACCAAGTAGACTGTCCCGAAATGTCCTTACCGGCTGCTGTCTCATTTAGTGTCTTTCACTCCTCCTTGTTATTTTAGCCCAAGCCCAGGTAATCGCTCATGCTTTTAACTGTCTCCAGCATCAGGCAGTGTAAGGCTGGTGGTTATTTAGGAAGGTTCTTGGCTGCTGGAGTACAAGCAGACGGCTTCATGCTTCCAACCGGCATTTCTGGGGCACTTTACAGCGCTTTACAGTGGGGCTTTGTAAAGATTTAGTTGAAAATCAACTTATGGATTCTTCCCTAATTGGCTTGGCCAGGGTTAATCTGCCACTGGCCCAGCCAAGCTGGCTTCTATTATGGAGCCACACTGAGGATTTCCGGTGTTGCTTTTGTCCTAAGGGAGGCTGGCTGTTTTTAGAAACAAATCTTGGTGTTGGTGAAGGCCAGCATCCTTGCATCCTCTGAAGTGAACCCAGCTGGGATCCTGTCTGATTCAGCCCTCCAGACTTTCCCTTGAAAGGAGCAAGTCTTGGACTTGGCATCTGCGTGCTAGAGGGTTATGGTTTTATTTTATTTTTTTTCTCTCCCCAAGATTAAATAAAGACTCGCTGTTTATTTCTACCTCTTTAGATAACTTCTTTGAAATGTTCAAGGGTGCTCGGTCCAAGTTGGAAGCACCTGAGACATCAGAAGATATGTAGAGAAGGGGCCAGGGTACCCTGTGCCTCTCTTCTGAGGTTGCCCCCTGCTGAGCACACCGATTTACACCCAGGGTGGGAGACCAGAGCTTTTATGAGATTGGAATAACGAACGGCAACCACTGAACACACCACACTTGCCCAGAAAACAGTGATGTTAAGAAAAGAGCTTATGTCTGGGTGAAGAGTCTGTCAAGGCGAGAAAGCAAACACTCGGGGCTACCCTTGGGGACAACAGTTGACCAAATGTCCCTGAGGTTCATAAGAAAGAGATAAGTGTGAAAAGTGAAAAGTCCTGCTTCCTTCATGGACCTTCAAGGATGCTGGATTTCCCAGGGCCATTCACAGACAAGGGGTAAGGACATATTACAGGAAAGATTAACTGCCCCTTCCCACCCCGCAGAGTCCTTGCTGAGCCCTTCGAGCCCTTTGAGGCTCTGAGGTTGTCACAGGGTTCTTCTGGAGGAAGTCTCTTATGGTTAGAAGGTTTGCCCTGCCCTCACTCAACTGAGATGACTAACTTTAGATGCTAAAGAGTGATGAGTCTGTGTATGTATTTAAATGTAGACATGGGTGTTACAGGTTTTAGAAAACTAGACCAATCTGTTTAGCTTTCCTTGGTTAGAGTTAGGGTTAGTGTCCACTCCCCTTTGTTCCATCTATCCTAGCCCTACTCCCTGACTCCCAAATTAAATTTTCTGTGAAGCATCTTTTGAAAGACGTGCTAGGTACTGATGCTTTCAAGCTTTTATGCTTCGTGTGGGTGGTGGTGGGTGGTGGGGTGTGTGTGCGTGTGTGCATGTGAGGATCAGAAAACAGACTGTGGGCTCAGCTCTCTCCTTCCACCTTGTATCTGAGGCAGAGTCCCTCTTGTTTCTGCACTGGCCACCCCAGAGCACCTGGTCTGTGAGCTCCTTCGCAGTTCTTTTGTCTCGGCTTCCCAGCTTGCTGATGTAATGCTGGGGCTATGGGTGCATCCCCCCGCATCCGTTTTTTTTAATGTGGGTTCTGGAGGTCGCACTTGGGCCATCAGGCTTGAGTGGCAAGTGCTTTGACCTGTAGAGCCATCCAGGAAGCCCCGAGATGCTGTATTTGTAACTGCTTACCTGAGCGAGTTTCTGAAGAGCTGTGTACCCCTCCCTACCCCCATTACCATCTGGCCTTTCCAGGAGTCCAACCTTCATGTATCAGAGACATCTTGCCGTTAATGACACCGGCTGGGTCTCCTAGAACCACTGGGCATCTAAGGTAAGGCAGAAGTTGGGGTTGTATGAGCAAGGGCAGCAGCCACACCTGTGAGCCTGCAAACCTGTCAAATCGGAAGCATTTTGACTGGGAAGAGTTCCGTGTGTGTTCTCTCCGGGAGCTTTCCCAGAAGTTGGTTTAGGTTCTTTGTGTATGGACAGACACGTAGCCATGAGTTTGGATCCTGTCTTTTCATTTTTTTCGTGTGACTATCCTGGGATGGTGAAGCTTCTCTAAGGGCACCACAATCACAGCCTTACAGCACCTCCCTTTAGGGAATTTAAAGCAGTTCCCTTGAGCTGTCCGTGTAGACAGAAGCATAGACAAAGGACTGAGTCAGGTTAAGAACACATGTAGATCTGGATCTCCTCAGACTCACTGAGTCTCTAAACGGTAAGCTTGTGTCTGTTTAGCATGTAGCTATACAGTATACATTGTAATCATTTCTGCATGCTGATATGCATTTCACTAAGAATAACAGTATATATAATACATAACTAACTTATTACTTACAGAAATAACTTACTATTTAGGTCTTGGCATATGTATATGTATGTGTGGGAAAGGGCATAGGTGGGCTTTCGGTATCTCCTTCTATTGCTCTCCACCTTATTTATTTATTTATTGAGATACAGTCTGTCCTTGAACCTGGAGGTTGACATTTAGACTGGCCTGGATAGCCAGCAAATCCCAGGGGTCCACCTGTCTCCCGTAACCAGCACTGGGATTATAGACATATGCTAATATACCTGAATTTCACGTAGGTGCTGGGGAGGTGATCCTGGGGAAGCAAGCCCTTTACCCACTGAGCCATCTCCTCAGCTCCCACATGTAACATTTGTTGAACAATTATTAGCTATCAGACATTATATGTGTTCTGAGCACTTCTGTGTGCCTTCTGAGATGCCAATCAGGTAAGTATTGTTTTATGGGTTTTTTTTTGTTTTGTTTTTTCGAGACAGGGTTTCTCTGTAGCTTTGGGGCCTGTCCTGGAACTAGCTCTTGTAGACCAGGCTGGCCTCGAACTCACAGAGATCCACCTGCCTCTGCCTCCTGAGTGCTGGGATTAAAGGCGTGCGCCACCACTGCCCAGTGTTTTATGATTCTTAATTTCACTTGTTATAACTGGGGGACCAAACAATTGGTACCTGCCAATGTTAAGTGTGTAGGGAATTCGACTAGGCTGCTTCCAGGAGCAAATTTGTAAAAAGCTCCCAGAGTAGACAAAGTCTATGCCTTATAGCAGAGAAAGACAACTGAGTGAGTATACAGTCCCAGAAGTACCCAGCACTGGCTGCTACAGAGGCCCAAGCACAGGAGGGGCTGTTCAGGGCAGGAGGCACTGGAGTGGTCTGATCTTGAGTACCCACAGAAATTCACCAGCTAGAGAATAGTTGTGTGCACAGGAGAAGGAAAGGGGGTCTGTTCCATGGAAACTCTAAGGATGACAAATGTGTCCTAGAGGCAGGAGCAGAGCTGTTACATGGGGGCATTTTGGAGCTGAGGTTAGAGAGGCGGATTAAAAAAGACTGCATCACCTGCGTGCCAAAATAAGGACTCTGGATTCTATTCAGTAACTAAAGGGGGTCACACAGGCATTTTTATGAGAAGGAAGGTGACAGAGTCAGATGACAACGTCTGTGTGCTGCAAGCCTGGGAAGAAGAATGCTGAGGAAGGTGGTTGGGTGGCTGTGGCAAGGGTCCAGGTAGAACGAGACACCTTGCAGCTGCAGGATGGCTGCCGAGTCCCTTGCTCACTGTTCCTACAGCTCGGAATGCTCTCTGGCTCTCAGTCATGACATAGCCTTTTCCTAGATGGAGCTAAGGTCATCCACACGGAGACTTTCTTTCAGTCCCCTCCCTGAGTGGATGGCCTTTAGTCCATGCTTCTTTCAGTTCTCTGACTCTAGTAGATTCTTTTTTCTATCTTGGAACACACTTGCAAAACCCTGTTGAACAACTCTTCATACACTTATCTCTTCCCCCCCTCTAAACCCGGCTCTTTTGTAACAGGACCAGGCCTTTGCCTCCCTCAATACTTGGCAGAATACCTGATGTTTTTTTCCCAGTTCTCAATAAATGTGTGATGAATGATTTCTTTCCAAATAAAAGCAGTGGCTCTGTCTATAGAAAAGGAGACCCTAGAGCAGGGTCTGGTACACATCAATAATCTCAGTATTTGGGGTGGGGTAGGTGTGCTGAGGCAGGAAGTTCAAGAGTTCAAGGACAGCCTAGTCTATATAGCAAGACTCTTGACTCAAAAAACGGGGGATCCAACTTTGGGGAGTAGTTTTTGAAGCTACGTTAAGGGCTGGCAACTCACGGCCGAGGGCCAACATCAACCTATTTTGTAGACTGTTTTTGTAAATAAAGTTTTATTGGTAGCACAGCCATGCCTGGGAACAATGGCAGAAGTGAGTTGCTGTGACAAGACAGACCATATTTCCTCTTTAGCCATTTACAGAGTTTACCAACCCCTAAGTTAGCCACATATGATTAGCTTGGAGTGGTGAAATAGAGGTGTCCCTGTCATGCATCTCTTTATACTGCCTGCTGTGCCTAATCTAGAGCTTTGACTCAGAGTGGCAGCCCTGGCCCTGGCTGCAGTAGTGAGAAGGAAGACCAGAAGTGCAGGCAGGCAGGAACCTGATAGTGAGGACTAGGGACCGCAGAATGGAGATGGCTTTCACACACCACAGTTCCCTGATGCTCTCCTGCATGATCTCTCCTAGTCATCCAGTTTGGTTTTGTTACCCTCTTTGTGGCCTCCTTTCCACTGGCACCAGTGTTTGCCCTCCTCAACAATGTCATCGAAGTGCGGCTGGATGCAAAAAAGTTTGTTACAGAGTTGAGACGCCCAGATGCCGTGAGGACCAAAGATATTGGTATGTGCCCTCTTAGAGGCCTGGCATGCCCCACCCCCTGGTGTGACTCCTCCCACCACCTGCCCTGCAGAGCTCAGCCCTCCTTTCTTTAAGCCTTGCTCCCAATCTTGGACCTGGGGAGCCCTGTGGAAGTAATATTAGGTACCCACAGTTGTCTCTTAAGCTTTCAGACAGGGACACCCTAAGCTTTTCTGTGCAAGCCCAGTTCTGGGAGGAGGACAGAAAGGCTCCCCAGGTAACCCTGCCTCTAGAATGTCACTGCATTCTGTGGCCTTGCTGTCTGAAATCTGAGCCGAGGGGGAAACTAACCAGTGATGCCTGCACTTCTGTCTTACAGGAATTTGGTTTGACATTCTCTCTGGAATTGGCAAGTTCTCTGTCATCATCAATGTAAGTGCTTGCATTCAGAATGCCTTAGCTGGATGGGAGTTGCATCTAGAGAGCCCGGCCTTTGAAGCAGGAAGCAATCCCATTACTTCCCAGCTTTTCCCATCAGGAGCTTTCTGGCACACTCAGGCCTTATAGCCTGTTTCACTTTTCATTTCATTAAGAGAAAGGCAATCACCCATCTGACTGTATACCGTGGCCTTAAAAATCAAAAGCAGATCTTCCCTTGCAGCCAAGAATAATGAAGAAAGACATTGACATATCTGCCTATTTCCATTCTGTCTCTACCCTTTAGTTAAGCAGAGCCTGGAATGTTGCCTGGGTTACAATTTCTAATCCATATCCTCAGTGCAAAGTCTTGATCACCTTTGTGGACTTGGGCACGCTGTAGGTGAATCTAGGATGAGGAAGAAAGGAGGTCCTACCTGTTGGGACTCTCTTAGCTGCCTTGACAGACTTGTATACATGCAAAGAAATTTCTTTGCTTTTGTACCCTGGATGGACGGTAGCCAGAAAGGGCCTTC
This sequence comes from Ondatra zibethicus, assembly GCA_004026605.1. Classification (NCBI taxonomy): domain Eukaryota; kingdom Metazoa; phylum Chordata; class Mammalia; order Rodentia; family Cricetidae; genus Ondatra; species Ondatra zibethicus. Next base: position 275,358 of record PVIU01000553.1, on the reverse strand, counting down.
CCTTGCTATTTCCCCTAAGAAGGCATCAACCAGCTAGGTATGTATCTAGAGCCATAGCTCGTGTTCTCACCTGGATTCTTGATATCTGCCCATAATTGATCAAGAGTCGTGGGGAGAGGCAGACTCAGTCCACTGCAGGTTGAATACCTCGATGTAGAAAGCACCCATTTTCATGCCTAGAAACCTTGCACAATTGGAAAGGGGTCAGCAATTACTCTGAGCCATGTGTTCGATACTTTCTATTTGTGCTACAGAGGGACAGGGCATTTTGCTTCCCTGGCCTCTCTTAAGTCTTGCCTACTCATCAAAACAACAGGACCTAAGAATCACATCTACCACGTAGGCTCATTCTAGAAATGAAGCAGGATAATGGAAGGACAAACAAGTGCTCAGTAAACCGCAGTTATGACAATCACAAGTGAGTTATTAATTTTCAAATATGGGTATGCCCTGCTTACATATACACGCTCAGAAAAAAAAAATACCGAAAGCAAATTTTAAGGGGCTTTAATTGTTGGTGCAGAATATAGTATAAACAGCTGCCAAAAAGATTTAAGGTTCTCTTTGCGGAAAGTAACTCCAAATCCAAACACGCAATCGCTCACCTGCGTTCAGCTTACTCTTGGCCATTTGTAGAGCACTCAGACTTTCCCAGATGCTGTGTGGGCTGTGTATGGCCCGTCTAGCAGGACCTGCACCTCCCCTTCCATCTCTCCCCTTTGGAAAGAAGAATAAAGGAACAGCTTCTATTGCACGAGACACCACAAAATGTCCAGAGAGGGCAGTCTGATTGAGGAAACTGTGGAGCCATGTTCCTGGTCCTTTAGTCTTTCATGTACATGGCCCTCCAGCTCCTTGTCCAACCTGCAAGGGCCACTTTCACCATTACAAGGGATTTTCTCAGAATACCTTGAACTCTGTTTTGGCTCAGCCAATAGTAATGTCAGTCCTGGTATCTTAGAGGCAGACTAATGAGGTCATTTCTTCTGTCCAGAACCGTGGTCATATGAACTTAGGTACGGGTGCTTGGGTATACTATAGATGCTTCCACGTCCACCCTTGTAGCTCCTTCTCATGGTGTGCCCCGAAGTGGACAGTCCCTCAGTCACGTGACCCCTGTGCCTTCCGGATGCCACCCATTCACACCAGTCCTCAGTGCTTGTGATTCTGTCCCCTAGGCTTTTGTCATCGCTGTCACCTCCGACTTTATCCCCCGCCTTGTGTACCAGTACTCCTATAGTCACAATGGGACTCTACATGGCTTTGTGAACCACACCCTCTCCTTCTTCAATGTCAGCCAGCTGAAGGAGGGAACACGGCCAGAAAACTCACAGTTCGACCAGGAGGTTCAGTTTTGCAGGTAAAATAGTGTGGGGGAGGAGGGCCCGGGGCAGTAGGTCCAAAGAGTTACTTAGAGGACCTGGGGGGACAGTGCTCATTCTTCTCCTTCTCCTATTTGTCCCCAGTTGTTATGAACTTACTTTATTGAATCAGTGATTATTATTAAATGCCTTTGCTAGGTGCTACAGAGCAGATCAAGTGCTATCTAACTTTGAACTTGTCGTCAAAGACAGGAAATAACGAAGCCAATCATCACAAGGAATTACATGTGGGCCCATGTGCACAGTGGGTATTCAAAGATGACATGGAGATGACAAAGGTCTAGAGTAGAAAAGATAGCTTCCTGGATGGGCCGTAAGGAGTTGAATGTCAGAAAGGCAAAATTCTCTAGCCCGGAGCCCGACGGTGGGGTTTCAGTTAAGGAGGGCATTTGAGAAGAGAGTACTGGGAAATAGTATGAGGTATGTTGGAACTCCCAGGGTCATGTAATCCAAGGTGCTGAAGTTGGATAGCATGAAGAACATGCCGGAAGCTGTGAAATCCTCCAGCATCTACAGTGTGATAGGATAGGAAGGCATGGCCTCTTAGTCGTCAGAGAGTCACACACACACAAAGCGCATGTTTAGGGAACCGACGAGGTTTCAGAGAGGAAGATGGACTAGCATTTGGAGAGCACGAGGAGGCAGCTGGGCTGCTGCATCACTGAGATGTGACCCATGCTGGGCATGGACTAGAGTCTCAGAGGAATTAAGAGAAAGCCAGATGAGATATTTTTTTTCACACGGTATGCTGCAGAGTTAGTGGTGAGAGACAGAAGAGGGAGGCTGAGTCTGGGCATGGCTGGGAAACTGGGGTTCTCTTGATATGTCAGGGAAGGTTCTAGAACCTGATCCTCTACGATCTATGGTGGGATTCTGACTACGGTGAGATTAGAATCTCAGTGCAGTCAGAACAGTAAAAAGATCAATACGATATGATCTTATCATATTGAAGATGGTGCCAGATTTCCCAGCTTTTCATGTGTTCTTCACGCCACCCAAATCCAGCATTTTGGCCTACACAACTCCAGCAGCTCTGAAACACCTTCTTTTAGTTGCCAATTCCATATCCTAAGCTGGCATTCAAAAGAGGCAGTCGAAGGACACAGCTTCAGGACTCTCTGAAGTCAAGACACAGAAAGCTCTTCATGGTTTCTCTAGGAACGCTGAGGACAGGGGAGCAGAGGGGGATGTCTTGTTTGATCCTTCTTTTGTCTGGTTACAAGGCAGTCCCAGTCAAGCCTTGGTTAAAATGCAGAGTAACACCCAGAATAAGAGGCCGGGTAGGGGGGTACTGTGGGGCTGCCAGGGGCTTGCTCAGGCCACCCTCTAGCTGTGTCTTCTTCTCATAAGTTTTCAGCTACCAGAGCCCCTGTCAAAGCGGAGGCCTCCTTTTCTAAATTATCTAAAACAGTGTTTCATTCTATAATTTTCATATTATATGTAATATGTTATATATTTACTATTATATTTAAATATAAAATATTTAATATTATATAGTAATATGATATTTAATAAAAATAAATTATATATATCTAAATTACTTTGGCCATCCTATCCTCTTATTTCCCTAGTTGTCTCTTCTCCCTCTCCCACTGGTCTCCCTCTTCCAAATAGTCCCCTTTCTAGTTTCCTGTCCTTTAAAACAATTATAGAATCTGTGTGAATCTGTGTGTGGTACTTAGCTTATTGAGACTGACTTGTTTCCTTTGGCCTGATGATCTCCATTTCTAACCATTCATTTTTCTATGAATGGCATAGCTTCAGTCTTCTTTATGGTGGAATGCAAATGCCCATGTGTGCATCTGTGTATGTGTGTGTATGAATGTGTGTATGTGTGTGTGTAAGAGAGAGAGAAAGAAAGAAAAAAGAAAGAAAGAGAGAGAGTTCAAATTTCCTTTATTCATTCATCTGTTGATGGGCATCTAAGCAGATTCTATTTTTTCATCATTGGGAATAGAACAATGATAAACACGGATATCTAGGCCTGGCACGGTGGCAGGCATATACCTTTAATCCCAGCAGAGGCAAGTGGATTTCTCAAAGTCAGCTTGGTCTACATAGTGAGATCCTGTCTTGAAATCATATGGCTATGCATCTATCTCTACGGTGTGCTCAGTTGGGTTGCTTTGGAAATGTACACATGGGTGGCAAAACTAGACTGCTTGGTAGTTTTCTTTTCTTTTTTTGAGGCACCCTGCACTGATTTCCATAGAGACTACACTAGCTTACGCTCCTCCTCCCACCAACACCGTTTGCTTGTTTTGAGGGTGGATATTCTGACAATGGGTGAGATTGGAGTCTCAGTGTAGTCAAAACAGTGGGCACGGACTGATGCCTTCCCCTTGGGACGCAAAGCCCACATTTCCTAAGGGAGATGCCTAAGCTCAGATCCACAGTCTGAGACCATCTGATGAGACGATTTGGTTATCCCAGCCCAGACAGCTTGCTGACCTCTGATTTAAACAGATGGCCATTCTCAACTCAGGACCCTAACTGTAGCCAAGCAAGAAAAGATGAAATAGCAGTGACCAGGCCTCCAGCAGACAAGTGGAATTATCCATTCATTTATATGAACATAGATGTTTCAAGGGGTTTTTATAGCTGGGGCTACAAAGTGCCCAACCCTCAGAGGTCCTGTTCATGTGGATTTTCACCTGCACCAGGCACTGCCCAGGCCATTGTATCTGGCTGGTTGGCCAGACTGTCTGTCCATGGTGCTGGATTTTGGTGTGTGGCTCCAAAGGTCAAATTCTCTAGCGTGGAGAGTCTGTGCCAGAGCTGCAAGACTTTTCTAGTAGAATCTGGGTCCGCTTTAGTGTTGCCATGAAGTCAGTTAGTCAATAGATTCGGATTTGCACCAAACAAACAGGCCCTGAAAAGTAAGGATCGCAAAATCATTTCAATAACTGGAAGTGGTTGTAGAAATAATCTTGTTATATTGTTCAGTCTACCAAAAAAAGAAACAGGAAAGAAAAGGATCAAAAGAAACTGGTAAGACTTTGGAAGCCTGGGAATTCTTCTAATATAGAACTGAAGCTCAGCTCACGTTTCTCCAAGAGTGCAGATTCCCGTTGTTACGTGGTTAGAGCCAAGGCCAATGCCATCTGTGTCTTCCAGATCTAAAAGCACCGGTCTTCCATAGAGCACTGTGGGTCTTTCTTCCCCCTGACGCCCAGTAGCAGTTATGTTTGCTAAACACCAGTGACTTTAATGCCTCCACACTGCAAGGCGAGGGTAGGTCTCATTCTGAACAAGGTAATTCCATCAAACAAATCTAAATCTAATCCTTCTCTGTCTCCCAACTCTAGTCTAGTCAACGCTACTGTGTTTTCAAGCTGCACACGATGGGTACCAGCTGCCATGACAAATTAAGTTGACATCCTTCTATTCATTCCATCCTGCAAAGGCTCAGGACCCCAAAGCATTGTTAGGACACGAGTCAGCAGATGCAGGGCTGAGCTTCCTGCATTGGCCTTAAGGTCTCTGGGTTTCCCAGCTAGTTATGCACGAAGCTCTGATAGTCTTTTCAGAGTTTCTATACAAGTAGATGAAACCCTGGTGTTATATTATTTTCAGAGGGTAAAGCTGTTGCCATGCAAGTGTCAGGATCTGAATTCAGATCCCCAAAACCCACACAAGACTCAGCATAGTAGTGTAATCCCAATGCTCCTGCAGGAAGATGGTAGGCACAGACAGAGGGATTCCCCATGGGCCCGTCAGCCGGCCAGCTGGGTATACACAGTGCTGAACAAGAGACCCTATCTCAAAGAAGATGGAAGGAAAGCAAGGACTGACAGCACAGGCTGCTTTCTGTACTCCTGAGAGCACACACACACACACACACACACACACACACACACACACACACACACGTAGCATGAGGAGCGGGCTTGTTGGGATTTCTGTCCTGCCCAGTTCCCACAGTCGTTAGGTCCCAAGGAAAATCACACAGAGAGTCTACATTAGATGTAAACTGATTGGCCCATTAGCTCAGGCTTCGTATTAGCTCTTATAACTTATATTAGCCCATTATTCTAGTATATGTTAGCCACATTGATCGGTACCTTTTTCAGCGGGGCAGGTAACATCCTGCTTCTTCCATGGTCTGGGCAGGACTACGGAGCAATGGGCTTCCTCCTTCCCAGAATACTCCTGTTCCCACCTATTGTCCCCCTTCTACTTCTTGTCTGGTTTTCCCACCTGTACTTCCTGCCTGGCTACCAGCCAATCAGCGTTTATTTAAAATATAATTGACAGAATATAGAATTGTCCCCCACCACACACACACACACACACACACACACACACACACACACACACGCATGCATGCAGTGCGCACACATGCACACACACACAGTGAAGAGGGAGATGGAGAGAAAGATTTAATAAACGAAGCATGCTGCCAGAGAGTGACAGAATCACCAGCAGGGACATGTGTAGGATGTGTACTTTATCTCTATGCCTCTGCCAAGAGAAACAGATCATCCTAAGATCAGTCTGGAATGACCTCTGGAGCAGCCGAGTTCAGCCAGTGAGGATGGTGGGATTATTGTGCAAATGGGTTTGAAACCCTGATATAGATTCTTCAGTACAGAACCCCACACAGTGCTATCAGGAAGTTCAGATGAAGCAGGTGAGCTGATCAAAATACTACTCTAGTGACTTCCAGTGACATCACTGCAGGGGCAGCCCTGCATCTCACTCAGAGTTAAGTGTTTGGGGGAAGCATTTAAAGGAGATGAAACACAAAGAAGAGAGATCCAGTGGCCACAGAAATCATCTGTTTTATGTTTTGATTTGTCTGTTTGTTTGCTTAAGATTGGGTGTTGTGTAACTCTGGCTGGCTAAATCATTATGTATCTTAGGCTGGCTTTGAACTCATCACCCCTTTGCCTCCTCCTCCCTCAAAAGAGCAAGGACATTTGTGCTACAGAATAGGTTATAAAACTAATTATTTACTGAGTTTTAACTTAGACACGGTCTTGCATTTTGGGGTAGCCGCTAGGTGCCTACACATATGTTTAATAGTGAAAGTGTGAAATCAAATATGAAGCTCCACAGCTTCAGAAGAGCTGTACTGTGTACAAGTTCATTGAGAGGCATAGATTTTGTGTCTGGTTAGTTTTGCTTCATGATCCTATTTATTGGCAAGCCCTTTGTAATAAACTGTTATTCCATATTGAGAAAAAAAATTTAAAGCTTGGATTACAGGTGTGTGCTGTTCTGTCTGGCTCACAAATGGTTTATGGGAATGCCACACTCATATGGCAGAGCCATTCTGGTTAGGGAACAGGATGAGGGTGACAAGGGTGGAGAATGCAGTGGCAAAGGGAGCGAAGGAGGAGCAGGAAGAATACTGTGTCCAAGAGGAGAGGCTAGAAAGAGAAGGAAAGATGGATGTCAGATCCAGAGTCTATTGGTCACAGTGATGTGTGTGGAGTCTTCAGGGTGTTGCCTCTCTGTATACAGTTAAGGTAATTGGAGTGAATTGAAGATGAGATGCCTTATTCAAATGTAAGTGATGTCTAGGGAACAGGGTCAGTATATGCTATAGGTATAGTATGTCAAACAGATTTAAGAATTATTGATGGAAATATCTGCCTAATGTGGGAGAGAGAGAGAGAGAGAGAGAAAATATGAATATGGTAGATGGAGTGAGATAAATACTGTTGAGAGCCAGAGGCATATCTCTAGCCCTGGAGCCCAGCTTTGTGATTGCTTCGGCATCAGGAAATGAAGTTTACATTGATTTTCTGGCAAATAGCCTTGGGAACTTGATGGCCCTTCTTATTATCAACCATCAACAATCTCTGAAATATGGTCACATAAAACTGAGGTCTCGGTCTCCAACCCAAGCTTATCGGGGATAGCGGTCTTAAAAGTTGTGGTAAACATTAAGACACGTCTTTGGCTACCCACTTGTAGTTTTGAGAGGCCAACCCAATATTTCTGGAGACATTCACACGTCAGCTATTGACCTGCTCCAGCAAGGCTGCCCCTTAATCAATCCCAAGATGTCAGGAGTCAGGCGGGCTTCGTGAGTATTTGACAAGGTCAAGCAGTCACCGTGCCCTGGGGCCTGAATAGTGTCTCAGTTCCTGGCTCAGCAGGAAGGAAGTAGGGAGTTCACCAGGGCAAGAGCACACATGGGCACCAACACCCCAGCTGGACTGTTTGGAGGTGTTGACCAGGCAGAAGTAGGCACCCTCCATTGGCTTCTGCTAGGCTTCTCTGCTGGGCATAAGCACTTCCATATTCCCAAGGTCCTGCGCAAAGCCTTTGAAGAGGTGCGCTCCCTTCAGCCTGTGGCCGCCTTGCATCTGCCCCATGGTGACACCAGAGGTGGTCGGCTCTCCCAGGTGTCAGCTCCCTGATCTTTCCCAACTGTTGGATTGACACGGTTCTCATCAGCTCCTAATTGCCTCTACTGTTTTCCTCCGCTACAAGCCGGTTTCAGAAGGCATTTTTAAAGCAGCTCAGATGGTCTGAAAGTATCGTGCATAATTGTTTCAGCATTAATATGAGATTTAATTCTAGTGGGGCTATTTAAAAATTTTTTTTTCACACCACTCTTTGGAGTCAAGAAAGGCATCCACTAACTGATTCATTATGGAGCTAACACTTCATCTAAGAAAAAGTTTTCCTTGAGGGCGGGTAAGCAGCCCCCTCATTGTTGCTTAGGCTCCCTCCTCCTCTTCAGCAGCTCTGTGTGTCCCCAGTTGTGGCAGATCTCACAGTCCCCGACTACCCTCTAGGTGAGGATGGAAAGAGGCTGGTGATGTTTGAGCGGGGGCTCTCTTCCCTCTCTATCTATCCATTTGATTTGGTTCAGGGGTGAGATGCGCCCTCGTGGATGCGCTTGGATGCTCGGTACCTGGCCATTGGTGTTGTTCTGGAAGGTTGTGAAACTCCTGAGAGGTGGGGCATCTCTGGGAGAAGTAGGTCACTGAGCTGTGAGGCTGATAGTCCTGCCCTATTTCCTGTCCAGTCTCTACTTACTCACAGGGTTAGACATGAACAAGTTCCTACAGCCATCCTCTCACCACGCTGGACTGTGAGCCATGGTGAGCCCTTTCTTTCTGAAGTGGCTTCTGTCCTGGTGGTGAGAAAACAAAGTAACGGGGCCTCAGTTTCTATGCCTGTGAAAATAAGGGCTTTTCACACACACACACACACACACACACACACACACACACACACACACACAAATCTAACAGTTCATGTGATAGATGCATATAGTCCTATAAAAACTGGAAACATTGCACATCACTGCTCCAGTTCTGTCCCGCCTCCAACTCAAACTCTGTGCAAGCCCTCTCATTTTTCTATTTCTCCAACGTAGTTGAGACAGCAGAACCTTGACATTGTGGTTTTATGGGCTTGTTTTATAACAATGAAACACATTTGAGCTAATGGGAACCTTATTTCTTCAGGTAATGTTCAAGTTTAATTCCATCCATGTAATTTTTCACAGAATAGAATTAATGTAATTTTAGAACTGAAATGAAAGGTTGGCTTTTAAAAACCATCAGTTTCACTTGTTTTGTGGAAGCCTGTCCATTACATCAGCTAAAGTTAACACTCTTATTTTGCTCTTGAAATCTCAGTATAAAACACATTGGAGTCAACTGAGTATTGCCAGTGATTATACTGTTTTAAACTTATGCACCTCTGCGGTTATGATATAATTTAGTTGATAGAGCACTTGCCTGGAATGCACTGGGGCCTTGGATACCATCCCCAGCCCTGCAGAAAATTTTATGAACTTCTTTCTTATGAAAATAATTCTACGTGCACATATCTGTGCATGAAAGCAAAAAAGCGGCTCTTCACAGCCCCACCCTAGACTTTATCTCCCTGGAGACTCCTCTGTGTCCATTTTTTTGTGCAAGCATCTAGAAATCATATTTACTATGCTGTCTTATTAAGTTCTCACTGTCTTCCTTTAACATCGAGTATAGATGCACACTGGTACACATGTTTTCCATGCTTGGCCTGGGAGAGCAGGTGTCCCCTCTGTGTCCTTGGCCCTCTGGCGCACATTGTCTCGGTTCCTTTCTCTGAATTAGAACCCCAAGGTTCCGAGCCACATCACACCTGACTCATGTGGTGGCAGAGGCACTCCAGTCCTATGCACCCTGTTCAGATGACCCAGTCGTCTCAAGAGTGAAAGTCTGTCCTTCTTGGAAGACTAGAAAGCAACTCTCAAAAGTAACATTAAATCTTCAGGAGAATAAAGGAGAAATGGAGGAGGGGTGAGTATCTCTAGCTGACATGTCTGAAGTTGAATTTTTGCTTCCCTTGGTGGGAGGCAGACATGCCAACAAATTCAGGAAGCTAAGCAGATATGCGAGTTCACTGGGCCTAGTGGGCCGCTCATGGGAATGTTGGGAAACTGAAGCTGCCCAGGGGAGATTGTCAGGTGCTGGAGGTCATGTGAGATGATAGAAGAAAAGCTATGCTTCCCAGGTCTCATGGCCTCCTCTATTAGCCAGAGTCTCTCCTATGTATGTCCCTTACCTGAATGTAATCCCAGAGAAGGGCCCTGTGTCTACCAGTGTCTGGCTCCTCTGATAGTCATTGGCATCATGGGTCTGGGGCTGGACTTTCAGAAACCTTTTCCGGAAGCCAGGACGACTGGAGAAAGTTGTGTGTGGTGTCTTAAGTTATAAGTCATCTTCAGCAAAATGAGAAATAATGGCTATTGCAGGTCAGTATTCCCCAGCCCACAAATCCAAAATATGAAACTCACAAAAGTGTGGAATGATTTGTATTAATATTACATGGCAAGTGGAAAACGGAATCCTACAAAACTTTGCTACATGAGTGTCATGATTCAAGGGTAGTACCTAAAACTATCTTCAGTCTATGTGTTTGAGTCATCAGTGAGCTGCATGGTTTTGCTTCCAGTCCCATCCCCAAGATGCCTTTTAAATGTAAGCGAGCATTCCAAAATAGGAAGAAATTCTGCAATCTGCAATCCTTCTAGTACCCAGCATTTCAAATAAGGGACACACAACCTGCACTGGGTGGTTTCCTCTGATGGACCAGGCAGTTACCGAATTCTTTAAGTTGATGCTTAGCACCAACGTGGGGAAAGGAGGCTTAGGCTAATGTGGATGAGAACAGCGGGTGTCAGGACACGGAGTAACTTGTATGAAGACTGTGTTAGTCATCTTTCTGTCACCATAAAAAAAACCCTGAGATGAGCAATTAATAAAGATAGAAAGTTTGTTTAGGCGCTTGACTGTTTTCGGAAGTTTTGCTTTGGACCTGTCTCAAGGAAACACCATGAAAGGGGAGGTGCGGATGGTGGAGGCAGCAAGAGGGAAGAGAAAGAAGAAGGGCCTTTCATTCCCTGTTTAACCCAAAGATTTCCAATTGAGCCCCACGGCTTTAAGGTTCCACCACCTTCCAATAGAGCAACACAGGGGAACAAGCCTTTAACAGCTGGGCCCTTAGAGAATAATCAAGGAGGATTTTGGTACTGGAAATGGTATTCAAACCTTCACTTGTTGCCCAAACACACACTTCCCTCAGAGCTGAGCACTAGATTTTAAAAACAAAACAAACACCACAGACCCTGCCTCAACAGTGGGAACAATGAGGCCCATTAGCCACCTGCCTTTTGAAGATACTTCTATTCTTAAAGCTAACTGTCTCTTCGTTTAGCAAGTGCCTTCTAGTTCCTTAGAGAAAACATTTGATAAGCCTAGCTTCTTAGGATCAAATTTCAAAAAAAATATGTAATGCTAACTTACATTGGCTTGTAAACAATTAATTATGTATCCAGTGGCCCAAGCTTACTGGAATCTGTGCTCTTCAAATGATGAATCACGGTTCATTAGCAGATTGTGAAATCACTTCAGTGGGTCACAAACAGCCATTGGAAGAATGGAACAGAACAGAATGGGAAGGATGGAGGAACAGATGAGGGTAAAGTTAGGGTAAGCTAGAGCAAGCTATGAATTCATTGTGTACAGTAAAGTTTATGTTTAGTAAACTTTATTCATTTAGGTAATATATATGTCCGCTCATTAGCCTAAGTAAATTTGTTTCTTGACTGTAGGTCAGAAAGCTACTTTAGAAAGAGGAACGTGGGTAGATGCAAAGTGCGTTAAGCTCCCCACCACTATTTTCTGAGTTGTGGCTTCAGTACCAAATGACAGAGCCACCCTTTCCTCATCTGCATAGAGCTGTTCTCAGGGCAATCTTTCTGGACAGACCTCTGTGCAGGCCCCGCCATACCCACCACCCCACATCCTCCATCAGATGAATGTGCCTGTTAGATTCAAAACATGTTTTGGACACCAGGGGAGGGCAAAGTGACGGCCCTAAAAGCTGCGGTAAGCTAGTAGCAGAGTTGGAAGCCGAATTCGATTATTTATGGATTCTTTGCAGACTGGAAGGGAAGGAGTATGCAGCGACTCTCATACCAAGCTCAGAGAGCAGCTGTTCCCTCCCCGCCAGAGCTAAGAAATGGAAGAAATGGACTTTCAATGCAGCCGGAGGAACTGGGTTGTGCCCGGGGAGGGATGTCCTCACAGCAAGCCCTGGCAGGGATGGTACCCCTCCTCTAGAAGACTGGAAAGGAGCAGACTGAGCTACATACGGCAGAAGAATAGGCAAATCTAGAAAGGTTTTTCTCCATTTCCAAGACATCTTATTCACTTGGTTCACATACTTTCCCTCCCCCCCCTTTTCTGTCTCTTTCCCTCTCCCTTTCTCCCTCCCCGCCTTTCCCGACTAGCAAACATTCTGTGTAACTTTTCGCTGTTCCTGTCCTCAGGCAGGGATGATCTGAATACCTTGCTCTGCTGGGCTGCAGTTAGTGTTGCTTTTCAGCCAGATGTCAACTGAAGCTTGCGACAGCTGTGATCAGCTGTTGGTAGTGGGGGAGTCGGCAGTGAGGTGGAAGCTCCTGGTCCCTGGCCAAGCCCTAGTGGAAAGATCAGTGTCTACCGTGCAGCCTGGCTCACTCTGTTACCGACTCCATTGCTCTGGCCTGGTCTCTGTGTACACATTGCTTTCCCTCTACCTCAAATGTTCTAGCCTCTCCTTGGAAGCTGGAAGCCATTGTACTAAACTGTAGACCTCTTACAGCCATGGTTTCTTCCAGAGATTTCCATTTATGAACCCACCTCCAACTTCACCTGCTGATGAGGTACTCTGTGATAATAGGGACTAGCCTGGATCCAGCCAGACTTATATCCTCACCTTGCCTCTATTACTTCCTGGCGGTGAATCCCTGACCACAGACTTGAATTCTGAGTCCCCCAGGTTCCTGCCATGCTATGTGGGATACCTGTGTGAGTATACAGGGAGGATGACAAGAGAAACCATGCAGAAAAGTGTTTTCCTGTGCTCATCCATGCTATGAGTCCTGTGTATGATGTCTCTCCCTGGGCAGGGTCTCCACTCTGCCTCCCTCAGCAGTCACACACACTGCGGGGTGGCCTGATGCCATTCCAACTCTTCCTCTAGGGGTTCTTGCACTTTCATTGAAAAGCCTTGTTGAATTCCGTGAAGAAAGTGGGTCTGTGGATGTCACAGTGCTGATATCAAACCTTGTCACTTTTCCAGGATTAGAAAATGAGATATCCGTAGCATATTTCATTGCAAAATTGGGGTGAAAAGACAGAGACAGGAAACAAAACATGAAGTTTCTCTGTGGGCCCAAGGAGGGAGAAGCTCACGTTAGGCGTTGGTATTTACTAATAAATAAAGCACCTGCGTAGATCACAAAGACAACTGATGAGAAAGACTGTTGACTACGCGTGGTTATTTATAACCCTCCCCCAATTCACCCAACCTTCGTCTTGGGCTGGGTCAGCTTTCCTTTGGCTTCAGTAGTACAGCTGGAAAGCAAGGATACCTTCAAAGCTGCTGGCTAAGGGGGACCCTGGGGTGACCTACTGGTGCCTATATCTCTTTGGGATCCATAGATCGATCACAGAACGGAATGAGGCATCTGGGAGCCCCTATCAGAATGATGGGAAGCCATGATGGCCACGCGGACCTAGGCTACTCTCATTATCTGTGGGATCCTCCGGGAACTATATCCTGACATCAGAGGAAGCTTTAGGAGGTACTTGGGAGAGAGAACAGGAAAAATCCATCCCCAGGTTGACTTTCGTGGACTTGGATTCTTTTATTCCACAGACAGTTCTTGGTTGAGTTATGGATTTTCCCTCTGTCTCCTATTTCCCAACTTTGAACAGCCAAGATCTTTGTTCAAATCTTGAGATTTTACCCATAGACATATCTCCTTGACTTCAGTCTATACTATTTATTTATATTTTCATTTGAACTATTTAGTGCATTTATATTTATGTGGTATGCAGTTGTGTGGGTGTGTGCATGTGTGCAGGTACATGTGTGTATGTGTGTGTATGTATGCGTGTGTGTGCAGGTACACGTGTGTATGTGGATGCACATTATGGACATGATATGGATGCCAGAAGTCAACCTCAGGTTGGTCCTCAGGAGCCGTCCACCTTGGTTTTAGAGATAGAGTCTTTCACTGGGACCTGGGGCTCACCAATTACGCTAGGTTGGTTGACAAGTCCCAGGAATCTGCCCGACTCTGCCTCCTCAATGCTGGGATGACAATCACATGCCACCACCCCCACCTTTATTGGACCAAACTCAGGTCCCCGTGCCTGGGCAGCAAAGACTTCACCAGCTGAGCCATCTCTCCAGCCTCTCAGTCTCTACCCATTCTGAACACTCATATCTTTCTTGGGCAGGTTCAAGGATTACCGAGAGCCACCATGGGCACCAAACCCATATGAGTTTTCCAAGCAGTACTGGTCTGTTCTCTCTGCGCGTCTGGCCTTTGTGATCATCTTCCAGGTGAGTTGTTCAGGTGACGACAAGACATTTAGGCTGCAGGGTGCCCAGGTGAAGACCGTGATAGTGCCCTGCCTGCCCCCTCGTAGCCAGAGGCTTATGATATAGTCATCTCTTGGTATCTCTGGGACACCAAAATCTAAGTATGCTGAAGTCCTTTGTAACAAATGACATCATGTGTGCATGTAACTCACCAGTATCCTCTCATAGGCTTTAGATCATTGCTAGATGACGTAATAACTAATGCAATGCAAACTCAACATGAGCAGGTGTCAAACTGTCTAGCCTAGGAACTACTGACGAGCGCAAGCCTGTGCATGTCCCGGTTGGTGCGATTTTGGTGTCTGTTGTTTCTGATCCACAGTTGGTTAAATCTAAGCATAGAGGGCAATGGATACAGAGGCTCACTTGTGCTCCACGACACAGGGAACTTCACATGTGGCAGGCAGCACGAAATGTAAAGCAGGAGGATTCCCCAGAGAGAGCTGCTTTGAATGGGTGGACTTGGCCCAAAGATCAATAAAACCCAGAGTAAAGTTATCGGACAGATGTAGAGTAAGTTGCCGAGTGGAAATACTTGCCCATTTAAACTAGAGAAGAAGAAAAGAAAATGGTGAACTATTGAAACCAGAGTCTCAGCCCTGGGACAGACAAACAGCACATCCCTTCTGTCAGCCTGAGAAAGAGCTCAAGTTCGGAAACTTTCTTCCTGAGCTCTTGGGTCTCTCCTTTGTTAGCATTGTTTACCATGGAGACATCTGGTTGGAGGGGCTGGCAGAGTCATCTAGCCACCCCTGGAATGAATAGCAAACTTGAGCCCATGATTCCTATCTTCAACAATAGCCACAGCTCCAATTGCGTCGCTGAGATTCTCGGAGCTCCAGGGCCCCCAGTTCCCACTCAGGGTCCTGCTGATCTTTGAGCAGAGGCCAGAGCACAAAACCAAATCCTTTTCTCTTCAGCTCCCTTGGCCTTTGTAGTCCCTGAAGGCAAGTCTCTGGGGGGCTCTAGGGTGTCCTGCCCCTCAGACTCCAGTCCAGGATGTAGAGAAGCCCACCAGCTAGTCTTTCACCTAAAGAAGACACTATTCTTCCTCTGTCGAGATGGGACGATATGTTTGAAAACTTGCCTAGACACCCCCCTGCTGCCCTCCCCTCCGCCTGCTCCATCTCCTCCCTTGCCCGTATGTCACATGTCGCAGGTCTCTTACCTCGTTGGCAGTGAGCGGAGGAAGACTAAATAACTGGGAGCCTCTGGAAGCAGTTGTTCTCAAAGTCTTCCCTTGGGCTCCCAGGACCATGAAGGGTATTCCTGCTTTGGTTTCCCAGAAGGGAAATAGAAGACATACAAGTGTGTAGCTCACAGACAACAGAAAATGACCACAAGTTGAGGAAAGTGGTGGGCGAGTGTGTGGGAAGGACAAACTTGAGAAATGAGCAGGAATCAGAACATGCTGGCTTGTATTGGTCCATAGCCCGATAGTCATTCACTCAGAGAGAAAATGCTCCCAGGAAAGGCTTTGCTAGGTGACCTGTACATCGCAGAGATGTGACTCAGCAGGGGACTTCATGCAAGTGTATGCAAAAGCCTGGCATCAGCCAAAGAGGACTGGAAGCAGAGTCCCTGGCAGCAGCAGAATGAGGAGACTATGAACAGTGGGTGGGTTGGGCGGAAGCCATATCCGTGAAAACACCCAAGGTCCCTGGTATTGAGGACAGGGAGACAGCTGGGGAGATGAAGGGGGCAGCTGTCATAGTCGCAGCCTTACAGAGGTCACTGTGCTCTGTGGCCACTTCCCTGGAGGTTCCAGTCTAGAGCTTTGTGGTTACTTCCTTGGAAGCCCCGGTCTAGCGCAAGCCTGGAAGTGTTAAGATGAAGGGCATGTGAGGCCACTCTGTGGGTGGCGCAACAGTGTGCTACAGGGTTTCCTGGAAAGAAGGCCCACCAGCTAGCAGCCACTTGCCATGCCTTGCCATTGTCATTATTTGACACGTGTTAACTCATCACTACTGATAGCTGCTTCGGGGGAGGTTTAAGTTGTGATAGTTTTACTAATGGGATACCATTATCAGTTAGGATGTCAAAGGATACTTAGGCTCACTGGTAAAGATCACTCAGCCAGTGAGTTGCTTAGCATTCTATTTGGTCCCTTCCTTTCTCACCAAGTCTTCAGTACCAGGGTGGTCACTCTGAAGGGGCCAGGGTGGACAGCGGTGAGCTCATGTCCACTTGTGACCTCATGTATAAGGTCACAAGCTAGGCCTCACCATTCACATCTCTTTCTTGTTTTGGCAGAACCTAGTGATGTTCCTGAGCGTCCTCGTAGACTGGATGATTCCAGATATCCCCACGGACATCAGCGACCAGATCAAGAAAGAAAAGAGCTTGCTGGTGGACTTCTTCCTGAAGGAGGAGCATGAGAAAGTCAAGCTGGCCGATGAGCCCACCCAGAGGAGCCAGGGTGGTGGCGATCGGAGTAGGAGGAGCCGCGCAGCCAGCTCTGCACCCTCCGGCCGAAGCCAGCCAGGCAGCATAGCATCCTCAGGGTCCCAGCACACCAACGTGTGAGCCTGCAGTTGGCAGTAGAAGAGGCAGGCAAGGCAAAACACATGCACACACCATGTGTTCAGCTAGCACAATGGCTCCTCTTCTGCTGGGAACTGGCTTGTGCGTGTCTCCAGGAGAGAGTTACAGAAACGAAAATGAAAGCGCACAGGAGGAAAGGGAACGATACTGGGTACTGCTTCTCAGAAACTGGAAGCTTATGTTTCTTTTAGGTCCTCTTTTGAGCTGTGTCCTTTGGGGGAATTGGTACCCCACTGGGATTTCTCCACCCCAGAATTCCCTGGCGTCCCTTCTTGTACTTCACCACCATTTTAGGGGAAAGAAGTATAGTCAGGGCCCCATCCATCCTAGCACCCCTATAATTGATCACTACCTGCTTCCTATTGTCAACCTAAAATAACCTCTTGGAGATACTTGTGACTGGGGCCACTACAAGGCTGAAAAAAATGCAAATTAAGTTACAGAACTGATTTCTGTTGCCACTGGACCTGATAGTAAGGAACAAAGGTCCTTTCTGGGCTCATCTGAAGTCCATGTGACAAGGATGCTTGGATACAATGCAACTAGCCACCTTTTATGCAAGCTCAGATTTAAAATAAAATAATTGGAAAGATTCTTTTTTAAAACTCATCTCTTGTCTTGGATGCCTGGTTTCTTTTCTTCTCCCCCCTCTCCCTCTTCTACCCTTCCTTTTCTCTTCTGCTTCCCCCTCTCTCTCCTTTTCTCCTCCTCCTATAGGCCAAGCTTTGTTCTCATAAAGCAGACAACAAAAGAGAGAAAATTCCTGTTTGACAGAACTTGCAGTCTGGGGACAGAGGATGAACCAACAGTTGCGCAGTATAATAGATAATGGTAAATGCAGTGGAGAAATGCTAGGTAGAGCAAAGAAAATAGGAAGCATGGGGGCACAGGAAGTGTGGGTACACTCAGAGCCTATCCATGAGGTTGGTCAGAAAGACTATAAACAATGGAAAGAAACAGGTGGTGATAATCTTGCTTTTCCTTTGTTAAGCAGCAAAAAGGAGCAGCAGGACCAGGTAAGGGAAGGGATGTTGAAAGAGCAGAGCACCTACTGTGAGGTACATATTGAAATGCTAACACAGTCACTTGGTAGCAGCTCTCCAGGGCTCTGGGGAGATTTTCATGAAGAGTTGCACGGAAAGGCCAAGTGTCACTCATTGCTGCCAATCATATTTCTTAGCCCCTCCTACAGTCCAGAGACTAGCTGAAATATCATACCATCTCGACATGTCTCCAGTTCCATGCAGGCCAGTCTGACAAGTTAATGCCTGATTAGCAGATGCAAGGAAGGCCTTGCTCCGGTGTTTCTCCAGAGAAGAGCAGAGAGGGGCTCCGGTGTTTCAACAAACCCTGAAGAAGAATGGACAGGTCTAGAATTGGGCCTTGCCGAGTTTCTAAATCCCTCCTGGGCACATGTAGGGTTATGTCGCTCACCAACCCTTGCCTCAGAATGTAGCCCCTTCTTTTGTGGTTAGGGCACACAAATGCCTCTTAGAATCCTAAATAACCATGTCCCAGATCACTCCTGTATAAATAATCCTTTAGCCAACCATAATTACATCATATCTTAATATCCACAACTACTCCTGGAGCTAAGTAGAGTAACTCCAAAACACGACAACAGCTGACAACAGGCGTAGCTCTTGCAGAGAGTGTGGTGGGCAATGAGAGGAAAATGTCACTTCAAGAAGGATTAATAGCATGGAGATTCCAGACTTGAAACAAGAGAAGGTCTCCAGGGATCTGACGGTGGTGGTATTCCTATTTCTAGAATCCATGAAAATCAATGGTCAAGTCTTTCCTCCATCACCAAGATGCCCACTTAACACTGACTGAACCACACTCTATCCATGAGCTGCCTACACTGTTCAGGTCCAATTCTTCCTGCCTTAAGTTACGGGAAACATTTTTTATAGGTACACAAAGGTAAATTTTGTACATTGAGAAAGAGTCACACAGTTAAAAAATGGCAATGAAGACAAGAAACTTGTTGGCAGTTTCTAAAAGCATTGATGATCACAATTCCTTCCACTCATATCTATCTTTCTGGAGTGACAGTTTTGCTCAATGTATTGTTTTGTTATATGTTTTCATTTCATGTAGTTCATCAAATATTATTTTTTTAATCCAAAATGTGTTTATTGGATGGTTTTTCACTTAACTTGGCTTAGGGTGCTTACCCTTCTGTGTCTTCCCTAAGGAGCTGCCTGTAAGCCAGCAGAGGGTGGCTGGTGCAGACAGTATACAAGACTACCGTTTGCACATAGCTGAAGACCATGGTGATTTTTCTTTTGTTTTAGTTTTGTTTTTTTTTTTTTGTTTTGTTTTGTTTTTTGTGAGACAGGGTTTCTCTATGTAATAGCTCTGGCTGTCCTGGAACTCACTTTGTAGACCAGGCTGGCCTTGAACTCACAGAGATCCCTATCTCTGCCTCCCAAGTGCTGAGACTAAAGGCATGTGCCACCACCACCCAGCCCATGGCAATTTTTTTTAGCATTCTGGGCACTGGACACCTGTGAAATAAGAATTGGGACTCTGTTACAAGCAACTTTTTGTTGCTGCCTCTTCTCTTCTGGAGAGGGATGAAGTAGATCTTTTGTGAGAGGTGTGTTCTGGTAAGGAGATCTTCATCCCTGCAGGAAAAAAACTCATCAATTCTCATAATTCTTTTATCTCAGTAACTACTGATTCACCCATTCTGTTGCTGAGCACCTGCTTAGCATGTAAAACCACTTGGGAAATGTTATCCAGTAAAGGAAATCCTTCCCATTGAGCTTATGGTCACATAAAGCAAAGGGAAGGGTGGCCTTTCATTTGTCATGGCAAAATGAGAAAGTCAAGTAAGGCAAAGGGTTAGAGGCAGGGGAGGGCTCCACTTTTCCCCATCTTACAGGTGGACGTTTGTTTTCGTATTCGGCCTTATAGCATTCTGCTACCCAATGGGGTAGAGAAGCCTGGGGTGGCCCAGGCACACATCCTCAGTATCAGATCTGAAAGAGTCACAGGGGAGGTCTATGCAGCAAAAAGAGCAAGCTAATCTGAACCTATGCAGATTCCCACTGTGGGAAGACTGAACGTTGCCCTCTGTTGCACCACCAGGGCATGAAAGATTTAATGATTCACCCACATCCTGGGCTCAAGTGATCTCAGGAGCTTGCTTGTTACCAGATAGACCACCTGATGCCTGAGCTTTATACCAGTAGCAAAGGGGAGTTGTTGGGGTACCTAAGAAGGAGAACCTTTTAGATTTCTCCTGGGTGGAATGAGGATGGCAGAGGTCTTAAAAACAGAGCGAACCTTAATTTTTTTCCCTCTGAGATTTTAAGAAACATTTCCCACCTCCATGATTGCACATGGAAAACATGGTGGATAAAACTCTAAAATGATGAAGGGAAAAAAGCTAATGCTACTGATTCCTCCCCCTTTCCAGATACAGCAATATCATTATGGAAGTTTCTTTGTGTTCCTATACTAGAGACAGTCACATGAATTGATTTGAAATAATGTTTAATTTTTAAAATTGTGTGTGTTCATTGAGGAAGATTAAAAGATTGATTTTTACTTGTGTGTGTATGTGCACGTGTGAGTGCAATGCCAGTGAAGTCCAGCAGAAGGAGCTGGAGCCCCGGTAGCTGGAACAGCAGGCATTGTGAGACATCCCATTTGGTGCTGGGAACCAAACTTAATGCGCTTTGCAAGAGAAGCATATGTTATTAACCCCCGAGCCATCTCTCCAGTCATGGAAGAAGATTAGAAAATGCCAAAGAAATAAAACAGCTTAAGTCACCTCAGCATTTACCTCTGAGAGATCATTTGCAACCAGCTTTCTTTTTCCTTTCTTTTCTCACTCAGCTATGATGCAGCATACACTAACTAAAGAAGAAGCCGCACACCTAGGTAGGGACCATAATGAGGAAGGGCTTGGTGCTAAACAGTACCTACTACTTAGCCATCACCAATCTTTCCTTATGGAGAACAGAAATAAATGCAACCTGGTGGTTGTTTGGGATGAATCATTTCAATGGGCACTTTCTTTTTTTTTTTCTTTTGTATATATGTGTATGTTTAGACAGGGTTTTACCATGTAGCCCCAGCTAGCCTGGAATTCATTATGTTGACCTCTCAGAGATCCACCAATCTCTACCTCCTGAGGTGTGGGAAAAAAGTAAGTGTAATAAATAATAGCAAAGCCTCCATGCTGTCCCTCCTTACAGCCCTTGCAGACTGATTTTTTCCATTTCTGGAAATGGACTTGTGCTCTCAACAAGGCTCTCAAGGATCCAGAAACTCTTTGCTAAGTTCCTGTCTCAAAATAGTGGCCATGATTTTTGCCATATTTAAATTTGCATTTCTGTGAGATAAATGGAAGTCTTTCTGTTGTAAAGCCTGCCAACACAACCTTCTAATCTTATAAATGTAATAGTCATTGGTTACAAAATGAGAGAGGGAGAGAGAGAGAGACAGACAGACAGACAGAGACAGAGAGAGACAGAGAAAGAGAGAGAGGGAGGTTGGGTCTGGTCTTAAATTGCAGTGGGAGATGCCATTGGCCTATGGAAGACATTTCTAAAAGTGACAATCAGATGGAGAAACCAAAGGGTCAAATTTGATCTATAGTGTCTGAAACCTATAAACAAGCAAAGTTTGGAGTTAAGAAAAAGGGGCTGGAGGTATGGTTCAGCAATTAAGAGCACTTGTTGCTCTTGCAAATGATCCTGGTTTGGAACCCAGCACAACCATTTGTAACTTTAGTTCAGGGGTGTATGATGTCTTCTTTTGGCCT
Source organism: Ondatra zibethicus (assembly GCA_004026605.1). Taxonomy (NCBI): domain Eukaryota; kingdom Metazoa; phylum Chordata; class Mammalia; order Rodentia; family Cricetidae; genus Ondatra; species Ondatra zibethicus. The sequence goes on along the minus strand of PVIU01000553.1, from coordinate 253,755 downwards.
CCTTGGGTACTGCATGTATGTAGTATACATGCAGGCAAAACACTCCTGTCCATAAAATAGTAAATCAATCTTCTTGAAGAAAGTATAGGAAAACTATAGCATTTTTATATTGGCATTCTTCATTCACTAGTAGGCCAGGGTACATCAGTAGGTTAAATTTACATAAGGTGAGTTAAAGATATCACCACATCCAGTTCTGATGCTTAAGGCCCCATCTCTTGATGGTTACAATTCAGGCTCTCACAGAATTTTAGGAAGTATAAGAAAATTTACTGGGCCATGTTGAAAAGAGAGAGTCCCTTTGTTCTGGCCACCCAGCTAGCATACACCTGAAATAATCACACAGAAACTGTATTCATTTAAACACTGCCTGGCCCATTATCTCTAGCCTCTTATTGGCTAACTCTCACATCTTGATTTAACCCATTTCTCTTAATCTGTATATATCACCACGAGGTCGTGGCTTACCGGGAAAGATTCAACATGTCTGATTCTGGCAGCTCCATGGCGGTTCTCTCTCACTTGGCTTCCTTCCTCCCAGAATTCAGTTCTATCTTCTCCACCTACCTAAGTTCTGTCCTACCAGGCCAAGCAGTTTCTTTATTGATTAACCAATGAAAGCAACACATAAACAGAAGGACCTCCTACAGGGCCAAGATTGTGCCCTTGCTTTGGGTTATCCTATACCCAGGGACAGGCACAGCAGAGCTAGGGTTCATCCTGTCTCTGTCCAGGGTCACCCTTGAGGGTTCCCCCAGCTCCAGAGCTCCCTATACTGGTGGGTGGTTGAAGTTCCCCTGGTACTGTAGCTCAGGGTTTTTTTTTATACTCGGTTCTGTTGTCCTCCATTCCCCCTCCCCCACCGTTCTGGAGCCTGTTCTTTGTTAAGCTCACAGCCCTTCAAGTCGGGCTGCTTTCCAGAGAACCTGACCTAAGACACGAGGTATGTAAGTGGTGTATTCCCTCAGTGGATGCATTCCTGGGCTGCTTTCATGTTGGGATGATGGCTTGGCTGCATTTGTCCTTCTCAGGTCATCATCTTCTCTTTCAAAACATCGTGGCTATGGCAATTAATCCACTTTCTTGCAGGGGTTTGGAAGAACGGCCTCTGGAGCCAGCTTGATGGATATTCCTTTTCGAGTCCTTTATTTCTACTGCTTTGGTGCATGTGAGATTTTAAAATTGATTCTCACATTCACTGGGATGTGTCTCTATGTGAGTTTCTTCCATTTAAAGTGCCTGGAATATAAAGACCTGCTCTTTTTTTTTCATCTCTATATATAGAGTGTTCTTCCAGGTTGACAGCAAGTTCCAATAATATGCCTTTCACCTGCTTTGAAAACTTCAGGGAACCACTGATGTTCTAAGTTGATTCTCTAGCATGTAATCTTCATGCCCAGTGCACCTGCTTTTTCAACATTTGAGGGCTGTATTCTAGACCCCTACACTCCAGTCCTATGTCCTTCCTAGAATAGCATGATGCTCTGTCCTCTTCCCCTGACTCAGGCCATCGTTACCCTTAAGTCCCATCTAAACACTTTATTGTATGAAGCAGGAGAGTGTGGCTTCCCTGCTACCCTACATTCCCTGCCAGTGGTTCCTCAACTTTACTAACGGTGTGTTTTCCAAGACGTGTTGCTCATCTTACAAGCCAAGGGGTGGGACTGGGTAAGCCCTGACACTAACTTCTGTTCTGACACGCACAATTCTAGGTTCCCTATCGCATGGGACATACGAAAGGTGTGGCTCATTGCTGATGACTCAATCTTACCTTACACCTTCCCATTTGACTCATCTTTTTAGCACGCACCCTGGCCATCTGTGACCCATATGGCCTTTGCGTGCAGTTTCCTCTCTCACACCCACTCACGCTAATACCTAAATCGGCTATAGCAGAGGGTGCCAGAGAGCTGACCCCACCCTTCATGAGGAGGCCATGTTGGGAAGGATGGCAGAGGTAGCCTCAGCAGGCAGTCTTATTTGCACATCTGGCTGACCTTCTGCCCCCCTCTTCTTACCTCTTCTTGTCCAGCAAGGGCTGTGAATGGCAGTGCCACCAGGGACGAATCCTTGCAGGAGCAGGCTGGAAGACTCAGTGGAACTGACTTATTCATGATTTATGCCATTGCTATCTCCAGAAAGCAAAAGGGCAACATCCAGGTGGAAATTCAAAGAGACAGATCTTGTCAGTTCAGGAACCTTCCGCTTCATGGCCCTGGCTTCCTCTCACTTCCTGTTAGTCTGATGGAGAGGCACAGAGGGCAGAGGCTTCTGAGCCCCATTGTCTTGCTCAATTAGAGGGAGGGGGTGGAGCCCTGGGCCCTAAAGGAGAGAGACATTCTTTTGACATGGATCCCCCACCAGAACCTGCTCCTAGATTGCTGCCAGCATGACAGACTCTGCTTGGCCTGCATCAGCTCTGCAGACAGTATGTGTCAGCTTCTATTAGGAACCACATTTGCTTGGTCTGAGGGAGGCTGCTGGTTGAGAAACAGATGAGGCCCCTCAGATAGGCTTCTCAGCTCCTTTCCCAGGGCCTCGCTCTTGCTATATGCTCACCCTCCTCTCTTCCTGCCACCCCGCTCTTGCTATCTGCTCACTCTCCTCACTTCCTGCCACAGCATCATCGACACCTGGCTTCACCAGACCCACCCGTCTCTGCAGATTCTCCTGCCCTTGCCTCAATTTATTGCCTGCTGTTTGTAACAAGGCAGGGCTTCTCCCTTTCATCTGTCTCCCCGGTGGCCCCTGGTTTCTCCTTGCATCTCCTCCTGCACGTCTTTCGGTGTCCATAGGCAGTGCTGGGCTTCCGGTATGAAGCATCTTCTGAAGATACCTATGCACAGAGTGGTTGCTCCCTAACTGGTGGCACTATTTTAGAAGGCTTTGGACACTTCCAGAGGTGGGATGTGTCCGTTTTGAGAAGCAGGCCACTTGAGTCTATTATCCCCGACTCCTTCCTGTTGCTTCACTGCTTCCTGTCTGCCTTCATGTGAATAGCTGTCTTCTACCACATACTCCCACTGCCCAAGCCCAGTAGGCTGAGCCCTCTGAAGCTAGAAACTGAGAGAAATCCTCCCACACTCGAATTATAACACAAAGGGAACATAGCATAGGTTGTGTACATAAAGCTCCTTTCCATCAAAAGGAAGTCACTGATGTATAGGTCTGGGCACCATGGGAACTGGAGATTTTACAGTTTCAGGCACCTAAGAAAAAGTAGCCAAAATATAAAATACAACTAGGTACAAAAGTGAATTTCCATGTAGCATGACAATAGAGATCACAACAAAATACAGAGTTTAGGCTAGTGTTACAAACCTCACAGACTGTATCCAACCCCTTCTCATACATCTTTATAAGACTTGAAAATGTTCTCCTTCACATCTTTGGCTGTGTGCCCTTTGCCTTCTCAGATCAATGCCGTTGTAAGGAGGACAGAGGTAATGAAAGCCTCATCAATGTTTGCTTTGTATTTCTGATTGAAATGCTTGTAGAAAGGTTTCTTTCAGCTCAATCATTTCATAGGAGTCTTGAGAGTGTCATCAAATTTGGGGACACTTCTACCATTCCACCATGTTCCTAAGATTTGAAAGACTTTTCTCTCCTCTTTGCAAAGTGTTCCTCTGCCCTTTCCTTTGCACTTAAAGTCCTGGGAGCCCCCTGGGGAGTCCCTGAGGCTAACCTGCATGGGTGTCAGTGTAATTTTACTTGTGAACCCACATCCAACAGTTAACAACAGTTGGCACTAACCTCGCTTTAGTAATCACTACATAGAAGCCTGGAGAGGCCCAGCCAATTACTTCCTCGCAGCTACAAGGACTTCCCGTTGGGCTCAGATTGCAGTCTCCTTTATAGGGCTGAAGCTACCTGCCTTGGACTGATGCTTGGGCCTTGTGTGCTCTGCTGGAGGCCAGTGGGGAACTCCAGTGACAGGGAACAGCACACAGGATAATCACCACCCACAGAGCGCTCCACAGGCGTTACCTTCTGGGATAAGAACTAAACATCTGTCACCTTGTTTGATCTTCACAGGTTCCTGTGAAGGGTTTTACCCTGCCTCATTTTTTTTCCGGGATGGTTCACGACATGAACTTGGATGCTGAGCCTGTTTTCCTATTAATCTCTTTCTCACTCACATAGTTCAAAAGAGATCAGTCAAGAGGCCATTCATAGCTCCTTCCCCAGGCCTCATGTGTTACATCTGTCTTACTCTATGTAAGGGAGGTTTCTGAAGATGTTCTCTAAGCCATTGACATACACAAAGGGTTACCAAAGAGTTCTCTGTCCCTCTTGGTGAATGGACCACAGAAGGCAGTTGCCCGTTCTACAATAATGATCAACAGATTGCTGATCACAAGGCCATGGCCTGCACACAGGCTCGATGGTCAATACTAGTGCAGGTTACTATCAGGGATTTTCTCAAGGGTTCTTGGAAGTGTAATCATAGTATGAAAAACAGAAGACAAATAACTTGCAAAGAAGAAGGTGAATTCTTTCAACTTTTAGAAACATGACCTTTTGTGCCAGGTGACTAGAATCTCAAAGGGTTTTTGGACCAGCCTAGAACTTTCTGTTAAGTCATGCTTGCCAGCCTAGACTCCCCTTCCAAGGGAGGATGTCCTCATCTGTAACATGAGGGCCGGCTTGTTGGGGTTTCTGTCCTGCCCAGTTCCCACAGCTGGCAAGTCCCAAAGAAATTACACAGAGAGGTCTATATTAATGATAAACTGATTTGCCCATTAGCTCAGGCTTCTTATTAACTCTTGTAGCTTATATTAACCCATTATTCTTATCTATGTTAGCCACATGGCTCAGTACCTTTCTCACATCCTGCTTCTTCGGTGGTCTGGGCAGGAATGTGGAAAGAGCTTCCTTCTTCCCAGTATACTCCTGTTGTTCTGGCCCCACCTTTACTTCCTATCTGTTTTTCCCACCTGTACTTCCTGCCTGGCCAATCAGCGTTTATTTAAAATATGATTGACAGAATACAGACAATTCTCCCGTACCACTTGTCTACAAGAAACATTAGCTTGGAATTTAGGGTTGGGGTGTAGCTCTTTCTTCCCAGCAAGCAAGCCTCAAATCAAGATGCCCCTGAGGGGTGATGCCTCCTCGTTCCCACGTGTACAGAAAGGGAAATCTCCTGTGTCATCCCTCATGGAACTAGAGCATCTTCTTGGATGGCAGAAATTGTGACAGCAAAGAATTCCAACACTGGTGTGGGCAGGTAAACAAACTGAGCTTCTCTGTGCTGAGTAAACTACAGAACTAAACATCATACTTTAGCTGACCCCAGCCTGGAGTCTGAGCACCTCACTACTCACTGGAGAGAGACAGAGAGATAGGGGGGGGGGGAATGGGAGCACACGTACATCTCCAATGTCTTCATGGAGGTAGTGCGGATCTGGTGATGAATGCTACAGACAATAAAAGCTGCTTGCTACAGGTTCACAGCAAGGACCCTGAGACAAAATTTCCCTTTTGGTGAACTTTATTAGGAGTGTTAAAAGCTCACCGCCTCAGGCAGCCATCAGGAGGCTCTGAAGCAGGACATTAACAGGGACTGGTGCTGTGCATAGCAGGATAGGGGTCCTGAAGAGAGAATCTTCAGTTCTGGAATAGTAAAGACTTAGGCCTTTGCACTGTAGACAGAGCAGAGAGATCCTGAAGGGCAACAGGCAAATCAGTACCATCAGACAAAAGGGATTTCTGGCTCTTGCAGGTTTCAGAGGCATTGGAGGAAGGTTTGAGTGTCTTAGCCTACGTGCTAGAAGGCAGAAAGCATTGGCGAAATGAAGTTATAATTCAAGATTGCCTCACAGCTTGCAAGGTGGAGGGAGAGAATTCAGCACTTTGTCAGGGTTTTGAGTCTACAGCAGCACTCTCTGTAGGCAGCTTTAAGAGAGGGAGACTGCAGGGGCTGTGGCCTGATTGGGGCAGAGAGAAGCCAGCAGTGCATCTAACAATGAAAACACATTCCATGCTGGAGCCAGGCTGAACTGGACCCTTGACTCTCTTGCTCCACTGGTCCACCACTTCTATGAGCTGCCTTCTCTATCTGGAGGATGGCTGCCTCCCTTGCCTCTTTCCCAGGGCTGTCCTTGATAAGCCACAGAGTGCTGGACTGGTACTGTCAGCAGCATACACAGAGCTCAGTGAAGGAACGTTATCATCAATGACTAAAAATGTAGGTCTCATGTAAGCACCCTGAATAGAGATGGCTATGGTTACTGATAATCCTCAAGTGTAAATGGCACCCTCTCAAGAACGTGGTGAGTCTGCTAGGAAAGAGTCTCTTCAGGCTGGAATGGCATCTGCAGAGGGCAGGCTCTGTCTGGTTCATTCTCTTGACATCACTGCACTTGCTCAGGTCCAGTTTGGAACTGGGCTTCCAGATGAGTAAGTGCTAGAGGAATATCTCAAACGCAGTGCGGTGTCCAGGGATCACAGAAGAGTTAGTATCTTCCCCGCCCCCCCCATGTCTGTTCACAATCTTTGCCTTTTGAAACAAATGTCTTGCCTTGATGTTCAGGAAGTACATCATGGTTTCTCAAATACATTGCCCTGCCTCTATTAAAATCATATCAAATGATGGCCATATATATGTTGCAGACATTAGACCATGAGTTTTAGAAAGAACATTAATCTGAACTAGTTTTTCATGGTTTTTGTGGTTTCCTTGCATGGCTTCTTATGAATATCCACCAAAGGAAAGAGTTTATTTGTGACAAGGATAGACTTATGGTCTGAAATGATTCATCATCAAGATGAAAATCCCTGCAGAGGAGAGCTGGGTTTTCTCTTGCTCTCTGAATGATTTCTGCATCGCCGTGTCACATAGCTAGAATCCACCATACTGCTTGCTGGCGATGTCAAATGGAAGCAATTATAATCCAAGTTACCAAGTCAGAAAATGCCAGTGGAACTTTAGACCGTTGTCAACACAGATCAAGTGTCTTGACTTTCTCACAAAGTGTCTTCCATCTCTGAGTGAAGATCTTCAGGCTCAGTTCTGTTACCAAGAAGGTCAGGATCAAAGGGTCAGAGTGTAATGAAGAATACTCATTCCAAAGACAACTTGTATTTGGAAATAAATGATGTAGACATTTCTTTACCTTTTATTGGTGGGAGGTTTATGGGGCAGAGTAGTTTGGAAAGCAAAGTCAAATAAAAGCACATAATTTAAAAGCTGAAGTTTCTGTCTCTTATATGTGGATATTAGTTAGCTTTTAAGCCTTTGATAGGCTATATTCTCTATAACCATAGAGGTTAAGTATGGAACAAAGTACTCACAGGGGGATCTGTCAAATAAGAGAAAATAGAATATATAGTTAGAGAAAAACTGGAGGGAGGGGACTGGAATGGAAGGATTAAATGGGGAGGGAGAGGAAAAAGAGGGTAAGGGAAGAATATGGGGGACAACTAATGCTAAGGACCATTTAAGGGGTAATACGGAAACCTACAACTGTAGAAACATATACACACATATATATGTACATACACATATAAACATTATATACCTAAACATACACACACACACACACACACACACACACACACACGAAATCTAAATGGAGCCAACAAATAATTAGGGAAACAGTACTCCAACTAAACATCTTCTGCCACAAGTGGAATTACCAGTGTCTGTGCCAGGAATGGGTTACATCTAATTGAGTTGTTGGCCAAAGGGGCCCTATGGATACCCCCTAACAACTCAGGCTATTGCCAAGGCTATTGGTTGCTCTCCACAACTGATGGTAAGGCCCTTACATAATTCATTTGACACAGGGAAGTCAAGCTGGTACCTAACTAGAACCTTCCCCCACTGACTAGTGTTCATGGTGTGGGAAGGTACTCCGTATACTACCAGAGGAGAAATGTAAACATATACCTAGCTACAAACCCTGTGATGGGTAATGATGACCTGCCTGCATGATATGCTGGTGTAATAGTGGCACAGATGTTGTGGAAGTAACCAATCCAATCCGATTAGATCTAAGGTCCACTCCACAAGATGGAACTCTTGCCTGACACTGCTCAAGTGGCTGAGACGTGGAAACTAGATAGGCCAAGAACCTAGGGAAAAACTAAAGACTATTGTTCTGCTAAAGGAACATAGCACTAAAATGATTCCTGATGGCAGTCTGCTGTGCCCATAGATAAGTTTTCACTCAGTCATCATGAAAAGAGCTTCATCTTGCAGTATATGGTAAGTAATATGGAGTCTCATAACTGGACAATGCGCAGAGAGTGAGAGACTTTGGAAGGCTCTGTACAAAAAAGATGTTTTCATCAAAGCCCTCCCCTCAGGGCTTAGGTGTTTATGTGGAGGAGGGGGCAGAATGATTGTAAGAGCCAGAAAGGATGGATGACATCAAGGAACTAGTATCTTCTGGACACAGCAGGACTGACCCAAATATGATCTCACGGAGACTGTGGCAGCATGCGCAGGCCTGCACAAGCTCAAGATAGAGTCTAGTACTGACAGGGGAACTGGAAACAAGCCCCCATCCCTAACCAAGACATCATCTCCAACCAACAAACTCTTGCAAAAGAAAAACTAGTTTTTTCCAATGGAGTTTCATTGGTTAATGAGCCTAATTTTAGGATAGGTCCCATGCCAACACAAAATAAACTTGATGATAGTTTTGTGGATTTTTTTTTGTCTCAATGTTGATTGGTTTGGACATTTTTTTTCTGACTGGTCTTTTGCTTGTATATTACAGTTTCTGATTCTATGGGTTTTGTTTCTGTGGGTTTTTTTCATGTTTGTTTTCTAAAGAGAGAGCGAGAAAGAAGGCATGTGGTTAGGTTGGGAGGCATGTGGATAGACCACAGGTGGCCTCAGAAGACTGTAATTAATTGGCAGGTATCAGGTGGAACCAGGAGCCGAATTTTAAAATACTCTGGCATTAAAAAATAATCATCAATTCCTGACTGCTGAATCTGAATCTTGGCGATGCCAACAATTCCCACCTTCCTGCCCTGCCCAGAAACTCAGTTGTTCTTTGCCTTCAGTAGCTTAGAATAATTGGACAGTTGGCCCTCTCCTCTGGGCTCCTAAGTCCCTGTAGGCAGCCAACATAAACAAACTCCAAGGAATCTGCCTAAGTGCAGTCCAAAGGAAACAAGTAGAGTTGCTATCTACCTTTGCCCTGGTTGTAGAACCTAGGTAAGAGCCAAGATGTAGGCATCTTGAGTGAATATTGAGTTGGCCTTTCGTGGCAATCTTATCAAAGGATTTCTGGCCCTACAGGTTTCTTTATAAGATAAAAGACAAAGGCTTGTCAAATTCCCTTTCTTCCCTCCTTTGCCTCTCCCAATTTTATCTTGTCCTAAAGGAAGGGCTGATTACTGCTTCTGATAGGATCCTGTGGAATGCATTGATCACAGCTGGCCCTTCATCTCCTCCAGAGATAGATCCTCTGCTTTTAATTAGGTTCTGGTGAATTTGGACTGAGCCGAGCAGAATGTTTTCCATGAGTAATTAAGGCTAAGCTGCTTTTGTACTCAAGGAAACCGACGACTACTGTCTTAGAGTTTTTATTGCTGTGAAGAGACACCATGACCATGGCAAACTTCCCCTCTCCCCCCGGACAGGGTTTCTCTGTGTAACAACTCTAGCTGTCCTGGAACTAGCTCTTGAAGACCAGGCTAGCCTTGAACTCATAGAGATCTGCCTGCCTCTGCCTCCCAAGTGCTGGGATTAAAGGCATGTGCCACCACCACAGGTGACCATAGCAACCCTTATGAAGTAAAACATTTAATTGGGGTGGCTTTCTTATGGTTTCAAAGAGTTAGTCCAGTCTCGTCATTGTGGGGAGCAAGACAGCATGCAGGCAGACATGGTGCTGGAGGAACAGTTGAGAGTCCTACATTTTACAGGCAACAGGAAGTCTACTGGTTGTCATGCTGAAGGAAGCTTGAACAAGAGAGGCCTCAAAGTCTGCCCCAACAGTGACACACTTCCTCCAACAAGGCCACATCTCCTAATAGTGCCACTTCCTTTGGGGGGCATTTTCTTTCAAACCCCCACAATGACCACAACAACTCTTATAAGGAAAACATTTGATTGAGAAGGTTTATCTACAGTTTCAGAGGTTCAGTCCATTATCATCATGGTGGGGAACATGGTGGCATGCAGGCAGACATGGTGCTGCTACATCTTGATATGCAATCAACAGGAAGTTGATTGAGACACTGGGCAGTATCCTGAGCATAGAAAACCTCAAAGCCTGCCCCCACAGTGACACACTTCCTCCAATAAGGCCACACCCACTCTAACAAAGCCACACCTCCTAGTAGTGCCATTCCATCTGGGGGCCATTTTCTTTCAAACCAGCAATACTACATCATAGATTAAATGCCAATAAATCCATTTTCATCAATACTTGCTACATTCACAAAATGAGTCTCCTCTAGGAACACGAGGGCAGAGCTTGTCTTATTTCTCTGTGCCTTCCCAGCATGAAGCAGGCAAATGAAGGAAGGGTTTGGGAACTGGGAACTTGGCTTGGTTTAGGGTATGCACCTCCTTTTAATAGCAATGGGCCCGGGAGCCCGAGATTCTTCATTGTAAGTACTGTGCACAAACCTTCCATTGCAAACAATGCACCTCATGCCTGTGAAGAACAGAGCACTGCCGCCTGCATCAGCTGAATGCAGTCCCCTCCTGAACAGTAGGGTAAGCTGCATCTCTCCTTGAGATGTCATCTGACTTGTGACCTTTGGTTTCTGGGCTGTGGCGCTGTCTCAGGGGTTAAGAGCACTGGTTGGTCTTCTAGAGATCCAGGTTCAGTTCCTCATACGCACATGGTAGCTCCCAACTATCTGTAATTCCAGTGTTAGATCATCTGATGCCCTCCCTTTGTCTCCATGAGTACCGTATGCCCATGGCTTGCATTAATTCATGCAGTAAAAACACTCATACACATAAACCAAAAATAAATAATCATTTTAAAATGAAAAAGCCTAACCCTTACAGTTTCTTTTCAAATATATTTCCAATACATTCAGGGATGAAAGGTAGTGGGCCAGTTCAGTCTGAACTGCTTTTGAGTATGTATACAATAAGGTAAAGTGTGTCCTCAGAGTGAACTTTTAGGGAGAACCCCCTATTTGCTGTCTCATGAGTAAGCACAATTGGGCATGAATATGATTAAAATTAGATGCATTATGGGAAGGGACATATGTAGTAAAGGAATAGTTATCTGTCAAAACAGAGAACCTCCCAAACTATACCTGGAAACAACCAAACCCCTCCTTCTCTTGAACCCTGTAAAAGGCTCCAATTAATAATTGGGGCCCTTGAGTACTTTCTTACTCTTGCTTGGGTGTCTCTGGCTCCCTTTCAGTGTATTCCTTTATGATCCATAGTATTGCTTTGCTTTTCAATACAAGCTTTATAACCTGAGTGGGCTTTTATTTCTTTTTCTTGAATAGAGGCTAGGAACCAGGGAATATCTGTCTCAGACCTCAGTCACTGGGAACAAATGTGTTCCCACTCCCCACCCCTCTTGCTGAGAGATCTCAAGACACCAACAGGTGACAGATTCTCTTTTGTCTAGTAGAGACATGACTCAGACACATGACAAAAATTCATGACTCCTGGATTCTTCTGGAGGTCACCTTATCAATACCCCTACCTCCAGACCATACCTTTGTCAACCTCCTTCCAGACTAGCAGCCAGAATGCAAATGGGTGACTGAGCCCAAGGCTTGGATTGAATTAGTCTGAGATGGAAGAAACTCATGTTCTAGGTAAGAGAAATGCTGCTGTCGTTAACACAGCGTGACTGCATCCTGCCCAGGTCAAAGCGGCCAGGTGCCCTTAGACATGGTGAAAGTGATATCAAGACTATTTGAGGGGAGTAAAGGTAGATTATTTAAATTCAGAATGTATCTAATTAAAAATCAAATTTTGGAACTATAATTCTTTGGAAATTATGAAGTAGGTCTGGTGGTATGGCATTGTTGAGCAGGAACAAGATGGGTGGGTTCTGGACCCAAGACTGCAGAACATTGCAGCTTCCTGAAGACACCAGTCTCTCTGACCTCAGGCACACACTGAGACTCAGAGGTACATGCATGAAGGTCCATCCTGGCAGGAAAGACAAGAAGGAAGATTACACAGCCCTGGAAATGGACCTGGGAATTTAGAGTCCATCTTGCAGGAGCAAGGCTAAGCACAGAGGCAGTTATCTCATCAAAGTCATTCTACAGGTATAGAAGGCCTCAGTGCGAGATAGACATCATTCTCCTTCGTGGGGAAGAAAGAGGAAGGTGGGGGTGAAAATGGAGACTGGGCCTTGGGAGACACGATCTCTCTCAGCAGAGAGCTATCACACAAGTAAGGAGCTGTAAACTTAGTGCTGGGGAGGCAGAGGCAGGGATTTGCTGGGATTTGCTGGCCAGCCGGCCTCGCTGAATCAGTGAGGACCAGGGCACCACAAGACGGATTACTAGTTGAAAGTGTTGGCTACTCAAATTCAACAACCCATGTAGAGGTAAGAGAATCCAGCTCCCGGAAGTTATCTTCTTGACTTCAACCTACTCGAATCTTTCTGTACCACCTCCAATAATAATACAAATGAAAGTAAAAAATTAAAATGATAGCAGAGAACAACCAAGGAAGACAGACATTGACCTCCAGCTTCTATCGTCACATGAATACACAGCCACATCCACTTACATTTCACATGTGCACTGTGTGTGCGTGTGCTTGTGTGTGCTTTGTGTGAGAAAATACCAACCAAAACTAAAGCACAGGGTTCTACCAGCCAAAGCTGAATTACCTTATATGTTCTGTGAGTTAGCTTTTTATTGCTAAGATAAGCAACTTAAAGAGAGAAAATATCAATCCTAATTTGGGGCTTCAGCCCACGTCCTAATTCTTTTTAGAGTTGTGATGGGGACAGTATGGTGGAGCAAAGCTGCTTAGCTCACGGTATCAGGAAGTGGGGGTGCCGTACGGCCAAGATATACTCCCAAGAGAACAACTTCAAAGACATATTCCCTTGAATTAGCCACTAAGTTCTGATCTCCTTCTAATAACCCATAAAATTATGAAGGAAAGATTAATCCATTGACAATGTAATGTATTAGAGTTCATGATCTGACCATGGCCTCAAAGTCCCACCTCTAAACATGACTGCAGTGGGCTCAAATCTACAACACATGAGTCTTGGGGTTCTGATCTAAGCCATAATACACATGACTGTCTGGGAAATTCCTAAGGGGTACCTCTGCCTAAAAACAAGCCTAGAAAAGTAGCTTTTCTTTTCCCCTTGGGATCATTGCTTCCATCCCCCTGCCCCTGCCTTCCCAAGCCATGGTTCTTCTCACATTCTACCATACACACAAGTCTTCATCTGGGGCCTTTAACCAAGAGGAAAAGGAGGCAACCTTGGGAAGCTGAAGGTGAGAGAAGGCTAGTAGGAGGTGTGTGTTCAGGAGAGCCCAGACCACACCCAGCCTCACACGTCTCACTGAGAGTGACCGATATACCCCAGCCTGGTCTCCTTTGACTCTAGATGGTTTCTTCCACCATGAGCTCCTAGGTTAAGGGCTTTTTCATGCATGATTCTATGTGATATGGAAACAACACCAAAAGATAAGTTTTCTGCTCTCCATTTTGTTGATGGAGAAATCAAGGTTATCTCTACCATCTTGTCAATGGCTACAATCATACTTCTACCCACGAGGAAGTAGCCTCTGGTCACCTATATGATGGACAAGACTGACTCCTAGATCCCCCTTTTTCTACCCATTCCTCCCTTTCTTCTCCTCACTGCCCTTTTCCTGTTGCATGTTCCTTAGAGCAGGCCTTCTGCTCTTTCTGTTAGAGCAGTTCACAGAGCTAAGATGTATGGGATGGAACAGTCTTTCCTTTCACCCAGTCAAATCCCAGAGGAGCAGCACTGGGAACCCCCAAGGGAGCTGCTGAGGAGGGGCAGGAAGACCCAGTTCCTCCCCTGAGGGAAGCCTGAGCCAAGGGGTCGTGTGAGTTCTGTACAAGTTATGGTTCTCCAGGGAGCAGGAGGACCAGAAGATACTTCCGACATGCAGAATGAAGTTCATAGAAGCAATTGCCTCGCACAGTTATGGAAGCTGAGAAGCGCCACAGCCTTCTGTCTGAAAGCTGGAGGCCCAAAGAGTCAGCAAACACGAAGGGCCAAGGGGAGTCAATGGCGGATGCTCCAGGAGTTCAAAGGGCCAGGCAACCAGGAGCAGCTCTGTGTCTAAAGACAGGAGAAAGGGGGCGGCGTTGTAGCCCACATTCACGCAGGGAGTTCTCCTAACCCATCATCCTTCTCCATGGAAATAGATTCCCAAGGAAATAATTGGAACTTCTCCCCAGAGGTGTGGCTGCCCTGGCCCACTCAGTCCTATCCAGTAGCTGTGCTATTTGCACAGTGTTCCCCAGGGTGTTCCCCCCTCCCATTCACACTCTGCTGTCCTAGGTAACCGGGCTGGCTAGTTTTTATGTCAGCTTCATGCAAGCTAGAGTCAAGTGAGAGGAGGGAACCTTAATTGAGAAAATACCTCCAAAAGACCAGGCTGCAGGCAAGCCTGTAGAGCATTTCTAAAAATTAGTAATTGATGTGGGAGGGCTCCAGCCCATTGCAGGCAGTGTTGTACCTGGGTTCTATTAGAAGCAGGCAGAGCAAGCCAGTAAGCAGCACCCCTCCACGGCCTCTGCATCCCACTGCATAGGCTCCTGCCTCCAGATCTGAGTTCCTGCTTAGACTGCCTTCCATGATGAGCTGCTACAGGGAAGTGAGAGTAAAATAAACCCTTTCCTCCCTAAGTTGATTTTGGTCACAGTGTTTCATCACAGCACTGTCTAACTAATTCTAACTGATAAGGTAACTATTTCCCTCACTCCTCTGTCCTGCCCTCTGTCCCCATTTCATTCACTCCTCTGTCCCTCCATCATTTCTTCTGCAGGGCTCCTTCCTAACTTGTCACTTTTTCTGCTGAGAGGCAAGGGCCATAGAGGACACATTGTCCACCAGTATATCTCTGAGCCACTCCCGACACCAGGACCTACCTCCACATTTCTGGGTGGCAGTCGCCACTTCTTTACCACCACTTTCTTCTCTCTTAGATCTTTCCTTCCTGCGTAGAGACAAGCTTTCTCTTAGTCACATACATATTTACAAACAAAACAGAAAATGATTCCTTTCAAACATCACATAATTTACTTGTCTCTCTCCAGAGCACAATCCCACCGAGGAATTTAAAATCTTTATTGTCTGTACTGGGGAAAATGTTCTTTAAGGTACTCCCAGATTCTCAACCACCGGGCTTTGTCCTCATTGCTTCATTTGAAGAGATCTTACCACAATTATCAAGAGCAGCATGTTGCTCCTTCCAGTAATCAGTCCTCTGGTCTCCATCTTCGCTAATAGTCAGCAGCACTCGGCGCGCGTCCTCAGTCCGGCTTCTGGTGTAACTCTCTCGCATTTCCATCTTCATTCTCCGTCCCCCCCCTCTCTCCTCCCCACTCTCTGTGTGGTGGGCACATGTATGAGTACAGGTGCCTACAAAAACCATATTTGCCTGGAGCTGGGATATCTATACTGCTGCCATGATGTAAGCACCGTGTAAATGCTTGTTATATTGTTTAGAATCTTAGATAGAGTTTTTATTGCTGTGAAGGGCAGGACAGAGGAGTGAGGGAAATAGTTACCTTATCAGTTAGAATTAGTTAGACAGTGCTGTGATGAGTGTTCAGAGTGTTGGGAATTGAACCTCAGCCCTCTGCTCTTAATCACTGAGCCCCTTGACTCTTCCCCTTTGAACTTTTTTTTTTTACCTCTGCTTCTGGGTTTTTAACTTGCTCCTTTCTCATCTAGCTTCAAGATGTGTAAGCATAAGCCCCGGGTTTGAATACCAGAGTGCCTATGGAGCACCCCATGCATATCTAATATTATTTCACTTTCCTCACAAACCAGATTCCCGCTGCAGAGTTTCCACCATAGCAGGCAGAAACTCCGCTTTCCAGCAAGTCAGGCTGAACACCTTTTACTATCAGTCTCCTAGTGCCTTAATCCATCCAAAAGGGCTGTCTTCCAGCCATTTCCAGGCCCATATTAAAAGGCCGCCCATCATCTCCTCATCTCTAGTGATGGAAACTCTGTTCTTCCGTTGCTCGGACCAAAATCCTTAGTATCATTCTTCCTTCTTCTCTCCTTTTATGCCTCATCTTTGCAGATCAGCAAGTACCATCAGTTCTACATCCAAAATATCTAGAAGTGGGCCACCTCCTATCTGATTGGCCACCAGTATGCATTGAGTCGGCTCTGGGATATCTATAATGCTGCCATGATGTAAGCACCGTGTAAATGCTTGTTATATTGTTTAGAATCTTAGATAGAGTTTTTATTGCTGTGAAGAGACAGTATGACCATGGCAACTCTTATAAAGGAAAGTATTTAATTAGGGCTCTAGTCCATTATCATCATGGCAAGAAGCATGGCAGCATGCAGGCAGACACGGCGCTGGAGAAGAAGCTGAGGGTTCTATAGCTTGATCCACAGGCAACAGGAAGTGAACTGTCAGCTACACTGGGCACAGCTTGAGCACAGGCGATCTTAAAGCCCACCCCCACAGTGACACACTTCCTCCACTCTACCAAGGCCACACCCCCTAATAGTGCCACTCCTATGACCAAGCATTCAAACACATGAGCACATGGGGACCATACCTATTCAAACCACCAGAGTGGTTCTCACATGGACATGGCCTCAAGGACTCAAGAGAAGGTGGGATCTAAACAGGGACTAGAGAGGGAGAGGGTAGGGATTGATGTCACTGTTCCTGCAAGCATGTTCCCAGGCCTGTGGGGTTGGAAGGCACTGAAGAGGCCCTATCTGTTCTACTAGGCCATCGGGGATGCTCTGGAGGAAGTAATGAGCATTGGCCTAGATCATGTATATTCAAAGCCTGGTCTGGTTCCTGGTATAACAGCCCAGAGCAGCAAACAGCTTATCTGCCATACCAAGTGTGGTGGTTTGAAAGAAAATGACTCCCAAAAGGAGTGGCAGTATTAGGAGGTGTGACCTTGTTGGAGGAAGTGTGTCACTGTGGGGGCAGGCTTCAAGGTCTCTTTTGTTCAAGATTTCCTTAGTGTGATTGTCAGTCAACTTCCTGTTCCCTGCAAGACAAGATGTAGCCAGCACCATGTCTGCCTGCATGCTGCTGTGCTCCCCACTGTGATGATAATGGACTGAACCTCTGGACTGTAAGGGAGCTCTTTAGAAGAGTTGCTGTGGTCATTGTGTCTCTTCACAGCAATAAAAACCCTAACTAAGACTCCAAGCTCTGAGTAGTGTGGCCTCTTGGTTTGAACTGATATGGCATGTCAGAAGTCTGTGAAGATGCTGCATTTTTTTTGAGTGCAGGTGAATTATTTCTAAATCTGGATTTTTGTTTTGTTTTGTTTTGTTTTTTTGTTTTTTGAGACAGGGTTTCTCTGTAGCTTTTGGAGCCTGTCCTGGAACTAGCTCTTGTAGACTAGGCTGGCCTCAAACTCACAGAGAGCCACCTGCCTCTGCCTCACAAGTGCTGGGATTAACACCACCGCCTGGCTAAATATGGAATTTTTATATATGTATCTGTGTATATATTCTTATGCATGTGTATGTGCATGTGTGTGTGGCTCAGTTTTTGAGATAGTGTCTCACAAATGAAGTGGAACTCACCAATCAGTGCCTGGTCAGTAAATTTCAGGGTCCTGCTTGTGTCTATCCTCCAGTGCTGAGGTTACAGGTGAGTGCAGACAAATTTGCCTCTTTACATTGGTGTTGGGGATCTGAACTTGGGTCCTCACACTTGCTCAATAAGTGCTTTTCCAACTGATCCATCGCCCCGTGGTGTGTCTCCTAGTAATCCCAGATCCCATCACATTGATAATCAAGATTAACCATTCTCCCCAAGAATGCAGTCAGGCCACATGGCACCTCTTCACTGGCTTCTAATTAGAGTGTAGTATGTCTTCTGTGCATCCTTATCTTTCCCAACTCTTGTTAATTAAAAAATTGACCATTTTGTTTTCAAAACCATCGTTATATTTGATCAAACAAAACATGGTGCCCACAGCTCAAAATCGGTAATTCAATATGCCTCTGTGTAGACAGACAGGTCCTTCAGAAGTGTTGTGGAATATTACTTTAACTATGTAAAGGTGTGTTGCATTTGTTTATGCTGCATTTGTTTAATTATGTAAAGATGTGTTGCTGTTTTGCCTTGCCTGCCAAGGCACCTGATTGGTCTAATCAAAAGCTGAATGGCCAATAGCTATGCAAAAGAAGGACAGCCTGAGCTGGCGGGCAGAGAGAATCAGTAGGAGGAGGGATCTAGGCTCAGGAGAAGAAAGGGGAGAGGAGAATGAGGGAAGAGAGAGGTAGAAGGCTAGGGCCAACCACACAGCCACCAGTCAGCAAGACATGGAGTAGAACACACAGCATGAAAGAAAGGTAAAAAGCCCCAAGACAAAACGTAGATTGAAAAAAAAAACAGGTTAGGTTATTTAAGAGATAATGGGATAAGCATATGCAAAGAACAAACATTTATAACTAATAATAAGTCTCCATGTCATGATTTGGGACCTGATTTGTGTCCCAAAAGAAAGTCTGTCATACAGTTAATCCCCAAAACGTGGCTGATGTCTACCCTGGCCGATGACTGCCCTGGCCCATCACTGCCCTAGCTGATACTCTTTTGGGCTACTTCTCCTGCTACACTGGTTGATTTCTTGGCCTGAAAACACTTGTGAAGCCACATCTGCTCTTTCTTCATTTTCAGCATATGGATCAGGTCAGTGAGATAAGAGACAAAGATGGTAACCTGCAACATTCAAAATCAAAGAGTAACTCTATTATGGAACTCCTAAAGGATGGGGAGCTCCTTTATAGTGAGTGGCTTAACCAAAGAGGCAGGGACCAAGCAATAAAAAGACAGATTTATCATGAGCACATACTATCCTTGGCCCTGGGGATGCGGTGATAAATAAAGTGATGTCTCTTATTCAATTCTGGAGGGAAAGGTGACACATTAACCACAAAAAGAAAACAGTAGAAGAGAATATAGTATCAGTGACAGCCTTTAGTTATCAGGTCACATAAAGATACAATATAAGAAGCATAAAAAGGTAGCTAGGGATATTCAAATAGGAGAATAGCATATGAAAATGTGAGTAAATGATACAGCAAAATCTGGTCCCTCTAGGGCTGAGGGTAATGTTGAGATGGGAGGAGGAGGGAGCACACAAGGAGCTAACATTTTTGCCCCTGGGCTGTTTAGTGGTTTTGAGAGAATAATTTATTGATTTTATATCCTTTCCATTATGTTAGGAATATCCTGGTATTGGCTGAGTATATAAGATTAAAGTTTAAAAAATAAATATTAAACAACTAAGTAACAAGAATATTTCAAAGGTGCCAATTTATCAGATAAAACATTTTTAGGATAAATTTCATCAAAAGGAAGAGATACATTACACAAAGTCAATACAAGGATCCATCACACACACACATCCAATAGTAAATCTAACAAATGTGGAAAACTAAAAACAGCCGAGACTCAATTATGGAAATAAGTAGATAAATCAATTTTTGTAGCTGGCGATTTTAATTCACTCTTCTTTGAAACCAATCAATAAGCTAGAAAGAAAGGAAAGGGGTGAAATAGTATATTTGAATTACATAATTAATAAGCCAGAACATACATATTTCACACCCAATAAATACAGGCTGCATTCTTTTAAGGGGCGTATGGGACAGTCACAAAACTCAACACTGAACTTGGGTGACGGGGAAAACTTCACTAAATTCCAAAGAATCAACGTCACCACACAGTACATGTTCTTCAGCCACAAAGCTCCAAAATTAGGAGTCGATAACAAAGAGAGAATTTAAAATTTTTTAAAAAGTCATATGCCGGAGACTAAAAGGAAAACCAATAAGTAATCCCTCTGTAAAAGGAGAAATTATAGGAAAAGTATGAAATACTTAGATATGAACAAAATGGAAGCATTGCAGGCCAGCATTTGTGAAATATAACTAAAGCATTTCTTTTAGAGAAATTTACTGCTTTAAATACATCTATCAAAAAGCAAGAAAGAACAAAAACAAATGAGCTAAGCGTTCAGCTTAAAAAGTGAGAAAAAGAGCAATTGCACTTAAGGAAATCCAAAGAACTAAGAAGGAAAAAGAAAGTTAAAATGGAGGCTTATAAAATGCCAACAACAACAACAAAAAAAGAAAATTAGAAAGTACAAAAATTGGTGACATTAAAGCTGGCATATTGGTTGTGTTTGTCATTGCTGTGAACAATCCCTGACACAATGAGGCTTAGGTGGGGAGGGATGTACTTTGGCTCATTTGCTTTGAGGGACTGTCCATCATGTTGAACAGGCATGGTGGTATGTGGTTCCATGATGTTGGTGTGTGGTTCCATGATGGTAGTGTGTGGTTCCATGATGGTTGTGTGTGGTTCCATGATGGTGGTGTGTGGTTCCATGATGGTGGTGTGTGGTTCCATGATGGTGGTGTGTGGTTCCATGATAGTGCTGTGTGGTTCCATGATGGTAGTGTGTGATTCCATGACAGGGGAATGTGAGGCAGCTGCTACTTGCTCACACCTCAGTGAACCAGGCAGCAGAGAAAAGATAGGACACAGGGCTGGCTACAAACCTAAAGGCATGCCCCCTAGGAGCCCACTACTTTCAGCTATCCGGCTCCCAGCTAAAGGCTCTACAGCTTCCTGCAACAGCACCACTGTCTGGGGACCAAGGGTTCAAATTCCTGAGGCTGTGGAGGACATCACACATTCAAAGCACTCCGGTTTGTTTTATATTCTGGAGAAGTCTGCAACAAGGTGTTCAATCTTGGGCAGAGAATAATAATGAAAGGAGAAAAGATGAATGGTAAAATTAAAGATACACAATAGATCTATGGTTATAGGATAGTCTACTATAGATACATATTTGAAAATAGGTACAATTAACAAAGTTCTGTACAAGCAAAATGGATAGAAGAAAAGCTGAATAAACTAGTGATTATTTAAAATTAGAATAGAAAATCTTTCCCCAAATTCATATATTCCTCAGAGCCTAAAGTTTTAAAAGAAATTAAAGTAGAATTATATGAAACTTTAAGCAATACACAAAATATCTCTCATATATTAAGTTTTCCTTGGTCAAAAAACAAGGAAAAACTGTCCGTCTATTTAATGAGGTCACTGTGATCATAGCCATCAGTGACAGCTGAGAGACTCCTTTCATTTCTGAGGACATTTGTAGAATTACCTTTCCAAACTATTTGTTAATAAAAATATGATCGTCTATTTTTAAAGTATGCTGTTACTCGTGAATGTATCAGGAGTAGAATCAGTTCTTAGCAATCACTAGGGTGAATTAATAAATCAATACTTAAATTGCAGAGCGAGTAGAGTTTCTTGAGAGCTGCAAAGAGGCACTGAATAATATGGCAAAAGCATTAAACAACTCTCAACAGATTCTGCGGCTAGGAATTGAAGCAGTAGCACTTCCCAGGAGAGCAGGACCTTACTTTGCTTTCTGTTGCTGTAATAAACGCCACGACCAAAACCAACCCAGGAGGAAAAGATTTCTTCCAGCTGACAGTGGCAGTCCAGCAGGATGGCAAGTCAGGCAGAAGCTCAAAGCTGGAAGAAGGCACTGAAGCAGAAGCCGTGGGGAATGAGGCTTACCTGATTTGCTTCCCCTAGTATGCTCGGGGCTCGCTTTTTCTACAGTCCAGGCTCACTGGCCTAGGGATGGCACCACCCACAGTGGGCTGGGTCCTCAGATATCAATTAGCAATTAAGAAAAGGCCCCATGGGCATGCCCACTTGTCAGCCCAATTGAGGCAATTCCTCAACTGAATTTCCCTTCTTTCCAGGTGACTCTAGGACCTACAGTCTATTTTGTGCCAGGTCTACAGCTACAGCTAATTATGACAACTAGCGATTCAAACTCTTGACTTGATTAAAATATATACCAAGACACCACAACCAACACCGTTTTCAAGAAGGAGAGAGATGTTAGTTGTATTTTGTTTGCGTCTCAACACAAAATACATTCATCATCATTGCTACTTTCAACATGATATGAGTTGAGTGTCCATTATCAGAAATGCTTGGAACTACAAGTATTAAGATTTCAGAACTTTTCAAATTTTGGATCTAAATGTGATATTAATTTATATTTTATATAGCCTGTATGCCTGAAGGTAATTCAAATAATAGTTGATATACCCTGGACCATCAAACCATGTAGTCATATTACCACTTAATTAACCTCAGATTTTAGATAATTTCAAATTTCATGTTTTGGGACTAGGGTACTCCATTTATGTAAAACTTACTGATGATTGCAGTAAGAAAAATAAATATGTGAAATAAGGATTAGATAAGAACAGTATTATTGGCAGACAGAAGACTCATCTACAGAGAGAAGCCAGTAGTCACCACTAAGAACTACTGGAACTAACAAGAAAGCTAACCGTCTACATATGTGTCTTAGCTTGGTTGCTCTTGCTGTGAGAAGCACCACGACCAAAAGCAACCATCAGAGGAAGGGTCTACTCCATTTCACACAGCGGTTCTGGGGTAGCATATCAGACATTTACATTACAATTCTTACTGTAGCAAAATGACTATTAGAATGTAGCAACAAAATAATTTTATGGTTGGGGGTCACCACAAGGTGAGGAACTGTGTTAAACGGTTACTACAATAGGAAGGTTGAGGACCACTGATCTTACAGCTTGCAGTCCGGTATGAAGAGACATCAAGGCAGGAACTTGGAGGTAGGAATTGAAACAGAAGCCACAGGGGAAGGCAGCTTACCGGCTTGCTCCCCATGGCTGGTACAGGCTGCTTTCTTATCCTATGCAGAACCACCTGTCCAGAGGTATTACTGCCCTCTTGTAGCGTGGACTCTCCCATATCAATCATTAATCAAGACTTACCTACAGTCAAATCTGAGGGAGACATCTTCTTAAACAAGGTTCCTCTTTCCAGGTAAGTCTAGCTTCTGTCAAGTTGATAAAAATCTAGCCAGGACAACATAAAATACCATTTTATACAAATCAGCACTATATTATTTCTGTAAAATCCATATATATTATTAAAATAATAAAAAACTAGGATTTTTAATTGATTTTTATTGAGCTCTACATTTTTCTCTGCTCCCTTCCCTGCCTCTCCCCTTCCCACTTCAACCTTCCCCCAAGGTCCCCATGCTCCCAATTTACTCAGGAGATCTTGTCTTTTTCTACTTCCCATGTAGATTAGATCTATGTATGTCTCTCTTAGGGTCCTCATTGTTGTCTAAGTTCTCTGGGACTGTGGTTTGTAGGCTGGTTTTCTTTGTTTTATGTTAAAGAACAACCTATGAGTGAGTACATGTGATAATTGTCTTTCTGTGTCTGGGTTAACTCACTCAAAATAATGTTTTCTAGCTCCATCCATTTTCCTGCAAAATTCAGGCTGTTGTTATTTTTTTCTGCTGTGTAGTACTCCATTGTGTAAATGTGCCACATTTTTTTTAATCCATTCTTCGGTCTAGGGGCATTTAGGTTGTTTCCAGGTTTTGGCTATGACAAACAAAGCTGCTATGAACAAAGTTGAGCACATGTCCTTGTGGCACAATTGAGCATCCTTTGGATATATACCCAAAAGTAGTATTACTGGGTCTTGAGGAAGGTTGTTTCCTAATTTTCTGAGAAATCACCACACTGACATCCAAAGGGGTTGCACCAGCTTGCATTCCCACCAGCAATGCAGAAGTGTTTCCTTTTCCCCACAACCTCTCCAGCATAAGTTGTCATCAGTGTTTTTGATCTTGGCCATTCTTACAGGTGTTAGATGGAATCTCAGAGTTGTTTTGATTTGCATTTCTCTGATGACTGAGGATGTTGAACATTTCTTTAAGTGTCTTTCAGCCATTTTAGATTCCTCTGTTGAGAGTTCTCTGTTTAGGTCTGTACTCTATTTTTTTTCTTGATTTTTTATTTTTATTTTTCCATTCAAAAATTGGCACTTCCTCCCCTTCTCCCATTCCCCTCCCACTCTCCCATTATCCCTCCTCCCTCCCCCTCCATCCTTAAGAGAGGGTAGGGTACCCTGCCCTGTGGGAAGTCCAAGGCCCTCCCCCCTCCATCCCGGCTTAGGAAGGTGTGCATCTAGGTAAACTAGGGTCCCAAAAAGCCAATACATGCAGAATACACAGGTCCCAGTGCCATTATTGATGGCTTCTCAGTCTGTCCCCATTGGCAGCCACATTTAGAGAGTCCAGTTTGATCACATGCTCATTCAGTCTTGGTCCAGCTGGATTTGGTGAGCTCCCATTAGATCAGGCACAATGTCTCAGTGGGTGGACCAACCCCTCGTGGTCCTGACTTCCTTGCTCATCTTCTCCCTCCTTCTGCTCTTCAACTGAGTAGTAAGAGAGGAGTGGGCAGGCTGCAGTCCTGTCCCTCCCGGCTCCCGTCAATCCAGCCCAGGGCCCCTTGTTCTGTCCCGCCCAGCTAGCTTAACTCCCAAAATAATCACACAGAAACTGTATTCATTTAAAACACTGCCTGGTCCATTATATCTAGCCTCTTCTTGACTAAGTCCCACATCTTGCTTTAATCCATATCTAGTAATCTGTATAACCCTATGGGGTCGTGGATTACCAGGAAGATTCTAACCTACTTCCATCTCAGGCCGGAGATTCATTGCATCTGCCACACTTCCCTTCTTCCCAGCATTCTGTTCTCTTTCCCCCGCCTAAGTCCTGCCCTATCAAAAGGCCAAGGCAGTTTTCTTTATTCACCAATGAAAGCAACACAAATAAGAAGAACCTCCTACACCATTTCCCCCTTTCCTGTTTAAACAAAAAAGAAAGGCTATCACATTAAGATAGTAAAATTACATATAACAAAACAGTTATCAAGTAAGAATTACAGTTACCATATTTATATCTACTTTATCTTTTATCATAACAAAGGAAAACTATAACTTTAACTCCATCAAAGACTTCAGAAGGATATAATATTACCTAAGTAAACGAGAAGTAAGCAACTTTCAAAACTCTAGAAATGACAGAGACATCTCGTTGCCTGTATAGTCACCCAAAGTTCCTCTGTACCATTGGGGCATCCATCTTTAGCCTACAGGCCCATAGTATTTATCAGACATTTTCATGAAGCAGGAAATTTTAAAGACAGTTCAGTCACTTTCTTTTGTATCCTGTAGAATGTCTTATAGACTCTTTTATGAATCAGGAACCCCGAAGGATCATCTCACCTTTAGGCAAGTAGCAGTCCTCTCTCTGCAGGTTTTTTTGTGGGAGCTCAGTCCATTGCTCTGATGTGGATGTGGGTCTCTGTCTCTATCTCCATCCATCGGACAAAATTTCTATGGTGATAATCAAGATATTCATCAGTGTGACTATGGGACAAGGCCAGTTCAGGCACCCTCTCCTCTGCTGCCCAGGCACCTAGCAGGGGACATCCCCATGGACACCTGGGATCCCCTCTAGAGCCAAGTCTCTTGCCAACTCTAAAATGGCTCCCTTAGTGTAGATATCTTCTTCCCTGCTCCAATATCTGCCATTCCCCAATCTCCACCCTCCCACTCCCCCAAGTTCTCCCCAATCCTTCCATTCTCCCTTCTCCTTACCCCTCTCACCTTTCCCCAACTTTACCCCCACTGCTACCCCCACCCCCGTGCTCCCAACTTTTGCCTGGCTATCTTGTTTGCTTCCAATTTCCAGGAAGATCTGTATATGTTTTTTTGGGGGGGTTCACCTTGCTATTCGTCTTCTCTAGGCTTGTGAACTATAGGCTTAATGTCCTTTGTTTATGGCTAGAGTCCGCTAATGAGTGAGTACATACCATATTCATCTTTTTGGGTCTGGGTTATCTCACTCAGCATAGTGTTTTCTATTTCCATCCACTTGCATGCAAAATTCAAGATGTTATTGTTTTTTACCACTGAGTAGTATTCTAATGTGTATATATTCTACACTTTCTTGATCCATTCTTCAATTGAGGGGCATCTAGGTTGTTTCCAGGTTCTGGCTATTACAAATAATGCTCCTATGAACAGAGTTGAACAAATGCTTTGTAGTATGATTGGGCATCTCTTGGGTATATTCCCAAGAGTGGTATTTCTGGATCCTGAGGTAGGTTGATTCCCAATTTCCTGAGAAACTGCCACACTGATTTCCAAAGTGGTTGCACAAGTTTGCATTCCCACCAGCAATGGATGAGTGTTCCCCATACTCCACATCCTCTCCAGCATAGGCTATCCTTGGTGTTTTTGATTTTAGCCATTCTGACAGGTGTAAGATGGTATCTCAAAGTTGTTTTGATTTGCATTTCCCTGATCTCTAAGGAAGTTGAACATGACCTTACATATCTTTTGGCCATTTGAACTTCTTCTGTTGAGAATTCTCTGTTCAGATCATTAATAAACCCATTTTTAATTGGGTTACTTAGAATTTTAATGTTTAGTTTCTTGAGTTCTTTATATATTTTGGGAGATCAGATCTTTGTCTGATGTGGGGTTGATGAAGATTTTCTCCCATTCAGTAGGCTGCCTTTTTGTCTTAATGACTGTGTCCTTTGCTTTACAGAAGCTTCTCAGTTTCAGGAGGTCCCATTTATTCATTGTTGCTCTTATTGTCTGTGCCACTGGGGTTATACATAGGAAGTGGTCTCCTGTGCCCATGTATTGCAAGCTACTTCCCACTTTCTCTTCCATCAGGTTAAGTGTGGTCAAATTTATATTGAGGTCTTTAATCCATTTGGACTTGAGTTTTGTGCATGGTGATAGATAAGGGTCTATTTTCATTCTCCTAAAGATTGACATCCAGTTATGGCAGCACCATTTGTTAAAGATGCTTTCTTTCTTCCATTGTATAATTTTAGCTTCTTTGTCAAATATGGGGTATTCATAGGTTTGTGAATTAATATCTGGGTCTTCAATTTGATTCCATTGGTTAATGTCTCTGTTTTTATGCCAATACCAAGCTGTTTTCATTACTGTAGCTGTGTAATAGAGTTTGAAGTCCGGGATGGTAATGCCTCTGGAAATTCCTTTATTGTATAGGACTGTTTTGGCTATCCTGGGCTTTTTGTTTTTCCATATAAAGTTAGTTATTGTCTATGAAGAATTTTGTTGGGATTTTGATGGGGATTGCATTAAATCTATAGATCGCCTTTGGTAGAATTGCCATTTTTAATATATTGATCCTACCAATCCAGGAGTGTGGGAGCTCCTTCCATTTTCTGGTATCCTCTTCAATTTCTTTCTTCAAGGCCTTAAAGTTCTTGTCAAGTAGATCTTTTACTTCCTTGGTTAGTGTAACCCCAAGATACTTTATGCTATTTGTGGCTACAATGAAAAGTGATGTTTCTCTGATTTCCCTCTCTGCTTTTTTATCCTTTGTGTATAGGAGGGCTACTGATTTTTCTGAGTTGATCTTGTATCCTGACACATCACTGAAGGTATTTATCAGCTGTAGGAGTTCTTTGGTAGAGTTTTTGGGGTCACTTATGTACACTATCATACCATCTGCAAATAACAAAAGTTTGACTTCTTCCTTTCCAATTCGAATCCCCTTGATCTCCTTATGTTGTCTCATAGCTATTGGTAGAACTTCAAGCACTATATTGAAGAGATATAGAGAGAGTGAGCAGCCTTGTCTTGTTCCTGATTTTAGTGGAATCACTTTGAATTTCTTTCCATTTAATCTGATGTTAGCTGTTGGCTTGCTGTATATTGCTTTCATTATATTTAGATATGATCCTTGTATCCCTAATCTCTCCAAGACCTTTATCATAAAGGGGTGTTGAATTTTGTCAAATGCTTTTCAGCATCTAATGAAATGATCATATTTTTTTCAGTTTATTTATATGATGATTTACATTGATTTATTTATATGATTATTTACATTGATAGATTTTCATGTGTTGAACCAGCCCTGCATCTCTGGGATGAAGCCTACTTAATCATAATGGATAATTTTTTTGATGTGTTCTTGGATTTGGTTTGCCAATATTTTATTGAGAATTTTTGCATCGATGTTCATGAGTGAGATTGTTCTGTAATTCTCTTTCTTGGTTGCATCTTTGTGTGGTTTTGGTATCAGGGTAACTGTAGCTTCATAAAAAGTGTTTGGCAATGACTCTTCTGCTTCTATTATGTGAAACGCATTAAGGAGTATAGGTATTAGGTCTTCTTGGAAGTTCTGGTAAATTCTGCATTAAAACCATCTGGTCCTGGGCTTTTTTTGGTTGTGAGGTTTTTGATGACAGCTTCTATTTCCTCGTGACTTATAGGTCTATTTAAATTGTCCACCAGGTCTTGATTTAATTTTGGTGTATGGTATTTATCTAAAAAACTGTCCATTTCTTTTACATTTTCCAATTTTGTGGCATACAGGCTTTTGTAGTAATACCTAATGATTCTCTGAATTTCCTCAGTGTCTGTTGTTATGTCCTCTTTTTCAGTTTTGATCTTGTTACTTTGAGTGTTCTCTCTCTACTTTTTGATTAGTTTGGACAGGGGTTTGTCGATCTTGTTGATTTTCTCAAGGAAACAGCTCTTTGTTTCATTGATTCTTTGGATTGTTTTCTGTGTCTCTATTTTGTTGATTTAGCCCTCAGTTTGATTATTTCCAGTCTTCTACTCCTCCTGGGTGAGTCTGCTTCTTTTTTTGCTAGAGCTTTCATGTGTTTTGTTAAGTCCCTAATGTATGCTTTCTCCATTTTCTTTCTGTGGGCACTAAGTGCTATGAACTTTCCTCTTAGCACTTCTTTCATAGCGTCCGATAGGTTTGGGTATGTTGTGTCTTTATTTTCGTTGAATTCAAGGAAAACTTTGATTTCTTTCTTAATTTGGTCCTTGACCAAGGGGTGGTTCAGTAGTTGACTGTTCAGTCTCCGTGAGTTTGTAGGCTTTCGGGGGTGGAATTTTTGTTAAATTCTAACTTTACTCCATGGTGATCTGATAAGAACAGGTGGTTACTCCAATTTTTTTGTATATGTGGATGTTTGCTTTGTTACCGAGTATGTGATCAATTTTTGAGAAGGTTCCATGAGAAGCTGAGAAGAAGGTATATTCTTTCCTGTTTATGTGGAATGTTCTATAGATGTCTACTAAGTCCATTTGATTCATTACATCTGTTAGTTCTTTTATTTCTCTGTTAAGTTTCTGTCTGGTTGACCTGTCCATTGGTGAGAGAGGAGTGTTGAAATCTCCTACTATTAGTGTGTGGGGTTTGATGTGTGCTTTGAGTTCTAGTAATGTTTCTTTTACATATGTGGGTGCTTGAATATTACGGGCATATATATTCAGGATTGAGACTTCATCCTGATAGATTATTCCTGTTATGAGTATAAAGTGTCCATCTCCATCTCTTCTGATTGATTTTAGTTTGAAGTCAATTTTGTTCAATATTAGTATAGCCACACCCGCTTGTTTCTTATGGCCATTTGATTAAAAAACCTTTTCCCAACCCTTTACTTTGAGATAATGTCTGTCTTTGTAGTTGAGATGTGTTTCTTGTAAACAGCAGAATGTTGGATCCTGTTCGTATCCATTCTCTTAACCTTTGCCTTTTTATAGGTGAATTGCATCCATTGATATTAAGTGATATTAATGACCAGTGGTTGTTAACTCCGATCATTTTTTGGGGGGGTGGTAGAATTTGTGTGTTTCCCTTCTTTGAGTTGTACCAGTGGAGGGCTGTTAGATGTCTGTGTTATTATGGGTGTTGTTTGCTTCCTTTAGTTGTGGTTTTCCTTCTAGTACTTTCTGTAAGGCTGTGTTCATGGCTATGTATTGCTTAAATTTGTTTTTATCCTGGAATATCTTGTTTTCTCCATCCATGGTGAAAGAAAGCTTTGCTGGGTATAGTAGTCTGGGCTTGCATCCATGGTCTCTTAGTGTCTGCAGCACATCTATCCAAGACCTTCTGGCTTTCATGGTTTCCATAGAGAAGTCAAGTGTAATTCGACAGGTTTACCTTTATATGTTACTTGACCTTTTTCCTTTGCAACACTTAATATTCTTTCTTTATTTTGTACGTTTTGTGTTTTGATTATTATATGGTGAGGGGATTTTTTTTTGATCCAGTCTATTTGGTGTTCTGTAAGCTTCTTTTACCTTCATAGGAATATCCTTCTTTAGGTTGGGAAAGTTTTCTTCTATAATTTTGTTGAATATATTTTCTGGGCCTTTGAGCTGTAATTCTTCTCCTTCTTCTACCCCTATTATTCTTAGGTTTAGTCTTTTCATGGTGTCTCAGATTTCCTGGATGTTTTGTGTTAAGAATTTGTTGGATTTGTTGTTTTCTTTGATCAATGAGTTTATTTTCTCTATTGTATCTTCAGCATCTGAGATTCTTTCTTCCATCTCTTGTATTCTGTTGGTTATTCATGTCTCTGTAGTTCCTGTTCATTTACCCAGATTTTCCATATCCAGCCGTCCCTCAGTTTGTGTTTTCTTCATTGCCTCCATTTCAGTTTTCAAGTCTTGAACTGTTTCCATTACTTGTTTGATTGCTTTTTCTAGGTTTTCTAGGGTATCTTTGAGGGATTTATTCATTTCTCCTAACTTTTTGTTAGTCTTCTCATCCATTTCTTTAAAGGAGTTTTTCACATCCTCTTTAATGGTCTCTATCACTTTCATAATGTTACGTTTAAATTGATTTCTTCTACTTCTTCTGGATTAGGTTGTTCAAGTCTTCTTGTTGCATATTCGCTGGATCCTGTTGTTATCATGTTGCTTTTCAGGTTGTTGGAGTAATTCTTGCATTGGCGCCTGCCCATCTCTTCCTTTGAATGTGGTCCGGGGCTTAGTTCAATTTATTTTGTGTCTAACTGTATGCTTGGGGATTTTTCTTGTTCTGCCCTCTCTTTGGTCCCCTCAGCACTGGAGTTGGCTCTCAGATCCCCTCCTCCCTGAAGTAGGCTGTGGTAGTGGATCTAAGGACCCCCTCCAGATGGATCTGCTGTTACTGGATCAGGGGCTAGTTGCTGTTCAAGGACCTTGCAGATAAAAGGGCTGGCTTGGTATATGCCGGCTATATGGAATAAAGAAACCCCTGCAGCCTTGCACTCACCACTTTGTCCCCAGAGCCTCAGCCCTGAAGCAGGCTGAGTTGGAAGATCCTGGGACCCCACAGATGGAAAGGGGTGCTTGGGAGCAAGCTGGGGTGGGATAAGTAGGAAAGACAGTAGCCAGGGAGAAGCCCCACTGAATGGCCAGAAAGTTTAGGGGATTGAAGGGCACCTGTACTCCCTTCCTGGCATGTCTGGGCAGCCAGACCGGGACACACTTAGCCCTCCAGATGGATCTGCTGGTACTGGATCAGGGTCACTTGCTGTCCAAGGACCTCGCAGACCAATGGGTGGGCTCCATTTTCTTTTATTGGGTTATGTGTTCTTTTGATGACCAATTTCTTGAGTTCTTTGTATATTTTGGAGATCAGACCTCTGTCTGATGTGGGGTTAGTGAAGATCTTTTCCCATTATCTAGGCTGTCGTTTTGTCTTGTTGACTGTGTCCTTTGCTTTACAGAAGCTTTTCAGTTTCAGGAGGTCCCACTTATTAATTGTTTCTCTGAGTGTCTGTGTTGTGGGGTTATATTTAGAAAGTGGTTTCCTGTGCCAATGCATTCCCACTTTCTCATCTATAAGGTTCAGTGTGGCTTATGTTGAGGTCTTTGATCCATTTGGACTTGAGTTTTTCACATGGTGATAGATATGGATCTATTTTCATTCTTCTACATGTTGGTATCCAGTTATACCAGCACCATTTGTTAAATATGCTTTCTTTTTTCCATTTCATATTTTTTGCTTCTTTGTCAAAAATCAGGTATTCAAAGGAGTGTGGACTAATATCCGGATCTTCTATTTGGTTCCATTGGTCCTCCTATCTGTTTTTATGCCAGTACCAGGCTGTTTTCAGTACTGTAGCTCTGTAGTAGAGTTTGAAGTCAGGGACTGTGATGCCTCCAGAAGTTCTTTCATTGTACAGGATTGTTTTGGCTATCCTGGGTTTTTTGATTTTCCATATGAAGTTGAGTACTGTTCTTTCACGGTCTATGAAGAATTTTGCTGGGTTTTTTGATGGGCCTTGCATTGAATCTGTAGATTGCTTTTGGGGAGTAGGGCTTATGACCGGCACCAGCTTGGTTCTTAACAAGACATCATGGTGGAGGGATCGGAGGGGTGAAGGTGCCATTTGCTCCAGAGACCAGCATTCCCTTCCAGAGGTGCTGATCTTGGTATTTCTTGTATCCCCACTTCTTTTCTTTTTCTTCTTTATGTGAGTGTTTTGTCTGCATGTCAATATGTGCATTGCATGCATGCCTGATATCCCTGGAGGCCAGAAGAGGGTGCTTAGTCTCCTAAACCTGGAGTTATCAATGGTTGGGAACCACCATGTGAATGTTGAGAACTTGCTAGAGTTTGCTCCAAGAGCAGCAAATAGAGTTGATCCATCTCTTAAGCCTTCAGCCTCCCACTTAAATATTTTTCAGCATCTTCCACACCATCGGTCTGGACAAAGTCACCAAGACCCAGACCTTTGTGCAAGACACATTTTAACCACATACATAACATACCCAGTAGCAATAAAAGCCAGGTGGTAGCAAAGAGATCAATTCAGGTGATAAAATTCTAACTATGTTTATTTTATATTAAATTTCTAAATATGTATGTACTACTAAATTATAAAGAAAAACGTTGGAAATTTTTTTTTAAATACTAACAAAAGAAATAGATAATGTATTTATAATTTTGAAGTAAAAGACATTGACTAATTGACATTTCAAAAGCACTGACCACAGAGTGATAAAATAATTCACCTGAATATCAGAATTTTTGCTCAGTCGAAGACTCCAGTGTCAACATTAACAAGTCATGAGGTGTTTTAAGAAAAGATATTTACAGCAATAAAAGAGTGCTAGAAATTAGCATCTAGAATGTTCAGCTAACACTTGCAAATCAGCCACAACACCTGAGAACCCAACAGAATGATGGGGGGAAAATAGACTCCATTGTAGAGGAAAGCCAGCCGGCCCTGAAGCCTGGGAAGAGCCTGTAAATGTTCCAGGCCAGCAACAGCAGTAGTGACTGCAGCCATGGGTCCTGCCACTGCCAGCAATGACGGAACACTTAACTATACACCACACACACCTTTCACTCACTGACTCAATCCCCACAACAAGCCCATCAGGTAATCAACACCCCCATTTTAGGGAGTCAAAAACTGAGCCAGAGGATGTAGTTATTGCTTGCATCGGTAGTAGCTACTTTTCTCACCCCTTGGAAAAAGCAACTTAAGGAAGAAAAGGTCGCTTTGGCTCACAGTTCCCCTGGGGACACAGCCCTTTATGTCGGTAGGGAAGTCATGTTGGAAGGAGCTTGAGGCAGCTGGCCATATTGCATCCACATCTGGGAAACGACACTGGTGTTTTCCTTTCCTCCTTTTCATTCTTTCTGAGATGCAGGACTTTGAATGATGCTGCTCACATATAGGGCGGAAACTGCAGAATGATGCAGATCACATATGGGGTGGGAGCCATAGAATGGTGCTGCTCATATATAGAGTGGGAGCAGTCTTTCCATCTGATTTAGCCTAATCTAGAAAATCCCTCACAGGCATGCCCAGGAATTTGTTTCCATGGTATCATAGTTAGGTTTTGCTTTGAGACAGGGTCTCACAGTGTAACTCTGGGTGGTCTATCAAGAACTCGCAGGAGTTCTGGGGTTAAAGGTGTACCACCACATCTAGCATAATGGCTAGTTTTAATTGTCAAAATAATATGATGTAGAATCACTTGAGAGTCTCAGTGAGGGACCTTCTAGACCAGGTTGACTTGTGGGCATGCCTCAGGTAACACGTGTTTTGATTATACTAAGCGACATGAGAAGACCCAATTAAAGGTGGGCTGCACCATTCCTTGGGGTTGGGCCCTGCACCCTATAAAGGTGTAGAAAGCAAACTGTCCAGTAGGCACGCATGTACGTACTCCTTCTCTCTCTGCTCTTGACTGAAGTGACTGGCTGATTCCGGTTCCTGCCTTGCCTTCCCTGCAATGATGGACCTGGAATTTTGAGGGAAATAAGCTCTTTCTCCCTTCGAGTTGCTTTAGCCAGGATATTTTTATCACAGGAATAGTAAAGGAAACTAAGATGCATGGGGAGTGTAAATCCTGTCCAGTCAACACTCACAACTGACCATCACAACTAGTGAATGGGGAAGACTTGAACCTGGACTGTCAGCCACTCCAAAAACAACCCAGACCTCACATCTAACAAATTGTTGAAGATATTGGAAGGGTGGAGAAATAGAAACCTTCATGTGGGAATAGACAGGAGCGAACATTCTGGAGATAAATCTGAGAATGGCCAGCACAACAAAGCTTGTGCTGTAGCTGTGACTAGATCCCTGGTCACCAGGAAAGGTGAAGAAGGGACTGGATGCAGGCTAGGTGTGCACCCCAAGAGTGAGTGGTCACACCGCACCAGGCAGCACCAGTTAAAACCAAGACTTATGGACACACTGTATTGTGGGCAGGTTTTAATACCATCAGAAACAGAGAAGTAGGAAGTTCCCAGCACAGTGTCACGTATTGAATACATATGCAGTCACTGCATGCACACTCCCAATGCATTTAAAGTACGTTGGAGAGTGCAACCCTGTTTAAAGCTTTAAACCAAACATGTGAGAGGCATGTAAAAAAGACTAGGGATCGAGGACAGAATAGATGACAAACGAATAAAGCCACTGAGGACTTTAGCATGGGCCACCATCTGAGGACTGTGAGCTATGGCTTCTATATGTGACACTTGGCTTTCTGTTGCTAGGGAGCAACAGAGAGTTTCCTGCTAATCAAGGGCCTGTCCTGTGGCACCTGCCTGGCTGTTGTGGCCAGAACTCAGCGTGTTCTATGAGACTGTAGTTTGCAGGCCCTAAAATATGAATCTCCCTTGCGGCCAAGACTTGGTGCTTGAGGCTGGGTTGCTGTCTCCACAGTGGCTCGTGCCTCTGCAGCAGGCCTGCTCTTGAGGGTGGCACTCCACAGGAGCCCGGGTTCTCTTGACTCATCCCTTCCCTCTAAGTGCCAAGATCATTAAGGGCTTCTCACCTGTGTGACTGCCCCAATTGCTGCTAGCCTGGTCCAGGGACATGCAGGGACCACAGTGTCACTGACCTGCATGTCCCATTTTCTCTTGCCACCCAGAGATTTCTTTGTTTCTTTTCCCTCAGCAATACAAAAGATAACTGCTCCAGACAATGATCATAGTCCCATCCTCCAAGGCCTCAAAGTCAAGAGAGCTAGCTCTGTGCATGCTGTGGCTTGGCTGTTGCCTGCTCTATGCTCCAGCTGTGAGGGCCTTATGCATTTCACGTTCAGCCTGGGCTGTGTCACTTGGCACTTTTCAATGTGTTGCTTTCTAGTAAGGCTTTCTAATAAGCCATTCCCTGGCTAGATTGATAGGTCTCAAGGGAACAGGCTGTCCAGCTCCCAAGAATCTCTCTCTCTCTCTCTCTCTCTCTCTCTGTGTGTGTGTGTGTGTGTGTGTGTGTGTGTGTGTGTGTGCTTGCAAGTGGGGTCCAGGTAAATATTTGCCCTGCTGTTTTGCCTTTGGTGGAATGGTCCAGAGGCAAGTGTGCCTTCTCTTTGGGGCTCTGGTGCTAAGACCTGGCTAGGAAAACCCACGCAGTGAATGGGATGTGGGGTTATGAGCCCTTTCCCAAGCTTCTCATTAACTGTCACAACAGCCAAGGCTGAGCACCTCATAAGGCATCCCAGCTAGTGGTTGCAGAAGCAGACCGACCGGGTCCCCCATCTTCTGGATCTACCTGGGGGGTTCTTTCTTTAAGCTGACAACCGAGACTACCTCAGCCAGAAAGAGAAGCTAAACCTTCTTCCTTAAAAGATCTTATTTTCCTACTTTTTGTTTGTTTGTTTTTTTCCTTCTTCTCCTGTTCCTCCTCCTTTTTCCCTTAAATCAGTCCCTGAATACTTCATTTGGTCTTGAGGAGATACTGAGTAGGACATAACCAGTGTTATATGTACCCAATAGAGAACGCTAATGTGAACAACTAAAACTGTGTTTAGGCTGCATTAAGGATCTGGCTAACGGCAGGATACTGTGACTGACCAAGGCCCTGTTGGTCACAGGGACAGAGCCCTCCACTCTTTTCCTGGACTCCCCAATATCACACACCACCTCCCATGAGGAAGGCCGCTGGAGATAGTGTTGAAAGGCAACGGGGTTCCTGCCTTCCTGGCCACCAGCATCCCTTCCCTTACCAGCCTGGGTAAAAAGAGCTCCTGGCTAGGGCCCTGTCTGGTCTTTGTATGCTCCTTCATGAGCTCCCTGTGGCTGCTGCCACAGATTACGGCCTTGCTAGTTAGAAACAATTTAAACTGATTCTCCCACAGTTCCTGGGTCCAGAAGTCAGCCCTAAGATCCATGATGCCAGCCAGAGTCAAGGTTCTGGGAGGGGTACCTTCTTCTGGTGGCTCTCGAAGAGAGGGTCCCCTCCATGGTACATTTTCAGGGTTGGCTCCTTGGTATGTTTTCAGGGTCCAGTCATTTCTAGCTTATCAACCCCAGTTTTAAAGACCAGAACCTTGTCTCTCTATCATTTTCACGCCGTCTTCTCTGTCTTCAAATCTCCTCTTCCCCGCCCCCACCCCCAAGACAGTCTCTTGTGTCCTGGGATGACCTCTAGCATCCTAAGTAGCTAAGGATGCCTTGAGCTCCCGATCACCCTGCTCCATCTCTCACCCGACTGCCTCCGAATAAGGACAGGTAGGACTGCACTTAGAGCCCTGCTCAACAGCAGCCCTGCCTCTAGACTCTCCATGTGTTCACACCGGTGAAGACTGTGCCCCATTAGCAGGCCGTGTTACCAGAGCTTTATGTCATTTGGAGGAGCGCTCCTCACCCACTGGCTACTCATGCTGTGTCTCTCTGGCCTTCAGCGTCCCCACAGAGGACACGGTGAGGAGCATTCTGCACCCACTGGCTACTCATGCTGTCCTCTCTGGCCTTCAGCTTTTCCTTGGGGCACATGGGCAGGCTGGGTTGGATTGGACACAGCATTGGAAACCCTTCCAGCACTATGACTCTGTTTGCTTTGTTTTGTCACCGGATGCCTTGGCCCTGCTGCTGTTTGCAACCTGGGAGGCCAAGTCTGAGTGCGAACAGGTTCTCCATCCCACCTCCTGCTGTTTCCTGGGGAGCCACAATTGCCCGAGGTGTCAGGAGGCCTGCACTGAAAGGTTGGCTGGAGCAGCCTTGTGTTCTCATGTGGTTCCTGTCAGACCCACTGGTCACGTCTGGACCAACATCTACCCAGTTCAGGAGTGTCATTCGGGAGAGGCCACCAACCCAGGGCAGTGAAGAGCATAGAATGACAACAGAGACTGCAAAGAGGCAGGGACCCTGGACATTCACCCTGAGGGACTCTGATTAAGTCCCTGTGGAGGACGTTAGTGGGGGCCAAGGTCCTGCATGGTCCCCTCCCTCCCACCTGAGCTGCACAGCTTCCTG
Source organism: Ondatra zibethicus (assembly GCA_004026605.1). Taxonomy (NCBI): domain Eukaryota; kingdom Metazoa; phylum Chordata; class Mammalia; order Rodentia; family Cricetidae; genus Ondatra; species Ondatra zibethicus. Next base: position 216,149 of record PVIU01000553.1, on the reverse strand, counting down.
TGGTAAACATATGACTGCATGTCTGGCTGCCTGGCATTCTGGAGCCTGTCCAAGGAGCCTAGGCAGGGGTATCACAGCCACTCAGCATGGAGGAACGACAGCCCCAGGACAAGGTCAGGCCTTTCCTCCTGTGTTTTTAGACTTACCTATGCAAGCCGGCCAGGCCCTTGCACTCTGCTTCCCTCTGACTTTATGCGCTACAGTCCTCTCATGTGTGACATTGTTTATGGTCCCTTGGGGTTGAAGGTGACCTCCTTAAAAAGAATTCCCCCTTTTCTTCCTTCAACTTGGCTTCTAGGAATCTTGGCACCCCCAGCACCAATTGCACCGCAGCTGTTTCTGGAGTCACAGTGCATGGCAAACACTAGAAGCCACATACATATGGCCTAGCTTACTCTTCAAAACAGTGGCAAAGGGAGTTGGCATGACTCTGTTCACTTTTACAGAGATGTACATAAATCATGGATGGGGTCACAGTCACCCAGCCTGTCAAGTGACGGCCTGGGATCTGACTGGAGCTGGCCTAACTCCAGCACAAATTTCAGGCTTGCCTCTATCCTCTTCACACACCTTACTTGCCTCAATATGAAGTGTCTGTCTCCATCCCTCCATCCTTCTCTTTGCCAGGAACGTCCTTCTCCTCCTTTGCTCTCATCGGCATCATTATTCTGGTGGCACAAATATCATTTTCCAGCAGCCCCCTGGCCCTTGCCCTGTGCCAGGTCACACTTGCTTGTACTGTGAAATTTCCTTGCAGAAAAGGCAGCTAACGTCGACGGATGCTGAGTGGAATCTGAGTTTTCTTACCAGTAGACATTTGTTGGGCGGATCTTCCCACCATTTTTCTGACCTCTGAAGCCCCTCCTAGGTGGAGCCACCAAGTCTTATGAGTTTAGAACATCCTGCTAGAGAGGAGTGAGCGAGCCTTGGTGGTGCAGGAGGTTCTTCCGTATTTGTGTTGCTTTCATTGGTGAATAAAGAAACTGCCTTGGCCTTTTGATAGGGCAGAAATCAGGTAGGCGGAGTAGACAGAATGGAATGCTGGGAAGAAGGTAGTGTGGCAGATGCCATAAAACTCCTGTCTGAGATTGACGCTGGTTAGGAATCTTTCCTGGTAATCCACCACCTTGTGGTGCTATACAGATTATTAAAAATGGGTTAAATCAAGATGTAAGAGTTAGCCAATAAAAGGCTAAAACTAATGGGCCAGGCAGTATTTAAATGAATACAGTTTCTGTGTAATTATTTCGGGGTTAAGCTAACCAGGGCACCCGGAATGTGGCCCACTCGCCTCTTACTACACCTCGGCACCCACCCTTTACCCCAATACATCAGTCACCCATGAATCTGGAACCACTATGTCTGGACTCACAGAAGGATTGGAAGTTCCTGGGTGCCCAGGTGGTCCTCTCTTCTCACCGCCAACTCCACTCTTGGGATTGGCTTCTGACTACCACCCTCTCTTAGTTTTCAATCACTTCCTAGCAAAGAGTATAGACTTTGTAGTCATATAGACGTGATTAAGAACAAACAACAAAAAAAACCAGGTTTATCATTCTACCATGCCCTTGGACCTCTCCATTTGTTTCCCTTCCACATCACTTGAAGGTGTTTCTATAAAGAAAAATGAACATGGGCCAGCACTGGTCATAATATAGGACTATCCAGAACAGCTAGCTCCTCAGAGTGGTTTCCTCCTCGGTTTACCCAACTCTTCAGATGGGGTAAGCTAGTCATTACACTCCAGCTGGATCTTGATATTTAGCTATTGCCTGGGGCAATGGTATGGAGCATTACCAGAATCTTAGAGTCCTTGTCCCCACCCTGTCACCAACATAATGCCCAACTAATGTGAGCCTCATGCGTAAGACATCCAGAGTCTCTTTAGGGCCAGCTTCTGCAGAATCAAACCATCGTGCCATGTCCCATTGGGTCTTGCCAGATGCCAACATCTCCGCACAGGTCTGCACACTGCTGTCATTGGCCTCATCTTTTTGTTACCCTTTCTTCCATCCAAGGCATACAGTCTCCCTTTGACCAATGGACTTATGTGAAGACAGAGCCCCAGAGGAACACCCCGTTGGATGACAGACCTGGAGTTGGGCACAAACACCTTACATTAAAAGACTTGGTTGACCCAGAAAATGGACATTGTTGTTAGGGTTTTCATCCTGCCTGGTTTCTGTCCTCCCACCAGGTCCCACAGCCGTTTAGCCCTAAAGAAAGCACACAGGTCTATATTAATGATAAACTGATTGGTCCATTAGCTCAGGCTTCTTATTAACTCTTATAATACTCCAGTCAGGACTTGATCATAATTCTAAATTTTCTTTATGTCTTCATAAGATTATCAGCGTCCCCAACCAGCAGGAAGTAGCCTGGAAAACTACGCCCACATTCCCCAAAATGGACTATGGATGTTCTTGTTTTTTGTTTTGTTTTTAATAAAAAAGAGGGGAAGTGGTGTGGGACAATTGTCTATATTCTGCCAATTATGTTTTAAATAAACACTGATTGGCCAGTAGCCAGGCAGGAGGTATAGGCAGGAAGAACCAGACAGGAAATAGAAGTGGGTCAATGAGAACAGGAGAATTCTGGGAAGGAGGAAGCCCAATCCTCTGCAGTCTTGTCCAGACACCAAAGAAGTAAGATGTGATTGCCCCACTGAAAAAGGTACCGAGCCATGTGGCTAACATGGACAAGAATATGGGCTAATATAAGCTAAAAGAGTTTATAAGAAGCCTGAGCTAATGGGTCAATCAGTTTATCATTAATATAGACCTCTGTGTGGTTTCTTTGGGGGTAAACGGCTGTGGGACCTGATGGGAGGACAGAAACCAGGCAGGACGAAAACCCTGACAACAGGACATAATGTTTTGAGTGTCGGTACTGTCTTCCCCCTAGGTAGGTTAGGCTTCCTCAGGTGAAGTGAGAGGTGATGAGATCTGAAGCATGGGAAGTGTCAAGACAGCATGTTAGTCATTCAGAACATGAATAATAAGACTATCCAAGACTCAGTGGAAAGGCTGAAAAGATAAAATTTAAAAATTAATTTCCAGGTCTGGAGAGATGGCTCTGTGGTTAAGAGCATGCACTACTCTTACAAAGGACCGGAGCTCAGTTCCCAGCAACTGTGTCAGGCCTCTCACAAATGTCTGTAACTCTAGCTCGAGGGCATCTGATATCCTCCTCTGGAGTCTTTGTGTATGTACACACACACACACACACACACACACACACACACACACAGAGAGAGAGAGAGAGAGAGAGAAAGAGAGAGAGAGAGAGAGAGATTACTATCTGCATAGCGCACACCCCGAGTATTTACCCTAAAAGAAAATATCCCCGTGAAATCTTCTTTTAGAAAATACATCTTCGGCTGGGCATTGTGGCACATGCCTTTAATCACAGTACTTGGGAATCTCAGAGTTTGAGGTTAACCTGGTCTACAAAGCTGGTTCCAGGACAGCAAGGACTACACAGAGAAACTCTGTCTTGATAAAAACAAACAAACAAAAAAGAAAGAAAGGAAAAGAAAATAAATCCTCTGTGGATACCGAATCATAATCCATCGTCTCTTAAAGAAACCAAATGTTGTAATTTCGTTTTCTTCAGTTAAACTTTTCTAAGACTCCAACCACAGAAAAATCACAATGGCGTGCAACCCGTTTGTGAAATGGCTCCTTACTCTAAGATATCCTTAGAGAGCACCTTGGCTTTGGGTCCAGGCTGCTCTTCAGTTGCATCAAAGAGGTTGGAAAAATGCAGAATCCTGCATTGTGTTCCGGGTCCTCTGAATGCCCGGGAACAGGACCAGGCGCGCTTCTCAGACACCCTCAGGCCAGGCTCTTGACCCTTCATCCAGGTTAGACTTTCTTGTCCAGCCCCTTCCAGATTATTTATGGAGGCCATGGAGAGAAGGAACTGTCTGGTCTAAGCTCTTGGGGCATGGGGTACCCAGAGAGAGCACCCCTTCTTCCCTTGTTGCCTGCGATTACATCTCTGTCACCCTGTGGAGTGCCAGCCCATTCCTGTGCCCAGGTGTGCTTGTAGGCCCCAGGGAAGGGCTCTGAGGTCACATTGCAACTCGGAGCCCCATCTTTTATTGGCAAGCTGTGGGTGGCCATGCAATTTCTAGTTTCCTCTGTGTCGGCCCAGGGGGTCTGGTGCCAGGCTCTTGCCAATAGGTTCCAAGTATGGGATCTTTCTAGCTCATTTGCCTCCAGGAGGAGGCCCTGGAAAATAATTCCATGTGCCTTTCCATCTGCATTCTTTTGTGTTTCTGAACTCTGCCATTGAATGTGTTCTTCTTGGGGCAGAGGTTGCTCAGACTGACAAAAAATGCTTGAATTGCCTGCTCTGGCTCCTTTCATCTTCCCCAAGGCTGAAAGTACCCCTTTGAGTACCATAGGCCGTATTCTGAGCCCAGAGAAGTGGGAGGCAAAGGGAAGCATCTCAGTGGAACAGGAGCGGAGCTAGTATTAGACTGTCTTAATTCTCTACTTCTGTGTGGTTAATATTCTGTCAAACAAGCACAGTCCACATGGCACCCTAACGTAAGGAAAATATTTTCTGCATCTGATTTCATAGTAAAGAAGACAATATGTCCCACAGCTTTCATGTGGTTTTCTGTTTGGAGGATGAAACAAGCTCAGCCCTCCCAGCCCAATACAAAATTAACATGTTTCATAGTTTACGAAATATTTTCACATGCATTATCGCTCTTAGCCCTCGAAACCCTGCAAGCAAGATGGGCATTGTTCTGTCGCCATCAGGTTCTCTGCAGAATGAAAGACCAAGGATTTAATTTCCTTCCAAGACTAGAATTTCTTCCCAGGGTCAGCCCTGTCCAGGTGATGTCATGTGGCCTCAGGACCCTGTCCCACCCCTCACCCCCAGCTCCAATCAGAAGTCTTATGCTCTCCTGCTGCCTCTATTGGGGTTAGTTCCTCCCACTTCAACTGTCTGGGAGATGTCAAACCAGTTCACGCAATGCACATGTTTGTACCAGGCATCAACCCATTTTCCCCGTGTGATGACTCTGCACGGTGGTTGCTGTCGTCTGCGTTTGTGTAAAGGCACCGATGGTGACAGTGCCCTCTAGAGATCACACGATTGCCCAGGTCTGTCCTCCATGCCCCTCACCTGCTCTCGGAAGCTCAAAGAGCGGTGGTAGATGCCAGGAAGCAACGGGGAGAGGTTTCCACAAGCATCGCTGCTGTTGGCAGCTCTGCCATTCAGCCTTTCTACACCTCCTCTGAGTCTGAACATTCCTCTAAGTTCCTCCGTCCACCTTTGCAAGCCACGGCGGGCAATGACAGCGCCCCAGCTGGAGAGACTAGAGAACAAGGCAGGAAGAGCCCATGCCGGGCAGCACGTGTCTTTGTGGGGCTGCTTTTCTTTCCAGAAAGGTTACTTGAAAAGGTGTCATGAGTCTGGAAAGGAGGCGTAACAAAACTCACAGAACTATTTTAAGTGGAAGGATTTCATTTTAGCCCAAACTGAATGGTTCATGATTTTATTGTCCTCATTTCAATGAGCGCGCAATTTGTCAACAGTTCTTTCAAAATCTAATTTTTCTTGGTTTCTTTCAAGTAAAAATCTTGAATTATAATAAATGGGAGAAAATAACTTGAAAACACTTTATAAAGATTAAACTTCAGTAAAATATATAAGAATACCTTTTTGGAATGAATGTTCTGTTATTCATTGAATTTTATTTTTAATACTTTTTAATTGAAATAGAATTACACCACCCCTCCTTCCTTTTCTTCCCTCCAGCCCCTCCCAGATACTCTCCCACCAGCCACTCCCGTATCTTTCCACTCTCTTCTACTGCTCTCTTTTATTTTATTATTATTGTTACATACATATATGTTGTTTGCTGCCTGCATATATATGGTTACAGAGCTGACCACTCTGCACTGAACAACCAATGAGGGAGCTCATCCCTGGCGGGGGCTACTTTTCCTTCACCCAACATTCATTAACTGCCTGTAGTTTTTGGTCGAGGGATTGGACCCTGTCAAAATTTCTCCTTCTATGTTAATATGTTTGTTGACATTTCCATTGCTCCAGAGAAGGAAAGATGAGGAACGAATAACATCAAGGTCATTTGATAAAACCTTAAGGAATCATATTATATTTATCTAAAATTACATATATAAGCATATAATTATATGAGATTTTAAATCATTAATGTAGCATATATTATAATATATAATATACTGTAATATATTATAATATGCTATAATCTTTAATGTGTGTGTATATAAACAAACACACATACACACAAATGTGTGTATGTCTGTATATATATATACATATACATACACACACACACACACACACACATGAACCATAGACTAACAGCAGCAACAAAGAAACCAGTACCAGGTTTAAGAAATCTCATTTTGAATGGTTCCAAGTGACCCCTAAAACAATATAAACCAGTGGTTCTCAACCTTCCTCATGCTGTGACCTTTAAGGCAATTCCATGTTGTGGTGACTCCCAATCACAAAATTATTTTCATTACTGCTTTACATTACTGTCATTTTGTGACTGCTATCAACCCTAATGTAGTTGTCTCTCTTTTCCGGTGGTTTTAGGCGACCCCCAAAGGGGTCATGACCCACTGGTTGAAAACCTCTGATTTAACTATCAAGGCAGCCCTTGGGTGACTCTCGGGGCTTGAAGGCGGGTGCCTACTGCTGAAGATAGCACACACTTAGGACACAGACCTTGGCCGAGTCAAGCTGGATCTAACCCGAAAGCCTCTTCCTGTGGCATTAGGAAATGCTCTGCAAGCTGCCGAGGGAAGGAAGCAACAACACAGTCCTACCCAGCTGCAGCATGTGTGAAGCATGTCAATGACCAGCAAGGCAAGACATGCGTAAGTGCCACTTACGTGTCGCTGGTAATCAACAGTTGTCTAATCGATTTAAGGTCCACTCAGCAGGAGTCAAGTAATACCTGGTACCAAAAATCCTGGCTCAATTGCGCCCCTGCTTCCTGCTGAGTCCTAATACAGAAAGGTGAAGGAGCCTGCCCAAGGACACGCAGGTAGCAGACGAGGATGCCTGTGCTCACATCCTCTTCTGTGGGGTGTGAAAGTCTAGCTTCTGTGTGGCCTCCCCAGTGAGAATCCTATCCTGCAGGAAAGGAGTCTGTGCAGGGGCCCGCCAGCCCCAGACACCTGTGCTTTCTATTTTGTACAGAAGTGGAGCCGAGCCCCCTGCAGGATCCTACCAGTTGACCCTCGATAGAGCTTGGTACTGGTTCTCTCCCTGCAAGCAGAATGACAGGCCTTTGTGAAGTCTTCAGGCCCTGGGCAGGAGGGCTGCAGAAGAGCTTTGATGCTGAATCAGTCTTTAATCTTTTTCTTCCTTCCTCCCTCCCCTCCTTCCTTTCTTTCTTTTCTCTTTCTCTCTCCTTCTTTCTTCCTTCCCTTCCCTTCCCTTCCTTTCCTTTTCCCAACCATCTTCTAATTGAAAATGAGCTCATGCAGCTGCCATCCTGGAGACTTCCAGTGTCTACACAGAACCTCCCTTGGATGACCTCAAGCACACAAGCCCAAGAAGACATTAACAACCGCTTATCTGCACTTGACAATAAGGTGCTGGAGATGCAGCCTTGGGGCTCCCACAGTCTGGAAATGCTCCTAGGAAATCAGAGACTCAAATGTGCAGCCTGAGTTCAGAGGCAGAGACAAGTTCTACCATGCCCTGCTGAGCCTGGAGAAGGCAAGACGAAGACTCCTTTCTCCCGTGTTCCAGCAGCTGAGACATTAAGTAAAGCTGGAGAGAGGGCTCAGTGGTTAATTAAAGTGCTTTCCTCGCAAGCATGAGGACTGGAGCTGGGATCCACGGACCCCACATCAGTGCTGGGTGGGTGTAAGTTCCAGCCTGAACTGCAGTCACAGAGCGCAGGGACGGGATCACCAGGGAGAGCTGATTAGCAAAACCAGCCCTGTCTGGAAGCTCTATAAGTGACTGAGGTATCTACCTTGTCTCAAAGAATAATGTAGAACAGTAACAAAGCATGATACCAGACTCAGGCCTACACACTATACACATGGACCAGTAAAAAAGGGCATGTTCTCCCTCCCCCACATACATGTAAAAATGCATACACACATGAACGCCACAAACATGGGAAAGTAATAGAAAAGCTGTCAGCAAAACGGTTTTGCTTGTTGTTGTTTTGAGACAGAATCTTACTATGACCTCAAACTGTGATCCTCCTGCCTAAGCCTCATGAGCACTGGGGTTAAGCGAGGGTGCCACACGACCAACAGTAGAATGTATTGTTTTAGCCACAATTCCTAGGAAGAATTTACCAATGAGAAGGCAGTCCTCTTGGTGAAATATTCAACATGTGACCTGGGCCTCAGTTTCCTCACTAGCCGAAATGGAAGGAACTGTAAGATCCAGTCTCAAGGGCTGTGATAAAAATATCCTAATAAAGCATTTAAGGGTTTATTTTGGTTTACCGTCTGAGGGCACAGCCCCTCACAGCACGGAAGGCACGGCAGCAGGAGCTTGAGTGGGTGGCTGGACTGCACCTGAAGTCAGGAAGCAGAGCCTTGTGCATAGCTTTGCTCCGCTCACTTCCTCCTCTTTATTCAGTCCGGGACCTGAGCCTAAGGCTTGATAATGCCTACCTTTAGGGTGGATCATCCGACATCAACCCAGGCTGGAGTTGGAGAGATGGATCAGCAGCTAAGAGCACTGGCTGAGCTTCCAGAGGTCCTGGGTTCAATTTCCCAGCACCCACATGGCAGTTCACACCTGTCTGTAACTCCAGTTCCAGGAGGTCCAACACCCTTTTCTCATACAGACACATACAATAAAAAATTAACCCGGTGTTGACATTCCTTCACAGATAGAATCAGAGGCTTGTCTTCAACATGATTCAATTTTTTTTGGTCCGGTTGGACAATCAATATTAATCCTCACAGAAAGTGGCAGCTATTCAGAAGGAGTTGTCCAATGCCAAATTTTCTTGTTGCCAGTAATGATGCAGAGGAATTTAACTGGTGTATTTTGAATCCTAAAGTGACGTTATAGATTCTACTTCATGGTTATTTTATAAAACAAGACAATTAAAAATAAGAGAATTCATGTGAACACTGAGACGTCCCATAAACACTGATTATGCAGATGTTCTCAGCAAGGCATTGTTATATCTGAGATATAGTAACATATAAGATATCCCAGACCTCTGCTCTCAGCACATCAACAGTAATAAGTGAGTTAATAAACATATATTTGTATGAGATTTTGTGTAGGCATAACACAACCATTGCCATTCAGGAGCAAAGACTACCTTGATAATACCTTGATATTACCCTTGGCCTGTATCCTTGGGAAAGAGTTAAGCAGCCAATCCAGTGATAGCTATGTCTATAGTAGCTGTTAACATGCCATGGAAGGAGGGGTAAGAGTCACCAGGCCCTCACCTGGGATGCTAGGCAGTATCCACAGCCAACCCCTTAGCTCTACAAGGTCTTGAGGGATGCTAGACCATTTTAAAGGAGGAAGGTCAGCCAGATTGAGTGTCATCAATGAAGTTTTCATGAAGTTTCTACCTGTGCAGAAAGTTTCTACCATAATACAACTTTTGAGACATTCATGCTCCCATAGCAAGCTTGTTAGTTCATCAACCAAACTGAACACTGGTAGAACTGCTTCTTTGGTTTGGCAGTGTGCCATCTGGGGTGAGTAGACATTTGTTCACGTCTCTCTGGCAAAGACATGCACCAGTACCATCATCTAAGGTAGCAGTAAGCAGTATGAAGGAATGGACAGAGGGAAGAGAGAGGGAACCAAGTTATTTCTGGGTGAGGGAGTGGGCATATTGGTGGTGGTGACTGCTTTGTCTCCAGAGGGCAAGAAAGTTCTTCAGGAAAAGGTGGAACCTGAGCGGAGATGGGAAAGGCCTCAACGGCGATCAGCTGGGAGACCTGGATGTGGAGGCAGATGCAGAGGCCAGCCTTGTGTCTGTGAAGGTTATATCTTTCCATACAGAGCTAACTTTGAAGGAAAGAAGTGCAGAGCAATCCCAGACGTCCCCATGGTAGAAATATCTGATTATTTAAGGCAAAATCATATTGTGAGTGCAGTGAAGCAGGCTGAGAAATGTAATCAGAGTTGGGACCTCTGGGTCCCGGAAGCCATGAAAGATTCAGACTGTATTGTAAATAAGATTGGGTACCATCCATGGCCAAAAGCGAAAAACGGTCAAAAGGACATTGCAAAGGAATATACTCTCCTGGAGAGAAAGAGGATGATAACCAGAGAGATCACAGTGGCAACCTTCATTTCTAAGCAGCAGTCACATGATTTCTTAGTTTCCGTGTGGCATTTTCATGACAGGCTCACTTGAGCTAACTCTTAAGGGAGGAGACAGTGGTATATCTTTACTCTTTACCAGAAAATCAGAGGCTAGACAGTCACAATCTTTTGAGCAATTTCAAATGGAACGCTTCCACCCCGGGCCAGAGATCTGATGCACATTCCGTCTTTTGGGCCAGTGATCAAAGTTCTGCAGTTTCAGGCCCTGGATTCATAGGCTGCTGAGTGGGAGAGAGGGCTCCATCTCCAGGGACCTCCAAGCCTGCTGCCGTCTGACTAGCTACCTAACAAAAGAGAAACCTTCTACCTTTAGGTTGGTTGCTTGGGCATTTTGGTCACAGCAACAAGCTTTAACCAATAAAAGAAGAAAGGCTAGTTGAGATTTTGTTTTGCAAAATGGCAGATGAGAAGTATGCCTGTCTTATTCTGGGAAGGGGATGGTAAACGAAGGAAAATTAGTCCGGTTCTGTGTGCGCTAAGAGCAAAGCTACAGGATTTCAATGTATAGTATAAATTCAGTGTCTAGGTGAGCACAGGTGTGCCGGTCAGTTTTCTGTTACTACACAACAAAATGCCTGAAATAATGACGTGTAAAGAGGAAAACTTTGGCTAATGGGTCTCTGATTCAGAAATTTCAGACCATTTGACCTTATTCCTTTGTGACTGTGGTAGCACAGTTTTGGCACCACGAGCAGGGGGCCTGGTGTAAGATGAGGTCTAACCGCCTCATGCTAGCCAGGAAGGACAGAAAGGAACAGGAAATTGCTGGGGTTCCGATATCCCGTTGAAGGGCATGACCCAGTGAGGTCAGTTCCTCTCGCTCAGGCCAACTCCCTAGATTTCTCACACCTCCTGATCATGCTCTCCCAGAAAAGCAGAATCAATCCCCGGGAGGACAAAGAGGAGTGTTGGCTATACCTTAGGGTTCCTGCTTCTGCTGTCTATATGGATCCAGTAAAACCTTCCAAGCACGAGCATCATCATGGGTGGTTTGTGCCACAGGGCCAAGAGGTGGTGTGAGAGTTCATCTATATGATGTGCAGAATGTATATTGTAATTTGAGCCACAAATTCAGACACATGCCTGGTCCCAGTAGCTGATATTTTGTGCCACCCAGTTTTTATGATATCCTAAAAGAGCAAAATCATGTCACGTAGAAAGTTGCTTGTATACCTTTATATACAGGGAGAGAATCTGGTGCAAACATACATCAAATATACTACCTCACCATTCAAAAGGAAGAAAGTTAGACAATGTTTAAAAGTTAATTTAGGCAGTTCAGGGGTAGGAAGGATAAATCTTCATGTACTGTAAGAGCAAGGATACTGAAGAGGGAAAAACAATAGGGATAGTTGGAAGACAATGGTGGCAAACCCAGGGTGTATCACTTAGTCATTATTGCTGTGTAACAAACTACCCTAAAATAACCACTTAATCATCACAGATAAGTATATAAGTCTGTAGGGAAGCTGTATGGTCTACTGATTAGAACTGGGCACTCTTGGTCTAGCCTTATTTTGGCTTGGTTCTAGTCTGGCCTTGGCTGGGTGACTCTTCTGTATAGGCTGGGACTTGCTCACGCGCCTGATGCTCATTTGGCTTGGGTGATCTAGGATGACCTTGGCTGGACCACAACCCAGCCAGCAAGGTTCCATATCTCTCACCTGTACACGGGCAGAGTCTACCTTTCTGGTAGAGAGGTGAAGAAGAAGAGAAGGGATATACAAGGCCTTCTACTGGGCCAAAAGCTTACAAATTGGTACTTGTAACATTTTCTTTGGGCCAAAGCAGATAGGAAGCCAGTCCTAATGGAAGGCGTGGAGTTGGAGCTCCACCCTGTGATGAGAGTGCTAGGGACACACAGATGCAAAGAACTTGGATTTGGAGGGATAGAAACCAAAGCCATGTTTACAGTCTGTCTTCTCCAGGCAGCTTGCGGCTCTCTAGAGCTGGCATGGATCTTGCCGTCATGGAAGACTACCTCTGTCCTTTACAGAGAGCTGGAGCCCAGAGAGGGGGAAAGTAACACAACCCCAGATGGCTCTAGGGAAATCCAGAGATGTCTGAGAGATAAGAAAACTGTCTTCCTGACTTTCAGCATGCAAAATGAAAACACCTTTCCAAAGACAACAAGGAGAAAAACTAATGTACTCAGTTATGGGACAACAGTCTAGGACAGCAAAGAGGATTCCAGGACTAGATAAGAAAAGAGATACAGTTAAAGAAGGACCCCAAAACCCAGGTGTTGGGGGACCCCCAGTGTCTCCAAGCTGCCAGATGGGAACCCTATTAGGATTTGGTGTCAAGGATTCTTAGTTAACTAGCCAGCCTTAGAGGAAACTATCAGCACCATTTTTTTCACTGATGAGGCTGTCTTTCCTTAGACCCCTCCCCCCAACCTCTGCTGCTTTACCAGGCTGTAGGAGGTCCTTCTGCTTGTGTGTTGCTTTCATTGGTTAATTAATAAAGAAACTGCTTGGCCTGATAGGGCAGAACTTAGGTAGGCAGAGAAGACAGAACTGAATTCTGGGAGGAAGGAAGCAGAGTCAGAGAGAGAGCTGTCATGGAGATGCCAGGTCAGACATGCTAAATCTTTCCTGGCAGGCCACGACCTCATGGTGAACACAGATTAATAGAAATGGGTTAAATCAAGATGCGAGAGTTAGCCAATAGGAGGCTAGAGCTAATGGGCCAAGTAGTGTTTTATGAATACAGTTTCTTTGTGATTATTTGGGGCAAACAAGCAGGCCACCATGTTACACCAGGCTCTGCTTTCTCCATCTCTTCAGAGACAAATTGCAGAGTCCAAGTCAATCAATCAACACCATCTATTCATTCACACAAGATAAGATAGACTTGCTAAATGCTTGGTACTTTCCTAGGTGCTCAGAGCTACCAGCCCTCCTCTCAGGGCTCTCAGTTCTCAGGATCAAAGGCAGTCAATGAATGAGCACATGAATGAGGGAGGCAGGGAGGACAGGTGATGGAGCACTGAGACAGCAACTCTACACAAGCAGCTATGGAAGGGATCCCTTTATGTGTTCATTGATTTTATTTTGTTTCATGTGTATACATGTCCGTTGCCTGCAGAGGCCAGAAGAGGGGTTCCCATGCCCTGGAACTGGTTGTGAGCAACCACATGGAGCTGGGAATTACGCTTGGGTCCTCTGCAAACACAGCAAGTGCTCTCAACCACTGAGCCATCTCTCTATACCCAAGATGACCCTTGAAGAGTTGAGACAGCTCATTCCGGAACTTTTGGTGGCTAAGTCTCCCACAGAAGCCAGGAGTGGATGGGCCTGGCTGCAGCAGGCTGCAACCTGCCACCTGTCACACAGCACAAAGTTTCTCAAACAGTTTTCTTTTCTCCCATGGGAGACAGACTTTGTCAGTGTTAGCTGAGAAATTGGTTGCCCGGCTGTTGTGGGAATAAACACAAAGACCCCTGAGTCTCCATGGCTCTGAGTGGAGCCAGTGCCCTGGTATGTGGGGCAAGAGAGATTTGAACCCTGGAACTGCATCCAATTTCCCCCAAACTCCAGTAACAAGATCTCATGGACTTGGCAAGCAGGCCCTCTCCCCACTTCCCTGAGACTTTTCCTCCTTCCCACTGGCCCTGGTCCTACCCCTGGAACTCATGGGCAGAACAGCTGCAGTGGGGCTCAGCTTTCAATGAAACAATAAAATACTCCTGCACGTCCTTAGGAGTATGGCATTTATGACTAGGGTGGGCTGGCTTGCTTGCCTGACACCCCCTCCCCAATTCCCAGGCTTGCGAGCCCAGACACCCACATGTCCACAGCCAGTCATTAGGTCTCTAGAAACTGCAGCCTGGATGCCTCAGAAAGTGGCAGTGATGGGGTAGGCAGGGGGTTTACGGGAGGTGGGGTAGGCACACGCCCGACCCTGGAGGACTTTGGTCAATGAGGTGTCAGTGTTTATTGGCATCACAGGCCATGCAGCTAACACATCCCAGAACAGCCTGCCCTCCTGTAATCCCTATGGCCCTGCCCTGTGCACACAGCTGCCTAGGGCAAGCTTCCAGTTGCATGGTTCAAAGATAGGGAATCCCTTCTTAGCTGGGTGGGGGGGAGGAAGCAAGCACCTCCCATTCTCACCAGCACTCACCTACCCCACCCCCTTGTCCTTAACTTTATAGGCATTCCAGGTGCACAGCCCTTGTGTTTGGGCTCTGAGTGCAGATGCCCAGAGGGACTTCTTTCTGAGAGCCAGGGGTCTAAAGTTCCATGCCTAGGGGTGCAGACTTGGCAAAGCCTCCACAGCCCACACTCAGAACCTCAGTGGTCACCCTCAGCCTGCAACAACCTAGGTAATTATTTTGTTCATTTCATTTTATTTTGTCTTTATTGCCTCGCATAAACAAACGGAAAGCTGAGGCCAGAAAGCCCAGAGCTCAAAAACATAATACAAATGGGAACAAGAGCGGCATTATTAGGTATACCCACAGAAGACCAAAGTCACAGGCAGAGGCTCATTAGAATTAATCGGATTGACTTTCCAACGCATGCCAATAATGTTCCTGCCTTGGAGCAATCAACTCAGAATGTTCTTCGCTGGGATTTCCACGCAACTCACTTCTCAACTTCTTCCCAAGCCACTGTTCACATCTCAGTCTACCAGCAGGAATAGTCCTGACCCTTCTCTCCTTCGAAATGAGAGCCTGCGCTTCACCTGCAGCCACACGCTGGGTCTTCTGTGCTCTCTCTCTCTCTCTCTCTCTCTCTCTCTCTCTCTCTCTCTCCTCCTGCACCCTAGCACTTATCAGATCTAGCACTCTGCCTGAACAGCTCATTGCCCATCTAGCAAAGGAGACATTGCTAGACTGGATGCTGTGTGCAAGAGGTGTGCTGAACACCCAGATGATGGCTTGTGTCTAGGAGGTACTTGATGAAATCTGTTGAGTGAATGAATGAATGTCGAATTGTAGCAAAAATGAGTGAATAAGTGGGCTCAAAATGTGGGGGAGGCACTTCAAATATTGTGCACAAATGTAGGGGTAATTATGATTTCACCATTTCTTTTAGATTCCTGGGAAAATTCATCTCTATGCCATGTAGGTCTTTTGAAAAGCTGACTTCGGCACACAGTGCAAAAAAATACCAGAAATGTGGGCGACAGCTTCAAACAAATTGAGCCTTGAGTTAGGAGAGATACTGGGAATGATAGGATCCAAGGCAGGAGACTAAAATCAGGAGAGGTTTCTTGGATGTGGCAGTGCGACATGGTCTACTGATTGTTGATCTTTGACAACTGTGGGTCTAGTTTTGCCCCAGATCTTTGTGGGTCAGGGATGGCCTGAGAATATAGTTGAGGCTACATGCAAATCCTCAACAGTTGACCTTCCAACTGATTTTTGTGCTCAGTCAGGAAAGAGCTGCAGCCCCAAGTCTCCCTGGAAGGAAGGCCCCTGTGACGGGACACTGGTGACAAGACACACGCTGCAGAGGGGAAGCTCCCAACCAGGTCCCAAAGGCAGGGGATGGCAGGCACCTCAGACACAGGGACAGGGCCCTTCCCATCCACCACTAATTCTCTCTGATTCCCTGGATGAAACCCTTCCATCAGCCTCTGAAGCTGGGATTTGATGCTTGTTCGGGTCTTGCTCTTCTATGTGACTTTGAACCTGTCTATTTTCTAGAGATGGTGTGGGGACATCCTGGGATCTACACTGGAGCTACCACATAGCTAGTTCACTATCTCCAGACAGACTTGTGGTTCTGTCTATGTGTTGCTTTCATTGGTTAATAAAGGAACTGCTTTGGGCCTATAGCAGAACTGTAGGGGAACAGAGCTAGGCAGGGAAAACTAAATGGAATGCTGGGAGAAAGGAGGCAGAGTCAGGGGACACTATGGATCCGCTGCCAGAGATAGATGTGCTGAAACTTTGCGGTAAGCCACAACCTCGTGGTGATATACAGATTAATAGAAATGGGTTAAATTAAGATGTAGGAGTTAGCCAATAAGAAGCTAGAGCTAATGGGCCAAGCAGTGATTTAATTAATACAGTATCTATGTGGTTAATTTGATTCTGGGCAGCCCGGACGAACAAGTGGCTTCTTCCCTTGCAACAGACTTGAACAGTTTTATGTCAGTCTGAAAAGAACCCTTCTTGATAGATGAGACCCTTTGGCCTATGATGTCCCATCTATTAAAAGCCAGTCTCTTTCTGGGTGGTGGTGGCACATGCCCTTTAATCCCAGCACTCGAGAGGCAGAGGCAGGCAGATCTCTGTGAGTTCAAGACCAGCCTGGTCTACAAGAGCTAGTTCCAGGACAGGCTCCAAAGCTACAGAGAAACCCTATCTCTAAACCAACCAACCAACCAACAAACAAACAAAAAAAAAAGCCAGTCTCTTGGCTCATTTCTATAGGGCACAGGATCTCCTTCTTTCTCAGGACTATATCCATTCTCTCTAGAAAGATCCAGTGGGCCTTTGCATGCCCAGAGCTCTACGCTGTCTGCTTGCACATTTTGCAGTATCTGAACTCTCTTCAATTTCCTTGCTTATGGAGGAAAATCTCCCTTCCCCTAACTCAATTCGACGTAATAAAGAGGTCCTTATTCCTAAAAGCAAGTCACAAAGCTACTGAAAAGGCTATCACCTTGTATTCATCCCTCCCTCCCGCCCCCTCCAGGAGGTTGGGCTACAATATGTATATCAAAGAGGAAGGCAGAAGGGTCATGTCCAGAGCTGGTGCTGAGGCAGGGGAGACATGGATGTGCAGAGAGATTTGATTCCTCCGACGCCATGCTCTCTCCTCCGTAGTGTGTCTTTCCTATCTCAGTTACCTTGTGGTGGAACATGGGGTCTGATGACGGCCAGAAGATGTCAAGGGTCCAGTGGCAGCCAACTCAGTCAGTGTTCAGCAGGGCTGGGCCACAGACAGGTGCCTGTGAGTCTTGTACATAAAACTACAACCAAGACAAAGGTTGCACTACTGCCTCCTCCCCCACCTGCAGCCCCAAGCAGCAGGGTGGGTGTTCTTTGGGAGCATTGTGGGCCATAGCATGCAGAAGATGGAAGGCACCCATACAGGAAGCTGCTGGAATCAGGGATCCTCTGCTCCTTGCATCTTTGAAGCTGCAAGTTTAAGAAAACTTTTGCATTTACTCTGGGTTTAGAAATCCAAAGCACTCAACTGACTTCGGCTACACTAGAAAAAAAAAAAAAATAACAAAACATTTTCCCAAGAGGGAAGGTGGCAACAAGTAGGATACTGTGTGGGTCCAGCAGCTGGATTTCCTCTCTGGGGCTTGCAGACAGCCTGGTTTCCTCATGCTCTGGCAGTGAATGGTCCCACAGGATGTTCTGCCGTGCCGCTGAGGCTTGGGGCTACCATCTCTGTGGTACTGTTTTTTTCCGACTAGCTTCCTCCTGCAAGTTTCACAACAAACCCTCTGTGCTCAGCCGTCTTTCATGGGAAGAGACTTCCTTGCATCTTGCATGTTTGTGTGCCACGCTGACAACATCAGAGGAGGCAACATGGCGCTTCATCTGGACCAGTTGTTAAAATACCAATTAGTATCTTATTAGTATTTAACTATCAGTAGCAACTGTTGCCAGAGCTTCTCTGTGGTCTCTCACTGGCTTGTCCGCCCTGGATCCGCTCCCCACCACCACCCCCCGCCGGCCCCCGGTTCTCAGGAATTCCCTAGGATTCAATTTCATAAGAAGCCCTAGGCTCCTGTTTTAGATACGGTTTTTTGTCATTCATCAGAGGTAAGGTGAGCAGCAGCAGCATTCTACAGGATAGGCTAGTAGAGAAGTTGCTTTAGGTAGGTCACATGAGGGCAAGTGCCAGAAGTCCCATGTGTATCTGCGTGACTCTGGTCCCTGCTCCACAGTACCAACCACAGAATTGGCGTCTATAGGGTCTGCTAGCCATAGAGAAAAATCTAGGTCCCTAAAAGGGAACTGAGAGTGAAAAGCCCATGGC
Source organism: Ondatra zibethicus (assembly GCA_004026605.1). Lineage (NCBI taxonomy): Eukaryota > Metazoa > Chordata > Mammalia > Rodentia > Cricetidae > Ondatra > Ondatra zibethicus. Next base: position 197,835 of record PVIU01000553.1, on the reverse strand, counting down.
AGGTAGAGCAGCAGCCCAGTGAGATCTGCTGGGCCCTTCCTGACATCCTTCTGCCAGCCTTATGGCAGTGTGATGATTAGCGTTGTCCACAGAATCTAGAAACACCTCAGAGGAAGATGGGCTTCTGGGACTGTCTGTGAGATGGTCTTGACTGCCTTATCTAACATGAGAAGACCTCTCTTGACTGCGGGCAGGACCATTGTCTCCGCAGGAGTTCTAGACTATATAAAATCGAGAAAGCAAATGACGTGAGCGTGCTTTTGCTGCCCTCGTTTCCCGATTATGGCTGTGTCGGGTCCCGCTGTTTCAACCTTTCGCCATCTTGGCTTCCCCACCACGACGGACTCTACCTTGAACTGTGAGCTACACTGAAGCCTTCGCACTCAGGTTGTTTTGGTCAGAATATTTTATCACAGGCAATACGGAAAAAAAAATAGATTGTTCTAGACTACTTGATGGAAGGCTTGGTTCTCATGCCGCATGGGGCTGTTTGATTTCTCATTGTGTCGCCTAACTTCCCCGAAGGTTAGACAACTTAGTAGTTTTGGATAGGCTATAGTCTGGCCTTTCTGGTGTGTCCCAGAGCCCCCCTCCCCAGCTCGAATTACCTTTGGTGCAATCTCAGCTCTCCTAACCGTCTGGATGAACTCCCAGGACACTTTGTAACTGAATCAGAAATGTTTTTATACTCCTTTCTTTTCAGGAAAGAACACTGAAAGTTGTCGAGTACAAATGACTCAATGGCAACTCCGAGAAAATCCCCAAGAAGAGCCTTCTCTATGTTTGCTTTAGAGGAAATCTTAGGGTGACAGAGGCAGAAACCTAGCTGTGGGTGGGGCCAAGGTCCCTACCTACTCTGGCTGAAGACCTGCCAGTAGGAGCCTTAGGCACAGGAATTGAGAGGGTGTGACCCTGCCTATTGCCTGCTCCCAGGGCCTTTCAGCGTTGGAAGGGGACCAGGAGACCTGCCCTATGGCAGGAAAATGGTTCATTTGCAGCATGCTCTTCTGCAGAGGAACAGGTTTGATGGGTAGAAGTCCCGGGGTGGGGGTGGAGCAAGCAGTGTTGAGCTCTCTGTTCACAAATATCAATGTCTAAAGTTCCAGATAAAACACAGAATGTTTCACACAGAATGAAGAAAGGGGAAGTGATTCAGAAATCTAGCCCTATTTGCACTTTTATTGTCCAAGTTTGGCTTTTGATTGGTTAGGGATCCTATACCTTAATTGGGACCATGAATTACTCCTTGGCACGACCTACTTCTCATAAGCATCCTGACCTTGTGTGCCACCCCCGCAAACTCTCCACTCGTCCTCTTTCCTTTCCTTGTGTTCTAGTTTTCCCAAGTGAAACCCTTGCCCCTGCCACAGACTCTAAAGTAAACTTCTGATTTGCCCATGTCGGTCATTTTTCTTCTAACAGTATCCCAAAAGATGACTGGTACACAGGAGCTTCTCTACGACCTCATAGAATGGGTGCATGGAGGATGGGCTAGTGTCTACCAGCTCGGCATTAGCTGTTCTTTGTCCTGGATTTGCAAACCCTTGATAATGCTTCCTTTAGCTATGTTTAAATTCTTTCTCTTCCAATTTGAGTCTCATTTCCAACATTTCACTCAGATGGAAAGAAAGGAGCCTCAAATCTTTAGACAGAGAGGGAGAGGGGGGACCAGATCTGGGTAACAGAGAACAAGTATAAGCAAAGTAAAGTAAACCCACTATTTTGTATGATATTTTTAAAAAGTAACAATGAAAACCTAAACATATCTTTGGCTAGAAAGGGACATTGTTATTCTACATCATCAATGCTAACTCATCATAGATGTCTAAGTAATGAAAGATAACAAAGCCCTCTTCTCTCCATGGTTGGATCCCCTCCCAATCTTAACTGCAGGTATAAAGGGGACTCATTCACTGTTTTGCACAAGTATTGACTTAGTGCTTACTGGTGGCCTAGACACAGCTTTTGGGATAAAGTTCTGCCTCAAACAGGATGACACACAGTGGCACAGAGCCAAATGGGACAACTTAGTGGATAAGTAATTACACAAATAGTTTTACATATTTAATTTCAGTTGCGCTATGCGAGTTGAAATATAATTCGTTCCTATGAGAATATAAAATGGGAGAAGAAAGGCTTGCCCATAAATAACTCCCGGACATGACAGGAGAGGCCCCCTTAGAGGCTTCTTAAGGAAAAGGAGGCTATTTTTCTTTCTTTCTTTTTTTTTTTAACTAAGCTCTGGGGGCTGGGGAGGTAGTTCAGTCAGAAAGTGCTTGCCATGCATACATGAAGATCCGAGTTTGATTCTTAGCACCCATATAAATACATGTGTTACACACTAATAATCCCACTGCTGGAGAGGTGGAGACAAGTAGATCCCTGGGGCTGCCTAGATTTCTAGTCTAACCTAACAGGCAATCCTTGAGTCCCAGTGAGAAACTCTGTCTCAGAAAACCAGGTGGACATGGTGGTTTGAATGAAAATGACCTCCATAGGCTCATAGGAAGTGGCATTATTTGAAAAGATTAGGATGAGTGGCTTTGTTAGATTGGTGTGGCCTTGTTGGAAGAAGTGCCCAACTGGGAGTGGGCTTTGAGATTTCAGAAGTTCAAGCCAGGCCCAGTGGCTCACTCTCTCTTCCTGCTGTCTTCAGATTCAGATGTAGAACTCTCAGCTACCTCTCCAGCACCATGTCTTCCTGAATGCTGCCATGTATGCTTGGACACATAAATACACCTGTGCATGTACACATGCATGCTTGCACACACACACACACACACACACACACACACACACACACACACAAGCAAACAAACAAAAACCCAAGACCTGAAGGCAGAGCATGGTTGAATCAGATGAAGGGTGGTGCCTAGGACGAGGGAAGAGCATCTGAGGTTGGGAAGGCATGCCTGAGAGCTCTGGAGCACAAAGGTATCTGCTTCCTGCAAGTTTTTCCTACATCCACAGCTAGGGAAAGTGCTTAAGTGATCAGACTCGTAGGTGTCAGCTTTTGTCTTGGTCAGCTTTCTGCTGCCGTACCACGCTTCCTGAGGCTGGGTAGAGGCTGAGGATCCCAGGAATATGGTGCGAGCATCTAGCATCAGAACACGGCAAAGGGCAATGGATGATGGGATGCTTCAAGCATGCTAGCTCAGATCTGCTTCCTTTACTTCTAAAGCTCTCAGAGAGGACCTGCCTCATGACCTCACCGAGCTCATCTTAACTACCTTCTAAAGGACTCGCTTTCAAATACCATTACCATATGCATTTGGGGGATCAAGTTTGTTATCTCTTTCTTGGAGGTTGGCCTGCAGTCCCAGCACTCAGCCCTCAAGAGGCTGAGCTAGGAGAATCATGAATTTGAGGCCAGCCTGGGCTACATATAGAGTATGAGTCCCTATGTAGTGAAATGTCTGCCTGGCAGCCTAGCATTTGTGAAACCCCAGATTTAATCCAGAGTACCACAATACCCATACACACACACACACACACACACACACACACACAAACACACACACACACACACAGAGAGAGAGAGAGAGAGAGAGAGAGAGAGAGAGAGAGAGAGAAAGAGAGACACAGAGAGAACAGAAATGTCTTTCACAGCAGTATGCAAAACTGCCATCTAAGGCCTATCCCCATGTCATGACATTTACCTGAGAGTGCAGTTATTCTGGACCTTCCTTACTCATTCCCTCTTCTCAGTAATCTCCCAGCAGCCTTTGCAGCTCCCGAAACTACATAGTGGATGAGCATCTGGACATTCTGAAATAGAGGCCTCAGCCATGGCTCCCTTGAGGGAGGTGACTCCCACTGTCTGGTTTGCTGATGGCCTTGGCTTTCACTGAACTTAGACTCGGCTCATTAGTACATGGAGATGTTCAGAGGTGCTTGGCTCTTTCCAAGGTGTGTGTGTGTGAGTGTGTGTGTTTTAATTTATTTTTCTTCATTTGTTTTTATTGCTGTTTTTTTTTTTTTGTTTCAAGCAGGTCAACAATTAACTTTTGCACTGGAGGAATCCTTACTTTGAAGTTCCATGGGCACCTTGGACTCACTGTTCATGGTTCCTTCACGTTGTTCTCAGAGTGGATTCAGAACCATATCTGGAAGGGGCATGCTCTTTGTAATGCCTCTGAGCTTCACCTTGCACACCTAGCTAGTCACAAATCATGTTGACTGCACATGTCTGTAAACTGTTTCTCTAATGTGATTTGTTCTCGCTTCCTACTACCTTCTCCTCACTGCAGGCCTTCTCTGGGTCGTTTGCTGCCGATCACCCAGCTCTGACCCCAGGATGCTGTCTCCCGTTTCTCTGTTAATGAGGCTGCCACCAAAGCGGTCTCCTGAAAGCCAGGCTGAAGAACCTCTCGTGCACTCCTCATTGCTAATGACTCAGTGATCTTCCTCCGTGCAGTGACAGCCCCTCGGAACATTCTAGAAATGCAAATCCACCAACCCCACCCCAGACCTAATGAATCAGAAACTCAGGGATGGGGCCCAAGTCATCAGGATGGGTCTCAACAAGTCCTTCAGGTGATTCTGACATGGGCTCCGGCACCTAAGTAAGCAAATTTTAGTATCTTCAGACCCTTCCCTCCTGGCCTTGAATTAGCCTATCTCCACCATCCTCTCCCACTTCCCAGAGCCCTGACATTGCAACACCAAACCTTTCCATTCTCCCTACGTATGTTCGATTCTTGCTTGTGTGCTGCGTCTGCCCAGCACATCCTTCTCCTGCTCCTTCCTCCCAGGAACGCCAACCCATCCCTTCAGAGCCACCTCGGAGGTCACATGTCTCAACGAAGCCTTCCCTGAGTGTCCTGAGCAGCATCTAGCTGCCCACACTCTGGATGCCCGCAGCCCATTTGTTGACAACCTAGCTGCAACTATTTTTGTCTCTCGATTTGGCTTCGGCGGCGGGAGAGACTTTCTATCAGATAGTCACGGCTGTTTTAAAATAGAGCAAGCTGCTGGCGGAGGCACACTCATCATGAGGCGTGGGAATTGTCAAGGCGACTCCATGCTGCCTTCCCCGAGGCCCCATCCCTTCTTCTCGCTCCTCTTCCAGGGGAGAAGATACCTCTGTGAGCACAGAGCATACAGCTGGGCAGAGTGCCCACTACCTAGTAGGCATGCCATTTTTTTCTAAAGTATCAAATGAATAAAAATAGATTTCTGCCTTATAAGGGAGCATGGATTACTGTATCTCAAAGTTTGTGTCTAAATAGAAATTCCTGCCTTCTATCTCTTTGCAAAATACCTAAATGGCTACTGTAGACTCCCAGCCTTTCTACTTCAGATGGAAGCAACAGCCACTTTGCCCCTAATCCAGGGGCTGGTAAGAGGCCCCCACTTGTTTTCTTTCCACCACACTAAGAATCCCTGAGACTGGGAGTCTGCTACAGAGGCTGCCATTCTCCACTGTCAGAACAGTCTTTGGAACCCAGAAGTATTGACCCTGTCATCTTCTTGTCTGTGCCAAGTGCACACCCCCACGTGACCCCCCTGAAATTCAGAGGCCAGGGCCCCTCAGGCACTTAGCACTATGCTTTGAAGCCAGGGGACTCCTTGGGTTCCTATCTGGCCTTTCCCTCTGATTAGCTGTGTGACCTAGGAAGGCTGCTTTTGTCAACAAATGCCCTCAGCTGTACACTGAGGCCAGAACAGCAGGGATGGCTTGAGAATCCGTCGAGATTCACACTCAGTACCTAGCGTGAAGAAAGCAGCCAGGAAATGACATCATTCTTAGTGCTTCCCCCTTGACTTTGGTTCCACCTTAGTTTCCATCTGCATCCCCCAGTGCCAGCTTCTGTCACTTACTTTCTAGATTGGAAGAGCCACAGTTCCAGATCTTTCTGTCATGGCTCCTAGGAGAACTCCTAGTCCTGGCCTGCTATTTTTCCTGTTTGTCAAATGTTTACCTCATCTACCCTTTCTTGTTTCTTTCTTATGCTCCCCAGCTGGCTGGCAGCTCAGTTTCCTCAAGGTTAAATTAATTCTTCAAGGTTATTATCAATAACATTCTGCTTCAAGCATTAATTTCTTTTTAAACATACATCAATGTTAGAATATCAAAATAGTTATACACATATTCACACACACGGGCACACACACGAGAGAGAGAGAGAGAGAGAGAGAGAGAGAGGCATGCACGCACCCATGAGATATGCATACCTACTTACTCATCCATCTCCATGTGAATAGTTGTCTAATTCATTAGGCTGAGTTTCACAACTTGCCAATAAACTTTAATGTGTTTCTGCTGCAGAGCATTCTGTAATTTAACCGAAATGTCAGTGGCCCACACAACAGTTTAACCCAGCCAGACTTAACAGTGGTAATCAGTTCCTTCTAGAAAGGGCCTTTGGTGAGCCTGGAGAGATGACTCAGCAGATCAGAGCACTGGTCACTCTTCCACAGGTCCTGGATTCTTAACACCCACTTGGTGACCCACAATTTTCTGTAACTCCAGTTCCCAAGGATCTAATTCCTTCTCCTGGCCGGACACCAGGCATGTATGTGGGACACAGTCATACATGCAGGCAAACCACCCATACAAATAATATTTTTTTTAAAAAAGAAAGGACACTTGGTACCCTTGGAAAACTTCTTCCCTGCCTCTTTGCCCCTCCCTATTTGAGGCCTCAGCACAGGAACATCTGTAGAGGGACATCAGCCCCATCTATACCCTGTGATTCCCTGAGGTTGAGCATTGATGCAAACAAACCCGTAGTCCTTCAGAGTGTTCTGATCTATACCAGAGTTCTGCTCTTCAAGGCTGGATCAGCCTCCATCCAGAACCAAAACCTAGGGACTTAAGTCAGGACAGAAGTATTTGCATTTCAAGGTGTTGTGGAACATGTGTGTACCTCAAGTAGGCCAGCAGCCCACTGTCACTTGAGAAAGTTATGAGAATGTAACTTGAGAAGAAGTAAGAATAGGGATCTTGAGGAAGAAGCTTCCAATTGCAGGAGCTTTCAGACGTACGAGACTGCAGAGAATTCAGATGTCAGTCCAGGAGCCAGGGTCACAGAGTGAGGGGCTGCTGCTGTGGACAGGCTCTTCCTGGGTTTCACGGTACTCTGATTGAGGCGGAATCCGTGGTGTCTCTGGACAAAGCTGGAGCTTGTGAAATGGAGCAGGACCTAAGTGCAGGCCCTCAGCACTGGCTTTGCATACCCAAGGCCACCAGAGCTTGAGGCCTGGAGATGAGTCTCCGGGTGAAGTGTGTTAGTCTCCGGACAGCTATGAACTGACACACAGGTTTCTTTCTTGAACACGTGTTCAGAGATGTCAACGGTAAACACCCATGCAAATGGTCTCCCCAGCTTCAATGGAGAGCATTTACTCTGACCGAATGAATGATGGCGGGGGGAGGGCAGAGGGAGGCTGGAGAGATGGCTCAGAGGTTAAGAGCACTGACTGCTCTTCCGGAGGTCCTGAGTTCAATTCCCAGCAACCCCATGGTGGCTCACAACCATCTGTAATGAGATCTGGTGCCCTCTTCTGGCCTGCAGGCATACATGGAGGCTGAACACTGTGTACATAATAAATAAAGAAATCTTTTTTTTAAAAAAAAATGAATGATGACGGGCACCCGCACAGAGAAAGGGAACAGCAGCAGAGTAGATGTAACAAATTCCAAACCCAAGGTAACAACAATATCCTGGAAAGAGCATTAGAGGAGGAGGAAGTGCATAATACATCCCTTCGGAAAGGAACCAGGCATAACGGCTAACAGAATATTGTTCCACTGTGTGGAGGGTAAGCAGTACCGCCCCCATTGTGTCCATGGAGAAGGAGGCTTGGTGAGAGACCCGAGAAAAGGGAAATTAGCGGGGTGCTCTCCTAAGGTCCCCTCCTATTCCATAGGTGATGGATAAGCCTTAATAAATATTCTGCTCCACGGAACTCCCTCAGAATCCCAGAACGAGAGTTTCTGTGTCCACCCTCTCCCCGTCACCACTGCCATTCACATCACCTCAGCTCTTTACAGGTCTTCAGTGTGGGGGCCTTCAGCGTCTGGGAGTGCTACATTTTCCTTAGAAACGCTCATGGGGTCCTGGAACCGAGCTCTGCCATTCATCGGACCCCGTTTGACTACCTGCTGGTTTCCCTGTCCTGAACACAGGCAGAAGCAAAGCACAGGCCACAGCAGGTCTCCACAAGAGAACTCTGCCTCTCATCCCCAGCACTGCAGCAGTCATGGAAACGCAATGCTGTCCGACCAGAAGAGAGACAGGAGGGAAGGGAGACAGCGGGCATCTGGTGTCATCACTGATACGTGAACCTAACTCTTTACTCTGCAAATTCCCTGCAATATTACTGCTGTCAAGTTCACACTCCCTCATTCCACACCCTCGGGTTTCCTTCCTCCCTCCATCCCTCCTTTTTTTCCTCACCTCTTCCTTTCTTTGACAAATAATGTCAACCATCTTTGAAAGTGTCCAGTGCATTGTGGGGACACAGTAGGTTTCTTGTTTTCTGTTATCTTGTTAGGAACCAGAATTGTATATAAAATGCTGTTTTTAACTGCAGTTTTTTGCTGCATGTGTTTCAAATGCTCATGTCATACAGAGGACACGTCTTCTCTCGGTACTTGTTAGAGGCCTTGGAGAGAGAGCACACGCAGGTCTTAAACTAAGGCAGAGCAACCAGGTCAGAGCAGGCACGCAGCAGGCTTTCGGGCTGTCAGAGTAGCTTCCGAGTTGGAGCAGTAAGACCTCTGTACCTCCAGAGTACTTACGCTGCAGCTCCAACAGGATGAACTGTGTCACCGTGGGAACAGGACATCAAGAAACTCTTTGGGGCAAGGCCTGACTAATGTCCCTATTCTCACAAGGACCAGAGGTTATCACCACGGTGATCCCTTGCCAAGACTCAGCAGGCACCAAGAAAGTCCTTTGCATTTGGACCGTTTGTGTCTCATGGTTGCATCAATTAACAGTGATACAAGGTTGACTGCAATACCTTGGAAAGAAGGAAGCAATGGACAAGGTCACGGCACTCTCAGAGGCCTACCTCTGGCTACTAAGTTTATGATGGGGACTCGACTGACGTGTCAGCGATCCTGGGAATCTCAGAGTGACTGCATCCCCAGGAAACCCAGGCTCTGGTAGTCTTCAAACCCTTTGCAAGGTCATAGGGGAGGGGCTAGAGTTTGAACCAGATCTTTCTCCCAAGCCTGCCCATTTACAACTGCTCATGGGGAAGGCCCTGAGCCAAGAGAATCTGTAATGAGTACATTTATCTTCTGTATATGGATTATTCATGAGCCATTTCAGTTTGCTCCTGGGTAGATCTATAATTTTCCTGTTACAGTTTGAACCCCAGCACCACACACACGTACACATAAAATCTGTTAGGAATAGTTAGGCAATTTTTTCCTCTCTGTCTAAAAGGATAAAAACCACTTACCAAAAGCAAAAACAAAACCAAAGCCAAATGAAAAGAAAAAAAAATATTCCAACCCTTACACAATCCCCAAACAACAAATGTGCTGAAAAGTAAAATTGCCAGGTTCGTTATTATTGGCGCAGACCACAGTTCTAATTGGCAGGTCCCATAGCTGGGAAGAGTAAGTGAGGACCTGAACGTGAGCTTGCTGCCCAGAGGAGAGTGCCAAGCCGCGGGCTACAAGGTACCATTTTCAGCGGAGGCCATAGCGATTCTTTTTAATTCATTAATCCAACGTGGAATATACCAGAAGGGGATAGAACTCTGTTTATACACAACTCTGACATCGTCTGATTTTAAGAAGTTTACTAAAACCACAGTCATGGCCTTGACAATACTGAAGGCAAAATACTGGTGTACACAGGTTTTTACAGAAGGGTTCCCAAGAGCCCGGTCACAAAACAAGGCTAACAGATGGGAGAGGCCTGAGGGAAGGCAAGCACACGAATTTTATTGAGAAAAAAGCTTATATACTGTAAGGGTTGCTGAAGTTTAATAAATAAAGGTCAACTTATAATATATAAAAACAATATAAACATTTATATGCTACATGCATATCATATAATTTAAAGTAATAATTTATATGTGGGGACAGATGCCAATTCATGTTCTTCCAATTTTTCTCGACAAGGCACACACACAGGAAGTGTCTATTCGTATCCAGCGCCAGCCTACGAGTTTGTTATTTTCTGAGGTCAGTGCTCGGACATAGGTCTGGGACGTTTTGCACTGAGAGTTCCAGTGTTTGTCATCAATTCCCCTGCAACCGTTTTTAACTGGCCTGGCTTCTTTACATCTTGTTTCATAAAAATATTGTTTGACAGGGGAGTTGCCGGTCTTGATCTCCCCTAGCACTGTGACCTGGTGTCCCCGAATGTCAATGGCTGAGGACTTGTCGGTCACCCACAGACTCTCACTGTCACACACCGAGTACTCCCCTCGGTGACTCTTATGCTCTGCGTACCGTTTCCGCCGTGAGGATGTTCTGTTGGCTACCACCGGGTTGCCCACATAGTCCTCCATGAGATACAAGGGAGGGGGCTCCAAAGGGGTGCTGTCACTGAGCAGGACCCGGGGCGAGTTGTAGCGTCTCTGTTGCCGCAGGAGTTCTGTGTCCGTTGCGATCATGGGCTGGAATTCCGACCTAGTGGACTCTCCCTGCTCCGGTTCTCTGGGGGCTTCTGCTTTGGGCAGGGTGCTCTGGTAATTTTCCTTAACATCCACCATTTGCTTGGAGAGCTTGTTTTTCAAAATATCCGCCTGGATCAGCTTTATAATGAGGGAATTGAGCGAGTCTTCTGGCAAACTCCTTTGATCCATGTTGTTACCTTGGATGCCACGGAGATAAGCGAGAAATATCACATAAAACAAGATGGACATCACCTTGCTCACCTGTAAGATCTGAAAAGAGGAAACACAGGTGTTAAGGGCTGGCTGCGAGAGTCTGGGTCTTTTCTGGTGTCAGCTGCCCGAGGCTGACATCTCTGAGAGTAATGAGAGGGCACCACCATTTAAGGAAGCAGCACAGCTCCTTCCTGCTATTTAGAAGGGGCAGCTTCCTCCCCCAGCCCCCGAGAAATCCTGGGGAATGCACCACCGGGCTCTGGATGGCTTGCTCTCTAGACTGACAGCACCAGTTGTTTCTACATTAGATGTCTGCATTGCTCCCCTGCCTCCTGCTGTGCACCGGTGACATCCTGACAAGTCCCTTGAGCTTGGGAAGATAGATGGCCCACTGGACTGAGGCAACGCTGAGGACTACATCAATGTACTGCTTTCTCAGTTCAGAGCCTTGTAATTTTCTCAAGACATGTCGGTCCAATTCTAGCCTGTAGGGTCTTCTAGAAAGACACACTTAGGCTGGCCATTGGGCCTACTGTTTTTATACTGTGGCATCAGAGAGGCTCATTCCTGGCTCCTCCTGTCCTTGTAAACAAACACAAGACCACCGGCCACCTGCAGAGAGGGCCTAAGTGCCAAGGTGCTCTGTCAGGCTCTCAGAAGGCCAAGTGTCACCAGCACACCCCTCATATCCATCAACCCTAAAACCCACAGCTCTGTGAAGTACTCCTTGCTGCAGAGAGAGACCCAGCAAAACTCAACTCAAATGAACGGCTCTACCTCCTCTGAGAAGCAAGGGTTGATATTAGTTCTTTTTTTTCCTCCTAAGGATCTTTAGTTTCTATTTTTCTACTCCCTCCTGAAATGGTTCTTTAACCCACCGCTCTCTTCTGTTGCCATAACAGAACCTCAGCGCAGGGCTCCTGGAGAGTCCTTGTGGAATTGCAGAGTGATCTGGAGATCTTCCTCACACAGCTCTCCTGCGCTAGGGCCAAGCCCATGTTTCCGGGAGGTTAGCCCAAGAGGGAGACTCTCAGGTGGAAAGCCAGCTGAGCTGGTGACCCTGACCTGGCAGGCCCCTCACCCCACGCCCAGAGCATCCACTTTTTAATCACCGCTGCTGCCACCCCAGTGGCCCCATGGGTGTTTTCTCTTCAGAGTTCTGTCTTCACATGGAAAATAAAATCCTTCCCCTTGGTTCGGTGTTGGTATTTTCAGAAAGATCTTATAGAATCCAGGGGGAAAACAAAGGGAACAAACAAAGTTGGCACAAGCTGTGGAAAAGAAGTCCCGATTCTGAATCTTCATCAAGGAGCCTGTCCCCAGAATCACCACACAGCCTCTTCCTCATCTCCTCTCTCATCCCCCAAAGGCTGACAAAGGTCCAGTCATTAACTGGACCGTCTACCCGCTGGTTCCTGGCCTGCCTCTGTGAATAAGGGGACCATCTTCCTCCCCTGGGAACCACTCTTAGGATGACTGATTCCTTCAAGGTCAAAGCCAAGGGAAGGATTTTAACATGGCTGCCTGCCCTAGACACCACTCTAGGAACTGTGTTGTCCCAGGAAAATGGTTCCCACAGGGTAATTAATCTCCCTCCCACTCTGCAGAGAAGGGACATTTCCGTCAATCTTGCAAACCTAACAAAATGAAACTTCAAGACCACAAGATAAACAGCATGTGCACAGTTGCAGCCTCTACCCTCGCCCCAGTACAGCTGCAAGAAGATCATGTGAAACTGGAAGTTTATCTAAAAACAGTTTACCAGGTTGTCCCAACGCCTGGACACATGAGCATCCTTGCTCACAGGGTGGCACATCAGGGGTGATATCTGTACATGCAGGGCCTCTCGTGTAAAGTGAAGGAAGTCTTTGGGATGGTAGCATGAATTTTGAAGCAAAAGCTACTACTAGAAAAGCCTGATTGAGCCCTGAGCCGGGCAGTGGTGGTGCATGCCTTTAATCCTAGCACTCGGGAGGCAGAGGCAGGTGGATCTCTGTGAGTTTGAGGCCAGCCTGGTCTACAAGAGCTAGTTCCAGGACAGGCTCCAAAGCTACAGAGAAACCCTGTCTCGAAAAACCAAAAAAAAAAAAAAAAAAAAAAAAAAAAAAAAAAAAAAAAAAAAAAAAAAAAAAAAAAAAAAAAAAAAAGAAAGAAAGAAAGGAAAAGAGCTGGCTCTGGAGGTAAAAGAAGTGCTTGCTTGCTGTTTCTAGAGGACCTAAAATCAGGGCCAGCTCCCATGTTGGATGAACTATAATTCTAGGGGAGCTAACATCCTCTGTTGGCTTCAATGGGTGCCAGCACGCACGTGGCACATATGCATACATGCACATATGAATAAAAGTGAAAGCCACTCTTTTAAAAACAAAAGCACATTTGACCTCGTACCTTCGCTGATTTGCGAGTCAACTACTATAACAAATACCGAAGAGGATCAACATATAAAGAAAAAGGAGAGGTTTCTTGGCTCACAGCTTTCGAGGCTTCAATTTGTGCTTTGGTTCTGGTGATACGGTAAAAAAAGAGTGTGCTTTTTTTTTTTTTACCGCTGAGTAGTACTCTAATGTGTATATATTCCACACTTTCTTTGTTCATTCTTCCATTGAGGGGCACCTAGGTTGTTTCCAGTTTCTGGCTATTACAAATAATGCTGCTATGAACATAGTTGAACAAATGCTTTTGTAGTATGATTGGACATCTCTTGGGTATATTCCCAAGAGTGGTATTGCTGGATCCTGAGGTAGGTTGATTCCCAATTTCCTGAGAAACCGCTACACTGATTTCCAAAGTGGTTGCACAAGTTTGCATTCCCACCAGCAGTGGATGAGTGTTCCCCTTACTCCACATCCCCTCCAGCATAGGCTATCATTGGTGTTTTTGACTTTAGCTATTCTGACAGGTATAAGATGGTATCTCAAAGTTGTTTTGATTTGCATTTCCCTGATTGCTAAGGAAGTTGAACATGACCTTAAGTACCTTTTGGCCATTTGGACTTCTTCTGTTGAGAATTCTCTGTTCAGATCCTTACCCCATTTTTTAATTGGGGTATTTAGAATTTTAATGTCTAGTTTCTTGAGTTCTTTATATATTTTGGAGATCTGCGAGGGGTTGGTCCACCTACTGAGACAGTGTGCCTGCTCTAATGGGAGCTCACCAAATCCAGCTGGACCGGGACTGAACAAGCATGTGATCAAACTGGACTCTCTAAATGTGGCTGCCAATGGGGACGGACTGAGAAGCCATCGATAATGGCATGGGGACCTGTCTCTTCTGCATGTATTGGCTTTTTGGGACCCTAGTTTACCTGGATGCACACCTTCCTAGGCTGGGATGGAGGGTGGGAGGATGGTTAGTGGGGGAGCGGGAGGGGGATGGGAGAAGGGGAGGAAGTGTCAATTTTTGAATGGAAAAATAAAAAATTTAAAAAAAAAGAGTGTGCTTGAGTGAAAAAAAATCAAGCATGGCCTGGAGCTAAAGAAAAACAAAGGTGGGGAGGAGGAGAGAGCACTATCCCAGGACACTTCTCCAGCTCTGTGAAGGCCTCTTGCAAGTTCTCAGTACCTGTGGACGTAGAATCAAACCTTGAATACCTGGGCCTTTGAGAGAAATTCCAGAAATACAGCCTCTAGTACTGTACACAGAGGTGCTAAGAGGAAGAGGAAGTGGGGTGGTGTCTTTGACCCCTGCTCCCGTTTCCCATCACAGCTGTACTGCTCTCTCATGCCCCACACTCTAACCTGATTCACTGTTTCTCTGCTGCTCGAGCAAGCTTTGTGACTTACAGGCAAGGTTTCCGTCCTTGCCATTTTCATGGCCACTCATGTTGAAGCTGTTCCCGTTCCTCGCCTCTGGCTTCCTAAGCTGGCCTTTCTCTGACGCTCTCCAACTACCTTCCACAACAGCAACACGCTTCCTTCCCGTTCTGTCGGCCTATCCTCCAAATGGCTACTTTAGTAGGTCTAGCATCCTTCACAGGCCTGTGGAAGTTAACATGGACCTCACCCAAGCCCTCACCCACACTGTTTCTTACCATCTATCCACCTGGGAGGGAGTCCTGAGAGTGTGCCACGTGAGGTTGGGAAGTGTTTCTAAACTGTGTGCAAGACTTGCTCAAATCTCAGCAGGCATCCTCTGGACTCCATTTTGGAAATCTACTTTTATCCTTTCCTTTCTTCTTTCCTCTCTCCCTCCTTTCCTTCCTTCTTACCTTTCTTCGGTTTTGGAGAAAGCAATCCCAAGAATATTGGAACAAGAATTTTCCAGAACAACACATTCCAGCTTGCAAAGAATCCGAGATACTTCATTTTTGCAGATGGGAACCTGAGGCCTGATGGACCTAATGTCAGGGGTTAGAGGGCACTTGATTCTTTCTCAAGCTTGACAAGGCTTTTTCATAATCACCTAACAGAAAGGGCACGATCAGGCACATACAGAGTGTACTGGAAACGGCAGTTGAACATGAACTTGAGTTGTCCACAGTAACAGGCGGGCTGCATGCCTGTCCCTGTTACATGTACACATAGAAGACCATATATCTGGAAAAGTCCTCTTTCTACATCTGGCTCCCAGGCGTGTGTACCAGCATGGTCAGTTACAACTGTCATTGCTTATGAGCTCGGGCCTGCCGTGCTGGTTGTGGGACACAAGAAACACCATGAATTGGATACACAGGGATGGGAGATTAAGGAAGCAAGCGCAGGAAGTAGGAAGTGAGGTTTGTGATTCTGCTGGCCACTAGGAGAGGCAAAGTGTGATCTCTGGCCCTTTTTTGGTCAGAGTCCCTTCACTTCATACCATGTCTCTTGGGGTAGGAGTTTCCCTAGGGGATGGTTTCCCCCAGCGTGAGGAATGAAAACAGGAAGGCAGTGTCAGATAAGCCGGCCACAACAGTGAATTTGCTTCCCTTATGGAACGCGCACAGTCATCTGAAGAAGGTTCAACTTCAGCAACCATCTACTGCTGTGATTGGCGGTAGGTCTCCTCCTCCACCATGGGGAAGCCTGTCTACTTAGTCCTACAAGCCCAACCTGAGCTCAACATCGCTGCAGAGTTGCAGTATCTGCTGACTGAATGGGCACCGACACCAATCAAGACCTACCCAAGGCATCGCTTACTGGCTTGAAATCCTGCGTGGGCCTCTGCCAAGCCTGGATTGGAAGCCAATCAACTCTGCCTTCTTTTCCCAAAGAAAATATAGGCCTTGGCTCTGAAGCAGGCCATAGTCCCCAGGCTCTTTTTGGCTATAATTAGAAAAAGACCTGTTAAAGACCTCAGTAAAACCCCCTTCCTACCCTCTCCCTAGCGCCCATCTCCAGCGTGCGCACGCTATTCTCCTCACTTAGCAGTGCTTTCCCACATATGGTGTTTTCTCAGTCCCTGGAGCAACATTCCTAACAAGGTTTCACCATCCTTCAAAATACTCAAAAGAGAGCAATTTCTGATTCCCTCTTTTTGGCTCAGTTTACAACACATACAGAGGATTTCTGGGTATTCAGCAAGCGACTGAAATGGGAAAGGGAGCTGGGCCACGAGGCGGTAGTGCACTGGAGACAACAGCCTGTATCTGGGCTGGCCCTTGCTGAGGGGGTTTCACCTCCCGAGGAGCTGGCTCCTGACTACATACCTGCAAACCGCTCTTGTCCACCATGCATAGATTAAAAAACAAACAAGCAAACTAGCATACAGTCAGTCATTGCACTAAGAGATGGGTTTCATTATGACGTCTCACCCACCAATGCCATGGACTCTGAGCATAGTCACCTCTCATTGCCTTTATTTGCCCACTGCCAAGTGTCAACCCTTCTGTTTGCACTTCGCTGTGATGTGAAAAAAACCAAGTCCGACTTCTTTTGCTTAACATGGTGATTGGCGTGTGTGGAGTTCACATTTATGGTGAGCCCCTCAACAATAAAAATGCCAGGAGTCACAGATTAATATCTGTGATATTGCTAATCCTGAGACCCACCCCACTGAGGTAAGTAGTTTCGTATATCCCATTCTGGGGAAACTGAGGAGTGAGGTTGAATAAATAACAAGCAGGAGAGCTAGGGTTTGAGCTCACTAGGGCTCATGTTCCTCGAGATTACATCTGTGGCCTCTTTTCCTTCCCTCCTCTTACACACTCTAAGAGTTAAGTGCAGCCACGACAGCTGCTGTCCAGCAGGTTAAGTACCTCCCAAAGATGTTTCAGCCATAAAACAAGTTTCTAGGGATTTGAGGCCATCACTTCTGTTTCCTCCTTTCTGTATTTCTTATGAAACCATTACTCATGAAAATAAATAAGCCAGTTGGCCCCTATCCCTTCTGGACCTGGAATTTTGCAAGTCAATCCCTTTGGAGGTCACCAATTCTTGCAGAGGTTGAATGTGGTAAGGGACAGAGCACTGGGCATGCCACCTCATGTCCTGGGTTTGCAGCCATCTCTGGAAACCTGGGAGGCTTCAGAGAAGGTAGAGAGGTGACGATGGCATTCCTCAGAGGGGAGAAGATCAGCCTGACATCAGCTTTTAATTCGACAACACTGCAATATGAAAATCCAGGGGAAGTTTTATTTCTTACACACCCATGGTCCTCTGAAGCAAGTGCATTGTTGTGGCTGGGGTTAGAGAGGAAGCTGTCCAGCTGTACCTAGACGGGTCTAATTCTCCAGAGGACTTCTGCCTCTGTGACATGGCCTCTGACTAAGGCTCAGGGCCTCTAGGGCTGTGTCCTGACAGATAACTTTCATATCTCGTGCAGGCAGTGGACAAAGGAGTGATGGGAAAGTGGTGGATGTCAAGTTAAATGATAAAAAGGAAAGGAATGTGGTGGAAACATGAAATCAGGACCATAGCAAAGGCCCAGTTTGTTCCCTGCTTCCTAACTGCACATTAATTCACCCTGGCTTTGTTCTGCTCACAGGTCCCTCAGGCTTCAGAATGAGTCAACAGTCACACAAAGATGTCCTGACCTATGACAAGGCAGTGAGGTTGTCCAGAGAGAGACTCTGACAGAGCCTCCAGAGGAAGTTGTCGTCTAATGTTCCTAAGGAACTGGGAACAGGGATGGGGGAAGAGATGCAGATTAATTCAAATGCACAGATAACACCTAAAGGAAAGGCTCTGAAGATGCTGATGAGAACAGACCAATTAGGCTCTAGCATCCACGGGGACAGGCAACCTGGAAATAGTAAAACTCAAACTGAAAACACACAGGCCAGCTCTCTGGTGGGAGGAGGAATCCAGAATCAACAAGGGAAGGAAGTGCTTGAAGAGGGTGAAGGAAGGAACTTGGAGTTGGTATAAGAGTGAATGAGAAAGGAACTCACTGTGCGGGGCTGTGTGAGCATCCACAGCACCTTCTGCCTTCCCATCCAGTGAGACACCAGTACTATCCTTATTCAGTCTCAGCACAACTCCGGAGAGGAGCTGGGCACTCTCTGTCTTACAATGTCCAATAAGGAAAAACAACTCTTCCATGTAACAGTTGAAAGATGCCCACCCCATCACTCAGACCATTTACAAGTCTGTTAACAGTGAGACTGCATGATTATTACTGATTAAAGAAACATAGGATTACCCAATGGGAGGAAATAGGAAGTTATTTGGTGTGGCCATCTTACAAGCTTATGTGTCTTCCAAAACACTCAGTATCCTAGCGCTGAGCTAATGAGATGACACCCGTCACTGTTGACATAGGCAATGCTCTGATACCTGGCATTGTTTGGTTGCCACAGCACTATAGAGGGATGCAAAAATAAAAACTTAAAATCAGAAACCAAGAGGGTAAGGGACGGAGCTGTGATGAAGGAACAGCCCAGGGACTAGCCCAGGGAAATGCCGAGGAATGCTTTAGGCGCTCACAGAAAACCAAGTGACATCAGCAACCAAGACAAGGCACGCTTTCTGCCTGTACTTGGTGGGAACTCTTCTGGGTGCCCCTGAGAGTTAGGCAGGTCAGCACCAGCAGGTGAGGGTAGGCTGGCCTGGGCCAGAAAGTGGATTCTTAGCCTGTTCTTTAAGATCAGGTTCTGCATGACTGTTCCTTGTTAAATCTTACAGTAGTCAGGCGTGGTGGCTCATGCCAGCAATCCCAGGACCCTGAAGACCAAGGCAGGAGGAAGTAGAGTTGGAAATCAGCCTGAGATGCATAGGTGATAACCCTGACACAAACACACACACACACACACACACACACACAGCAGTAACAAGAAGCCCCAATACTTCAAAGTAAAGATTTGGAAACTGGTTGACAGGGTTGATGATTGTCCCAGGGTCTAAGGTCTGAGATAGGAAAAGAGCTTCTTGATTCATGAGAGGCTAATTTCCCAGTGGCAACAGAGATCACAGCCAAGTGAAGTTAGATGGCACATGCTAGGCTGAGCTAAAACAAACCAGAGACCCTCAGAAGGCTGACCCATCTCTGACTGTACAAACTAGTCTGTCCCAAGATCAGGCTGAGAGAAACAGAACCCTCATTGCGGACTAGGAACCTGCACCTCTGTCCCTGCCCCTGGGAAAACTACCTGTGGGGAGGAGGTGGGAAGCCAGGAGTTTGCTGTGTGCAGATGCTTGGGGAGCACACCTTCCTCAGGCCCTCAGGCAATGTGAGACGGAAGGTATGGCATGTCAAAACAATGTGCACTGCACCACTGCGCAGGAAGGTAGTATGTGTATTCCCAGGCCAGGAGCCCTCTCACTTGGCCCCATCTTGGCAGAAGATCTGAAGGGTGCCTGGTAGGCCCATAGGAGCCCCAGGAAGCTCTCGCTTACATTATTCTTTGCATGGCTCTTTTCAGGGTCAGAGTGTGGACTAGAAAGAGATTGCAGAGAAAATGAATCCACCCAGCTACTGGTCATACTGGGCCTGTCTAGTAAATCTTGCTCTGGTTTAGACACACTGGCTACCATTTTTCATAGACATGCTGCATTCATAGGACTGTGAACACATGTACATATGGTATCTCCCTCTTGATAAGGATGGATGGCTTATAATTTGGCTGTTTTTCTCCTTCCTTCCTTCCTTCTTCCTTCATCCCTGTCTCTAAGACAGTGGCCGCAAACTCACCATATCACTGAGGGTGACCTTGAACTTCTGATCTCCGGCCTCCACCTCCCAAGTGTAGGAATTACAGCTGTGTGGTACCACACTTGGTTTATGTTGTGTTGGAGGATCATTTCCAGGGTTTTGAACACGTTAGGCAAGTACTCTACCAACTGAACTACATCCCCATCACTAGTTAGGCTTTTTCAATTTATTTAATGCTCTGGTACCTGTGGCTTTGGAAGCTGATTTTCTGTGTCTGTGTTAACTCCATTTTCCAAGGGCAAAGACACACGAGGAAAGGTGCTGTGCACCACAGCTGAGAGAAAGTGGGCACTAGAGACTGACTTTAGCTTCGGAAGATAACCTTTCCCAAATCAACATTTTTTGATTTAAATTCATGCCTAGTGTTTGCATTAGGGCTATGCTGATCCTCTGGTTGTGGGCAAGTGTTAGACAACTGGGCTGGAGAGATGGCTCAGTGGTTAAGAGCACTGCCTGCTCTTCCAAAGGTCCTGAGTTCAATTCCCAGCAACCACATAGTGGCTCACAACCATCTGTAATGAGGTCTGGTGCCCTCTTCTGGCCTGCAGGCATACATGCAGACAGAATACTATATACATAATAAATAAATAAATCTAAAAAAAAAGTGTTAGGCAACTAAAAGGAACGCCATCACAAGGCAGTGGCTGCTGAGAAAAGATTTGGTAATAATTACAATGAGTTATATTACAGTGTATAATAATGAGATGAATAGTAATAAAGACGATGCTAAGGTATCCATCTTGTCTACCCAGCAAACGATGGGTCTGAAATCCAAAGAATGAAGAAGCTGCCTGAGGGAATTCCCAAGGTGTGTGTACTTCAATGCGTACTCCTGTCCTCTCTTCTAACCCAAGACCACAGCTGGCTTGGCAATGCCCGTCCTGATTTCTGCATCAACCATAGTGGCAGAAAGAAGTGTAGGATCAAGAAACCATCCTGGTTTGGCCCTGAGAGTACTTGGCTGTAGAAAATGTGGTCAGATGGCAGACTTTCTCCTCTGTGTTTAGTGACATGGCTGATAGCAAGCACAGCCCCTCACAGATCTCCCTTACCCCAAGGCCAGACTCCTTCCGTGAGGATGGGCCATGCCATAGTGAGGCGTTGGTCTGTGGGTATCTTAGATAAGATGTTGTCTGCCAGGAAACTTTGCTGCCTGAAGACGTGGGAGTCATGACCATCTTTCAGTCTGTCTAGTAGCTCTCTTTTCATTTGGTGGCAGTCTCTCTTTATACTCACTGCGGCCACCATCATTCATTGGAACACTTTTATAATCCAAGAGGCAGAAGCAGAGGAGGTGTCTATTTGGTGATTTTATGGGTCTGTTCTCGCCCGCTCACCCAGCAATGTCGGGGCATGTGCTCAGGAAGATAACCAGTCTTTCATCCAAGCTGGAGTGCGAGGCAGGCACTTACTAAACATTATGACTCCAATCCCAGACCGTCTAGAGACTTTCTGGGCAGCAGGGCAAGACTCAAAAAAATCAGCCCAGAGTTTCTCCTCTGAAAGCAATTTTGGCACAAACACACTGAACTCAAAGCTGTGTTTAATCACAGACACAAGTCACAATAATCACTTGTAATAACTGCTAACCTTTGGTGAGCCTTCCCACATGCTAGACTGTGTGAGACACTTTGCCTGGATTATCTCAATTAATCCTTCTAGATACGATTGTTATGCCCACTTTGCAGCCGAGGAAACTGAGGCTCAGAGGGATTAAATAATTTTGCCCAAAGCTCATACATCAATTGAGATTCAGAGCCGGGATTTAAGCAGCTATCTCTCTGACTTCACTGCCCTAACATTCAGCTAATATTGCATAATTCCTCCCACTTAGCTCCGAATCCAAGGCACCTGTTACTTCTTCACAGCAAACTGGCAGCAACACCACGATGTTTTCAACGCTTTGTTCCATGGCTAGAGAAAAGAGACATTCTAGCCAGCTCCCCTGAAGTGTCAGGAGGACATTCCACAGGCTAAGGCTGGCATCCCTGATTCACACTGGCTGGAAAAAGCGTTCATTCAACTTGTAGTTTGTAGTGTCATGGGGCTTGTGCTTTCATTTCTCAAAGTTAAAGTAGCCCTTTCCTTATTCGATGGTAAAGAAAACCAAGTGCAAAAGGACCCAGCCTGCAGATCTGACTTAGTGGGAGATGCTTGCCCACAACATGCAAAGCCGCAGGTTCAATCCTCAGCACCCAGATGGGCTAGATTTTCTGAGGTGATATGCTCTTGGTTTTCAAAGATTGCAGTATGTAAGAGATGAGAATTAAAATAATGTGGACTCGAGAATGTCTCTTGCTTTGGTTGATTAATATAGGCCACTAACTAGCTTTGGGGCTGAGAGAGAATCACTGATGATCTGTAGGGAGGCGTCTCAGTTCCTGGTAGTTTCTCCAACAGGGATGCTGCTTGTATTTTAGGAAGGTCAGCTGATATTCCACACACACGAAACTTGGATTCCCACCTGCTAAATACCTGTCATGTCCCCCAATGCTGGTGACAACCCCCATCAATGTACACTTTTCTAAACACTATATGGAAGGCCTACTCATTCTTGGTTAAGAATGTAGGTGGACATGATTCAGAACTTTGATTAAAGATGAAGACTTAGGGGCTTGAAATGCACACACAGATACACAAAGGAAAAATTTTGCAAAATAATTTCAGTGTGGTTTGTAGACTCCCTTAAGCCCAACTTAGTGGCCCACAGATCTTAGGTTTTTTTTTTTTGATTGCTAATTTTGCAAGCATAAGCATTGCACATACACATGTATACATGTTCATAAGTGCATGGGTACACATGAATGTGTGTGCCTATATGTATGGAGACAAAAGAATGATAAAGAATGTCTACCTTGATCATGCTCAACTTTGTATGTTGAATTAGAGCCTTTGCCTTGAGCCTGAGGCTCATTGGTTTGGCTAGTTTAGATAGCCAGTTTACTCAGGGATTCCAGCCCTGCCTTCCAAGTGCCACCATATCCACCAGCCATTTATATGGATTCTGGGAATTCAAATACATGTCTTCATGTTTGCAAAGCAAGTACTTTACCTACTGAGTCATCTGTCCAGCCCTAGAATTCTTGAACTAAAGAATGTCTAAGGTTTTCTAACTGGAACATCCTGTGTTTCTGTTGTTAAGTGCTAATCCCCAGCCACTTCCCCAGCAGATCAAGTGACCCCTATTGTGAGCCTCATTCTTTGGCCCCAGTTCTCTGACTCCTTGAAGACATGGAGGAAGGAACTGGCATCCTAATTTGTTAGGATACTTGTATAACAGAATGGGTATGGAGGGAAAGTGCCTGGCTAATATAAAGCAAAATAGTGGAAAGCCTATGGAACCAGCCCTATGCTGACTGTCCAGGCCCATAGACAGTGCACATGGGAAGGAAACCACTCATGGCCAGCAAAATTTTCTTGAGGAGGGAACATGGGGCCACGGGTGAATGTAAACAGCATATAATGCATAACACCACTGCGAGAAAGTGCACTGACCTAGCCGCAGAGGTAGCCATGGGGACAGAGTCTGTAGCTACAGTTATGACACAGAAACCCACCATGCACTGGGAGTCTGAATGTTCTTATCCACTTTCTACACTCTGGATGGCTTCCCTGCCTACTCGATGGCTTTTTCATCTCTTTGATCTCTGTGCTGCTCAGTGAACTCCAGGCAACCATCCTTCTCATGTTAGAAGACGCCACTGTTTCTGAAGGGCCTGTTTTCATCCCAGCCCTCTGGGATTGACATGGAGAACAGCATGCACAGCCTCTTGAGAAAAAGCAAATGGAGCAGGGTGGCCACAGGCTGCTGGTCTCAGGAGACACCCCTGGACAACCTGAGGGAGGTGGCTTTAGCATAGACAGGGGTTCCTGTGCTGTAGCAGACAGCATTAAGCTTCAGCATAGACAGGGGTTCCCATGCTATAGCAGAGAGCATTAAGCTTCAGCATAGACAGGGGTTCCCATGCTATAGCAGAGAGCATTAAGCTTCAGCATAGACAGGGGTTCCCATGCTATAGCAGAGAGCATTAAGCTTCAGCATAGACAGGTTTTCCCGTGCTGTAGCAGAGAGCATTAAGTGGCCGTCTTTACGAGAAGTTCAGCAGTTCTTACAGAAGACAGAGCAGGCACTCAGCACATGAGGACAAGACATACACAAAATAAAATAAGAGAGGAAAAGAGAATATGCATTCTGTCCAGATCCTTGCGCAAGTATGTTGCTAACTTTAAAATACGGCAGTAGATTTTTTGACACTTTTTCCCATTCATGATGGTAAATATGTCCCCTCCTTCCATATCCAGGTGAAGCTGTGATGATTTTGAACAACTTGACACAAACTAGTCACCTTAGAAGAGGGAATTGTGTGTGCGCACGCGCATGTTTGTAAAGAAAGGGTGGCTTTTTTTTTTTGAACAGGACATTCAGTTTTTCAGTTGTCCCAAAGTCCCCTAGACAAGTGCTTTGCTGCTTGACTCGGGGGAGAGGATGATGAGAGGCAGCGCCAACAGAATCTCAACCACTCTTGTCCCAGAGGGATATTCAGATTTGTAACTGTTCTACTCTGCCACCATTGACCAAAACTGTCACACAAGCGCTACACTATTTGACATTTTCTTCCTATCTCCAGAGACACAGAAAACCAGCTCTGAAGACACAGCAGGGTAGCCAGACCAGGAACCATAGGAAAGAATGAAGAAGTCCAATGGGAAAACCATGGCTGTACAGGTCATCTGTAGCTCTTAAGAGTAGGCAAGGGGACACTAACCAAAGGCTGGGAGGAAGACGGTCTCAGAGAATAAATGCACACTGGGACACAGACAGGCAGCGTCTTTCTGTGTGAGTGATGGGGGGGGCACAGGGGAATGCATGTATGTGTGTTTCTATGTGAGTATTTATCTCTGTGTGTATGGTATGTGTGTAACAGTGTTGTATATAGATGTCGGTGTTTAAGAGTGAATCTGTGAGTATACTGGACATATATTTGAATGTGTATGGTCTGAATTTCTATGTATATAGTATATAAATCTTTGAGAATGTGGTGTATGTACCTAAAATTGTGTGCATGAGAATGTGTCTGTGTGTGGTGCATGTCTGTGTGGTGTGTGTCTGAATAAGCATGTGTGTATGTGTGTGTATGTATGTAAGTCTGTAAGTGTGTCTGTATGTATTTGTGTGCTATATGTTTGGAAAGGACATTGAGAGGGCAGAAGTTAGGTACTTGAGGTTCCCACCTGGAATCCCTCACAATCCCAGTGAGTCCTTGGACAAGGCTTTCCCATATCCCAGGGGACACCAGTTTGCTCTTGTATGAAAGCCATCCCTAGGGCCAATCCAGTTCAAGCAGCCTGCTTATCCTCAAGGCTCTACGGTTAAGCTACCTTTTCCTTTAGCACAAAGGAGTGAGACTGTTCCAGGGTCCTTCTTACCCCCAGGCCAGTTGTGCTGTCCACACTGAACAAGACGCTGGCATCCAGGGGCCTTCCTGGGTCCCAGGAACTGGAAATGTGAAAACGGGGCAGAAGAAAAGCCAGAGAGATCCACGAAAACTCTGGGTCAAGTTTGCATTTCTCATTATTTCCCCAAGCCTTCTCAAATTCCTTTTGTTTAGAAAGCTCCTTGAGTTTCCAGAGGCTCCCTTCCCCCACCCCACCCCCTGAAAACCCCTAGGAACTCCTTCAGACTGTAACCCTTCCAGATAACGCGTTCCATATGTCGGTCACTCGCTGCTGGAGACACGACGCGTGCACTCACTTTTCTGGCCACCTCCTCTGAGGTCTGCCAGGCAATGCCTCACTCCAGAACAGCTCCTTAACCTCCTTAGGTCCAAGAAGCATGGACCTGCATCTCTTTGCTTCCCTCCCCCATCTCTCCCAGTTTGGCGTCTTGCAGGTTTGCCTCCCCACTGTCCCAGAGCTGTGGAGAGCTGCCGGCCTCCACTCCTGCCCGCCACCAACAGCTGCAGGGAGACCTTCCTTTAAGCACTGGGGCTAATTGAGCAGTGCTCTGAGCAGCTTGCCACATCGTTTGGGAAAGCATACTTTTATAGCAGGCAACACAGAATTCTATTGTCTCCTTTTCCCACCCCGCCCCCTCTCTTCCCCATGGCTACCCACCATGGTAAACAGAGGCTAAGGAGATTTTTTTTCCACAGCTTCCATGATTCCCTTTGTGAATGTCAACAGACATCCTTCTCCTTCTTGCCTCCACCTCCAACCCACGCATCAGCACCCCAGCCCACCCCCCAACATTGCTGATACACCTTGATGGCTTGAGATCAATGCTGAGCACAGCTTCACGTGTGTATCTGTGGCTTCCCTGCAGTAAGAAGGTAGGCTTCAGTGATACCAGGGCAGAAGATAACTTCCTATCAGTCATGGAAGCCTGAGAGTAGCCTAAAGTCCCCCTTCCTTGGAAGCATTGTGGTCCTTCAATGCATCCGGTTCCCAGGGATGTTCCAGGGACCAAGCAACTGCCACCTTGAAAAAGCAGGGGGCTTCTATTCCGTTTGAGACATGGCACAGGGTGGTGGGGCAATCCTGCTATGCCAGGGACCAGACTGAGGGCACCCAGGGCTTCCAAAGGGACTTGTGGTCTCCACTGAGAGACAGCTCTTAAACAGAGGCGTCAACTGTTAGAAAAGATGAGACTGCATACCTACTATTGAGCCGAGGACTGTATTTAACACTTGCTTCCCACTATCGCTAGCTTTGGGAGAAAGATGGGATTGAACAACAACAACAACAAAAGGTGTCATAGCTGAGGTAGACTGCAACCCTGAAGCCCTGCTTCCAGACTCCTGAGACTGTACTTTTCCAAAAAGATCCTTTTCTAGGACCAAAACCCTACCAGCCAGAGCAAAACCCAGGCTTGGAAAAGAAGCAGTGACCCTTCATCCAGCTGTGAGTGCAGGGGAGGGCATGCTGCCTGCAAAACACAGGCTGTTCGTTTCCTCTGTTCTCACGCTATCATCTGATGTAGCAGTTTACACCAAGGGGATTCATCCCCAAAGCTGGACCACTGCTGGCTGCAAGACTATGTCTCCTGCCCAGAGAGGCCGACTAGAGCTGTCTGTTCAGGTTCTGTATCCATTCATCTCTAATTCTAAGGAGACGGATGTCTCCGGGCAGCCTCCCTGCTATTTTCCCTCCTCTTCTCCCGAAATCAGTTCTATTTAGTCTGCAGATTTACTGTATTATGAAGATCAAACGACAGTTAAGCCAAAGCGGGTATTAAAAGCAATCCCATTCAACAATACCTGTATTGAGAAAATGGCAACAACGTGAAACAAAACACGCTTGATGATGGGTTTGGGTAGCGTGGGGGGAGCTAATGAGACAACTGAACTCATGTGGCTGGGGGAACCTGACTTTACAAGCTCTGATCATGCCCATGGGCTTGGCAAGACGCCCTGCGATTTGGTGCTAATGAATGGATTAACAAGGAGGATAAGTTGGAACTCAAGGATATGTAGGAATGCGCCCCAAGACCACGCTGAGCGTTTCCCATGTGGTGCCAAACAACGGCCCTGGCACATTGAAGTCCAAGGAGGCCGGAGCCCGCCTAGCAGGCAGTCACCCCCGGCCATTAGGCCACTGGACCAATGAGTAAAATGCTGAAGCCATCTACTTCAGGGCGATCTAGTTTGGCTTCCTTTCAAGAACACTAGAGCGGGTTTCTA
The DNA here is from genome assembly GCA_004026605.1 of Ondatra zibethicus. Taxonomy (NCBI): domain Eukaryota; kingdom Metazoa; phylum Chordata; class Mammalia; order Rodentia; family Cricetidae; genus Ondatra; species Ondatra zibethicus. Next base: position 170,290 of record PVIU01000553.1, on the reverse strand, counting down.
GGATGCAGCCTACAAAACTGAATTAAGCAGGAGAAATGGCAAAGAAGGTCCCTGTAGACTTTAGTGAGGGGCTGTGGTTCTAGGTTCACACTGTGAACACAAAACCCTGCACCGCAGGAGGCAGATGGGCCATGGCCTTGGGAGAGCATCGAGTGACCTTCACCCCACAAGGGAGTGAGTCACGGGGCTGGTGGGAAGAGGTCCCTGCTGCCTGTGGTCGGACGGAAGGGTCTGGAAATTCTTTGTGTTGCTGGCACCAATTCAGAGAGTGAAACTTTTGATCCTATAACATGATACATTTAAATTCCCCTTGGTGGTGTTAATAATGGAGTTGGCTGATGCCCACACTAACAGAATTTATGACTTGTGGGCTCTTCCAAGAAAAAGAAACAACAGGCCTAGGGCTGTGCAGGTGAACCTCCGCTTTTGCCTCATGTAGGCTTCTGCAAAGATCGAATGTGCATCGGTTTTCGTTAATTCAATTATATACTGCAGTGGTATTAGAAACTTTACAAGAAAAATTTAATTATGAGTTTTTACCTAAAGTACGTAACTATTTTTTTTTAAATACATACTGAGCTGGGGAGATGGCTCGGGGAGCAAAGTGTTTGGTGTTCAAGTGTGAGAGTCATAGTTCAGACTCCCAGAATGCACTCCAGGTGAGGGTAGAAGTCCACTGGCTTTCAGAGCATACGGGAGGCAGAGACAGGGAAGCCCAGTGAGAGGAAAGGACAGTCTAGTTCCAGGCTTAGTGTGGGATCGGCCTCAGGATATCAGGTGAGAGCAATTGAGGATGACACTAGACGTCAGCCTCAGGCCTCCGAACACACAAGCACACACAACACACATGCGAGAGCGCACATACACACACACACATCATGAACGTATACAAATTACATCCTGAGCTAGTTTTAGCTCAAAACAAGGTAATATTGAAAATGTAGAACAGATATGCTGTAAATACATTACAATTTCATTTTGAGTAAAAAGGCTCTGAGATTAAAATCTTTGTCAAGAAAATGAAACTTTTTTTTTTTTTTTTGCCTCTTCAGTTGCTTAGCTGCTTTCAACTGCTTAGGTATCCTGGTGTCCTATTATCTTCCTTCCTTTCTTCTTTTTTTTCTGTCAACTTGACATAAGTTAGAATTATCTGGAAAGAGAAACCTCAATTGAGAAAATGCCTTCATCCAGATTACATCCAGATGTCTGTAAGGCAATTTTGTGGGGCATTTTCTTTAGTAGAGATTGAGGTGGGAGGGCCCAGGCTACTGTGGGTGGTGCCACCCCTGGGCAGGTGGTCCTGAGTTGAAGAAGAAGTCAGGCTGAGCAAGCCCTGGCAAGCAAGGCAGTAAGCAGTATCCCTCCATGGCTTCTGCTTCAGTCCCTGCCTCCAAGTCCTTGACTTTACACTCCCTACCCTGACTTCCCTCAGTGAGGAACGGTGACCTGAGAGTCGTAAGCTGAAACAAACCCTTTCCTCTCCAAACTGATTTTGGTCATGGAGTTTTATCCCGGTGGTAAAAACCTAACTTAGGCAACTGGTCATGGCTTTACTTCATCTGGCTAATTCCAAAGAATTCCAGAAACCTAGGAGAGGAAAGGAGGCAAGATCGTTCACTGCTGGATATGTCTATCTACTCCCATCCATCTCACAGGCTGCTTTAGCCATCTCCCGTATCCCTACAGCAAGAAGGCAAACGGAAGGTGCCCAGTCTGTCATGGTTAATGACATCCGTGCTGTGGTAGCCATGCAGTGTCATGGACCCCTTGTTGTCTGCTAGGAATTCTCGAGGCACAGTCTGACTTAGCCCAGCACCCCCAGGATGCACGACCTACTGTCCAGTCTCATCTTTCCAACCCTGAAAGTTGAGACTCTGGGCAGTGCCCTACAATAAAAAATTAATATTTCCACTGCAAAATTATAAATATTCATGTACGTGAAACAGTGACTGTGCCAGTTCAGGTTAGATTTTTGTGGCCAAGTGATCAGTTCTCAGAGCTTTCTGGGTTTCCAAATTGTAAAGAAGAGCACTGGGATGTACCCCGCTATAAGTCACAAATGAAGAAAGCAAGCCCGATGTGTCCCCATGCCCTTACCATAGCTTTGACAGCAGAGTTGGGCTGCACATCCAGGCAGCTGGACATCTAAACCCAAACTCTTAATGCCACCCTGATAGTCTCCATGCTGGAGACAAAGACAGTGGGAAAAGTTCTCTCCAGATGTCAAGTTAAACTGTAGTTGCATAATCTCCTTTATATATTTAAAGATTTTTTTCCTCAAATGTTTTTTCTTGGATTTTATTTGGCCTTATTATAAAAGTAATGCAAGCACATTTAAAGACTTCATGAACTCAAAATGTCTGACTCAACAAGCGCCTACAGTAAAAGAGATCAAAGAGAGAGAGGGAAGTAAGGGAGGGTGATGGTGGGGATGAGGATGGTTGAATGCTTGATGCACAGACAGGAGGACCTGAGTTCGGAACCCCTGCGTTCATGTAAAAAGCCAGACATGGTGGCACTTGCCTAGAATTCTAGTGCAGGAAGGCAGCAATAAAGGGATCCCTAGAGCTTACCAACCACTCAATCTTTTTTGCTCCTCTCACACATGTTTATGGGGTACAGACCTAAACAGAGAGCTCTCAGCAGAGGAGTCTAAAATGGCTGAAAGACACTTAAGGAAACACTCGACATCCTTAGTCATCAGAGAAATGCAAATCATAACAACTCTGAGATTCCATCTTACACCTGTAAGAATGGCCAAGATCAAAAACACTAATGACAACTCATGCTGGAGAGGTTGTGGGGTAAAGGGAATACTCCTTCATTGCTGGTGGGAGTGTAAACTAATATAGCCACTTTGGATTTCTGTACTGTGATTTCTCAGAAAATTAGGAAACAACCTACCTCAAGATCCAGCAATACTACTTTTGGGTATATACCCAAAGGATGCTCAATCTTACCACAAGAACATGTGCTCAACTATGTTCAAAGCAGTATTGTTTGTCATAGTCAGAACCTTGAAACAACCTAAATGCCCCTCAACCGAAGAATGGATAAGGAAAATGTGGTACATTTACACAATGGAGTACTACACAGCAGAAAAAAATTAATGACATCTTGAAATTTGTGGGCAAATGGATGGATCTAGAAAACATCATATTGAGTGAGGTAACCCAGACCCAGAAAGACAAATATCATATGTACTTATTCAGAAGTGGCTTTTAGACATAAAGTAAAAAATAAAAAAAAAAACAGCCTACAAATCATAATCCCAGAGAACCTAGACAACAAAGAGGTCCCTAAGAGAGACATATATGGATCTATTCTACATGGGAAGTAGAAAAAGACAACATCTTCTGAGAAAATTGGGAGCATGGGGACCATGGGAGAGGATAGAAGGGGAGGGGAAAGGAAGGGAGGGGAGTGGAGAAAAATATATAGCTCAATAAAAACAATTTAAAAAAAGAATACAGAGTCTTGCTGAGTGGTGGTGGCGCACGCCTTTAATCCCAGGACTCAGGAGGCAGAGGCAGGTGGATCTCTGTGAGTTCGAGGCCAGCCTGGTCTGCAGAGCGAGTTTAGGACAGGCTCCAGAGCTACACAGAGAAACCCTATCTTGAAAAACAAACAAACAAAACAGAATCTAGGGTCTTTCTCTGTGAAAACATATTTCTTACAGTTAAGGTAGTCATGAATAATAAGGAATAATGTCCTTTCTTGGGTCTTCCTAACACTTTCGACAGCTATGAGGAAACACCACCCATCATGGCCACACACCTGAAAGTCAGGGATACTTTCATTTTGCTTTTAAAAAGAGAGTATGAGGAGGGGAGGGAGAAAGGGAGGGGAGAGGAGAAAACTGTGTAGCTCAATAACAACAATAAAAAAAGGAAAAAATAAAAAGAGGGACAGAATGTGATATGAATTCATTAATTCATTAGCTCTGAGAGAGCGCTTGTTTTCCAAGCTGGCCCTAAACTTGTCATCCTCCTGCCTCAGCCTGCTGCAAAGCTGGGATTAAATAGATGCTTGTCACCAAGAGATATGGGGTTTAGATTTAGCATGGTTAGATGTAGATGTTTCCCACAAATAAAATCCAGCATATAAATAAATAACAAAGTGAGGTTTAGCTACTCTGAATTAAGGAAGTAGAGATAAAGGCAGGACTTAGTTGTCAGCATACTTATGGTTGATTGGCACTGGTGACTGCTGGGAAATTCCCTCCAAGGTCCACGCCAAAGTAACAGACTTGGCACTCCTCTACAACACCACTTCTTCTGCAACCTCCCAAGCAATGACTTTCCCTCAGTCCCTTCAGCTACTCAGTAGGCTGGATGGCCCCTGCTTCCCTGTGGTTACCTGTAAAGCCTCCCTCTCCCGAGAGCTGCCATTTTTGGGTCATGTGACTGCTATCCCTTATAGCACGCATGCTCTAATTCTGTTGTCCTTCCCTTCTTGAGTGTTTTAGCTCCTGCTCACTAATCTTCTCTCCCAGGCTACCTCTGGGCCAATTCTTATGATTTCAGTATCTGGTTTTGTGCTTTGTTTTCAGGGAGACGAGGTTTCGCTGTGTAGCCCGGGCCTGCCTTTGAGCTCACGATCCTCTCGTCTTAGTCTTTTGAGTGCTAAGGTTACAACATCATTTCTGAATCTTCAGGAGAAGACCTTGATGCTCTGCCTTCTCAGCCCCTCGGCTGCCTATCTCACTTATTTTTCTCTCACTCGGCTAGTCAGTCTGGCTCAGCATATTGATGAACTCCAACCTTAGTGAGAGAGCCTGTATCAAACATAAGGTGGGCGGAGAATGAGGAAGGCATCCAACATCAACCTTTGGCTTCTACATGCATAGTCTCACACACAAAGGTACACAGAGACACATGTATACACGTTCACCCCCCCACACACACATTTTAAAAATGGCAGTGGAATACATGTGACATGAAACAGAAGGGGGAGCGGGTTGGAGAATGAGGGATGGGAGAGCAGCAGGAAAGGAAGACGGATAAGAACCGAGTGTAATGACTTACATGCATGGAAATGCCATCGTGAAATCCATTATTTTCTATGCTAACTCAAAAAACGTTAATTTTATAAAAGGATACCATAATTTACCGGCTGACGTTCCCTTGCTGGACATTTGTTATTTTTAATTCTCTGCTCATACACAATGAAGCAATAAATATCTTCCTGAACATAGTTCACTGAGGACCTGACTAATTCTCATGGCTCATCATTCTGGCCATTCCCTTACGCTATGGTCACATCTGCCTGAGCGCTTGCCTCTTCAGACCAGTTCAAACATGTTCTCCATGCTGACACTTGCCTTGAGGAGATGGGGAACTGGCACACATGGAATGGTGGGCCCCAGCAGACTGTAGCTCTCAGGGTCAGTGGGCCATTGCTTTAGGCGGGTCAAGTGTGTTACCCTTCTTCCCAAATTGAATCGTTCTTCAACATTCTCACAGTACAATGCAGAAAGAAGATCTTGCTCCCTACTGCACGCGCACGCACGCATACACCATAACACCAGAATTCTGAAGGCAGGAGCCTTTTCCAATCTTAAATTCCCACCTCCAAATCTACTAGAATGGGTATAGCTGAGGTGGCTGGGTACTGTGGCTTCTAAAACAGTAGACTCCTGACAGCCAGAGAAGCAGAAAGTGACAAAGGTCATGCTCCTGCAGACAGTCATGCAAGCTTGTTTGTCAGGCCACAGGTTCTGAACCCAAGGGACCCTGGCCACATGTGGCCCCGAAAAGCAGCAGGACCCCAAATCTCTGCACTCTGGAATGTAAGGAATAAGAAAAGAATGTTGAGGAGATATGTTAAGGACAACCCTGCTAGACCAGGATAATGAAGGACCCAGAATCTCCAGTTAAAAAGTGTGCCCAGGTTCCAGACAGGACCGCACACAAGACCCACTACTGTTACAATTAAGCAGCCCTTTAACTCTTTCTGCTCCAAGCTGCTTTTGTTCCCCGGTTACTACCCAGTCATTCTCTTGGTTGGCCACTCTTCAATAAAGCTCTTTCATTTTGGAAAAAGCTGGGGCCATGGGACCATGCATCCAGAAGCAAGCCAGTTCTTCTGCATATTAAAAGGGGACGCTATTAGTCATTTTGCTCTGGGTCACTAGGAATGTATGCCACCCTGCAAAGAACCTCCGACTCTTCTTGGGGATCTTCTTCTCTCTCCACGCTCTATACAGACATGTATGGGCTCAAATGCCTGTTCCCCTGGATGTTTCATTGCCATCCTGATCACTATCAGCACCGGCACCCCCACACCAGCTACAGCAGAACCAGCCCCTGTCGGCAGGATCCCCTTTCTTAGCATATAATGACCCAGCGCTGTCAATCTTAGGAAACAAAAGTGAAGCAATTGTCCTCTAGTGATGAGAACCCAATCTCAGGAGAGCACGGGGTGCCTGCCATCTCACTTGTAAACAGGCGACACCCACGCCTTCCCTCACAGGTAGCAGCGGCAGAGTCCCTAGTGAAGCATTCCTTTAGGACACGACCAGGATGCCTGTGCCTGACTAGGAAATCCACTGTCACTCTTCCTGCCTCTTGGTTTTCCACTTGCCAACGTCAGCGTCAGTACTTACCTTGGCTCTAGTGCCATGTTGGCTCCCAACTCTCTCTCTCTCTCTCTCTCTCTCTCTCTCTCTCTCTCTCTCTCTCTCTCTCGGCTATGAACGCACAGTCAGTCCCACTTTCCCTGCTCCTGTGTGGGTCACTTTCACATCTGCATCTCGGTAGAGAAGTCCATTCTAGTCTTCAGGGCCTGGGCTGCAGCTGGCTGCAGAACACCTTAAGGAAGCTTTGGGAGCAACCCAAGGGCAGGGTTTTCAAAGCCGCAGTCACCATATTCTTTCAATATCCTTTTCACACAATTCCTGGGTTTTCTTTACAGAGAGGGCAGCACCAGAGATGATATTTGGGTCCTTTTCCTTTCCAGTCCCCCAATATAAAATTGATTTTTAATTCTAGTCCATTCTGCCTCTTCCTACAAAATCTAGTCCTTTTCCCTCCACAACTCATGCTTTCTCTCCCCTGAATTCTATCAATGCTCCTCCAGCGGCTTCCAGGGCTGAATTCTCCTGGTTTCCCTCTGATTCTTTCCTGCACACTGGAATGGAACGATCCTTGTAAAGATAAACTAAATCAGATCACTTTTCTGCTAGGGAAATTTTGTTTTTTCTTTGTAACCTTTAAGAATGAGCCAAAATTATTCAGTATGGCACAAGACCCTTCCATAGGCCTCTCTCCTCACCGTGTCTGCCTCTGGCCAGTTCTCTCATCCTGCACCCAACATTGAGGGACATTGAGTTCTCTAACTGTAGCATGTGCCTGCTCCTCTCTGTAACGTTCTGACTGATCCTGACTTCTGGAACATTCTTCCTGTCCCTCCTTCTCTGACCAACTTCTCTCGTCCTTCTGACCCTGCACGTACCTGGCCACCCCAGGAAACTTCCCAGCATGCCTTGCACTCTTACAGTCAGCCTTTTCCTTGCACATCTCCCCCACTTAACTGCAAGCTGCCTTATGTGTATTATGAAAACCTCCACCTCTGCAATGATGCCCAGATCTCTAGGAAGGTACCAGAAGCAAACTCAATGGCTGAGGAGCAGAACGCTCCTAAGGCATATGCCCACTATCAATTCTGCCCTGACGTAACCTTTGCAAGCACTTATCTTCAGCCTTTAGGGTGTTCCACTTCAAATAATGGATTTCATGCCCACCTTGTGCCAAAGATCATGCTATGGGTCCCCTTCACCTCTGTGGACTCTGGATCAAGAGAGATCAAGTAGATAGGCGAAGCATAAAGCACAGCACTGAGGGGGCCACGTGAGCATGAAGGGGACGAAGCTTCTGGGGTGTCACGGGAGATGACGTCTGCAAAGAAATTGTGTCCACAACTGTCCAGGATGGTCTCAGATGCCTAGGACGGAAATAACATTTCACTTCCAGCAACCTTAGCTCGGGGTCCAGATCAGCATGCTGCCTCTCTCTGAGCAGAAAGGAGGATGGTAGCTTTTTAATGTACAGAAAACAGCAGTTGAAGTGGGAGGGGCCTGTGCAGAGATCCCTCTTTTGCCTGTTTCAGTCCCACGTTTTATTTGTTTCCTATTCTACTTGATCGACTATCATTGCTCCAAGACGTTTCCGGGCACTGAATCAGGATTCCTAGGTTTAAGAGAGAAGGCACATGGCTAGATAAAGGACTGGTACACAAAAGCAAGTGGGAACAGATGGCCAAGATGCACCAGTCAACTTTCCATCACTAGAGCAAACTAGGAGATAATCTACTTAAAAAGAGGAAAAGTTAATTCAGGTCATAGTTTCAGAGATTCAACCCACAGTCAGTTGGCCTATCACCTTTGGACCATGCCAAGCAGTCTATGAGGTCTGGGTATATAGTGGAGAACGGCCAGTCACCTCCTTGTGTCATTTGGGAAGACAGGTCAATGGGAGTTTGGTGTCCTACAGTCCCCTTTCAGGTCACACTGCCGATGACCTGAATCTTTCTCTGGGTTCCATTTCTTAAAAGACCATGTCCCATCTCTCTCTATAGAGCCTGTACCTGAACCAGAGCATCACCCACCACATGTCACACAGTGTGAGGACCGAAAGCAGTTCAATCTCTGAAAGCTACACAGGATCTTGGAATAGCTGAGTAGGCAAAGATCAGGAGAAACAGACCCAACTTCCTCCCAGTGGTAATGTGAGAGGACTCCAGGCTCAGGCACTAGGTTGGGTCTGGGGTAGGGAAGATGTTTTTAGCAAGATGGTCTAGACAGAGGAAGAAAGCTGCTTTCAAACTAATGATACACCTCAGAACTTGGCTTCTGGGTCTCTTAAGGATAGGGTCCTAAGCAAACTGGCAAGGGATGAATTTGTTTGTTTTCATGAAATTAACTGGATAACAGCTCTTAGAAGAAATGAATTCAAGTAGTAACAGAAGTACGAGGTCACTGGTTCTCAAGAGGAGTGGGAAATCCAGTTCAGAAGCCACTCTTTGACAGTCCTGGCCTCTGACCCAGCCACTTACCACTGCTGTAGTGTCAACCCTGCAGGAACACTGGATTTAGGAAGGAAAAGTGGGTGCCAGTGAGGAAGGGCGACAGTACTAGTCAGACCCACTTCCAAGATGCTCCGGTCTGCTATCCCGTTTCCAAGAAGACCACCATCTCCCTCACCTTAGGCAAGTCTCAACTGTAACCACGAAAGATCACACTCAGAGAGTCAAAGCGTGCTCCACTCTCATTGGAGAGGAAAGACCAGCTGGTGGCGGCTAGTGGCCCAAATATCATAGTCCTTATAGTGCTGTGAATAAGAATGTCCTGCACCGGCTCAGATATTTGAACACTTGGTCTCCAGTTGGTGGTACTGCTTGGAAATGTTCAGGAGGCGTGGCCTTTCTGAAGGACGTATGTCATGGGAGTGGTATTTGAGTGAATACAGTCGCGTCCCGCGTCCCCTCGCCTCCGCTGCTCTGTGCTTGCGGTTGAGAATGTAAGCACTCGTTTCCTGCCCCTGCCACTTGCTGCCATGCTGCCTCATCATGGTGGCATCTTAGCCCCCTGGAACCCTAAGAAAAAATGAGCTTAATTTTTAAGTTGCCTTGGCCAAGGCATTTTGTCCCAGCAACAAGAGAGTAACAACTATGTCAGTCGCTTCTGACCCCATTGCTGTATATTTTCAAGTCAATCACTACAGTAGCTGAAGAAATAAAAAAAAAAAAAAACCAACAACAAAACTTCACATTTACTGCATCTTGGGAAGGTTAAATGGAATAAATTTGCCCTCCTCTGACCTGTGGTGTTTCTATAGTCTCACTTCAGGCCACTTCACACTCCACCTTCCAACCACACACAGACCTCTTTACCCAACAGGGCCCTGGATCTCTTAGCTATTCCAGAACAGTAAACATGCATATACGAACTTCACATTGTTGCCATTAATACATTTTATAAGACCAACCCTTCTCCAGAGCCTGTTTATGCTCAGATGATAACCTTCCCACTAGCCACACATACTTCTCGTCGGATGACACTTCCTTGGCCAGGATCTCGGGTGTCACATTTATCAAAATGAAACCAGGCAATCATGGACAATATACAAACACTCCAAGGCTTCCAGGCTGATTCTCTGCCTGGCCCAGAGAGCCCCAGCATCACCCCTGCAGAGGTTACACACTGTATCAGGGATCTGATTCTTCTCTCTCCCAAGCCTGGCCCAGGGGGAAGACCCCCAGATGCCTGAGGCCCACTTTCTGCTTCACATTAGAAACAAACAAACAAACAAACAAAACCCATCTACATTTCAGTTCTACAGATCCTGACAGTCATGAGCTGAGTCGGGTCTCTGTCCACACCTCTCCAGGGAAATCCACTCTTCTCCACAACCTTCAATCACAGCCCCTGCCTTGCCCCCAAAGAAGAGCTCCCGAAAACCACGAGAAGAGATGGCATGGCACACAGTGAACTGAGAGGCTGGCCCTTCTGAGAGGCCCTGCTACAGGACAGTCCAGGCCCTGTGCGTCGGTGTTTCTCCCCACTGTTAGCACAGAAACTTCTGGATGCAAAGCCGCCTCTTCTGCTTCTGCATGCTCTCAGAGGACAGCGCTTCAACATGATCATCCTTCCATGTTATTGATACTTTATACATGGGACCATTTTATTCCATTAGAGTTCCCCAAACCCACACAGGTCTTCTATTGGACAGACAAGGAAACTGAGGCCCTACAAAGAAAGTGACCTATCCGAGGCTCTCAGGTCAGCTACATGAAGGAAATCTGAACCTATGTCTCCCCAGCCCCTGTGCAAGGCTGTTTCCAAGGGCTGTCTGTTCCCCATTAATAGACCATGAAACAGTCTATAAAAGCCAGAGGAATGTCTGGTGCTGGAGGACCCTAGCAGTCAGGGAGTTCAGATTTCTTAACACAAATTATACTGCAGACAATTAAACTATTTAAAATGTTTATCTCAAGAACTGGTAATAGGGAAAGGAAAGAAGGTTAGGGTGTGGAGGAACTTGTGCTGTCACGGGAAAGGGTGGAGAAAGGAAGACACCAAAGCAGGAGCTGAAAGTGTGCCTAGCTTTTTTGAATGTCAGCGGCTGAAAGACATGCATTTTGTATTTAAAATAACAGACTTTATCGGAAAGTCATCTGGGCTTATCCCACAGCCATTTCATTGTAAAGGAATCACGTGACTAGGCGGCGTGGGCTAATGACATACATGGTCCTCACAGGCAAGTGAGGTGCTGTGTCTTGTGGGCTCACAGTTCTGAGAAGTATAAACCAGAAGGGGCAGAGGAGAAGGACCATCAACACTGAATGCCCTTTAAGGTCAGGCTGGTCCCTCAGACCTGGGAGAAAGCAGGGACACCTTTGCTTGGGGACTGGAAATGAAGAGGAGGGCTTGGCTGCATCCAGTCACCCTGGAGGATGAAGTGCTTTAGGGGACTTAGCAGCAGAATGCTCCAGAACTCAAATGCCCCTGCTTCTGCACTGGAATCTGGACACAGGATTTGGGAATTAGGCATCAGCTCGAGGGGTTGTTTTCTGTTTTTTAAACTACAGACGAGTACATTTGGAAGAAATTGGTAAACCCAACACTTCTTATCAGAGCACACTTACCAGAAAAAGACGCACTCCCTTCCCCAAATTAGAAAAATAACATTGTTTTACATTTTAGGAAATGTCTGTCTCCAATCTGTGATACATTGTTCTTGTTCAAGCAAAGGAAAATCTGGGCTCTTGCACAGTGGAAGAGAGCAAGGACTTGCTCCACTTTGTGGAGAGCTGCGGGTCTTATTTTGGATGCTATCCCCAAAGTAGACCAGTGAGAAACCAAACGTGAATTATCTTGAGTAAACTGAAATTCCAGTCACTGACTTTCTGCCCTCTGTTAAGTTGAAACCCTCCTCGGATTTTTCTTGTATCCATTTACCAGTTTGAAACATTAGGGAAATGTTTCCTTCCCTTAAGTATCTGTCAGAGAGTCCCATTCTTTCAAGTCACCATAACTGTCACCTGTTGCACTATTAATATTAAGAGCTGACACAACTCCAAGTGGCTATTCTAGGTCTTTAGGTCTCTGCCCCTATGATCTGGAGTCTGGTTTGCATTGTTTGGTCTTAGCTGCCAGGTTGAAGAGGGGCGCCCAGGTGGGGCTCATGGCACACACACAAGGGGTTGTTTTCTTGTTGCCTAGCTTGGATATTCTAGACATTCCCTTTGGAGTCTGTGGCACTCAGTACAGCTCTTGGTGAGGAGGAGAGAGAGCAAATTCCCATCTCTTATTTTGCAGGAGAAGAATCCAGAGCCTGCCTGTCATTCTTCCCTGTGGAAAACTACAGCAGAACTCTCTTGAAACCATTACTGAGGCAAGAAGGAAGTGGGGTCTGTTTGTTGTTTCTTCGTTTTAATAAGATGAAGTCTCACTAAATCAAAGGCAGGGGTCACCAGAAACGCATGGATGCTGCGAGCCCAAGATGATCTCAAATGAAAACGCTTCAGTGTTAAAAGGCACATGGCACTTCTAAACCCAGGGTCACACAGATGGCCTCGCTTCAGCTCAGGACACAAAACACAGCCAAAGGATATGTGTGTGGGGGAAGGAAGGAAAGAGGGGGGGAAGGTGACAAGGGTGGGAGGTGATGGTGATTAGAAGCATTTTATACATGCTTCAGTAATAACAAAGCATGTGATTCAAAGGTTATTTTTATATTGTCTCAAAAAGTGCAAGAGAAGAAATACATTTGGCCAGATCTGTGACCTCAAAAAAAAAAACCTTCTAAATTTTACTTTATTGATAGGGATTAATTAAATGCAGAAGCCTGTGTTTGCTTATAGCTAAGTGAAGGTGTCAAGTTTCTTCCTTATGTTGTACCCTGTACACCTTTCCCTGTGTCCTACGGAATGTCCGTACAACCTCATCATGGTGATCGAGGTCCAGCCGTCCTTTCCGGGCTGCTGGTTGGAAGAATGGCTCTTAGGACATGATTTTGTGACTTTCCCCAGACCAATCTCTCATTGAGCAAAGTTAAAGTTTTAGACTCTACAAAATACTTTTATTTTTTTTTTCCTCTTAAGTGCCTCACTCCAGCAGTTAAAAGCCATGGCTTGACAGAATTTCTGTTAGAGACTTGCAGAAGGGGTGATCAAATCTGCAGACTTTTCTCTTGTAGGTGCTGGGGACTTCTCTGCCACCTCAGTCCCTTCATCCCAGCATGCCCAGCAGAACTCAGACGGTCATTCACATGGCGACATCACTAAGTCAGAACTTTTGAGTTTGGAACCCTGGTGTTGCTAGTGGCCTCTACTCACAAAACCTTCCTGGCCACTTGACCTCTGTTCCCCCACAAATAAGAAGCATTTACCACAGGACAAAGGTGAACACACTATGTGGTATTGGCAAAGGGGGTCTCATATGGATACACAGGTCCATTCCCTGGCTGGGAACTGTGATGGGCATAGAAGTCTATCTCCAGAATATCACCAGTTTTTTGATGTGGAATTAAGTAGGTATACTTTAAAAAATCAAAAGTCCCCTGGGTGTCCATAAAAGGAAGCCAGCTTAGATGAGATACATTAAAATATTGATTTAGAGAGACATAAATGGCAAGTATAGACATGACTAAAGGTGTCTCTCTTTTACATACTTACACATATACATACCCCATGAGTCACATGACCAAATCAAGGTAGAGTTGGTAGTATGGACAAGATTGTGATGAAGTTAATGGAAGTCAGATTTAAAGGGACCAGGTACGTTCATTTGGGAGCAGAAGAAATGACCAGACTATCCTTCAGAGACAAATCTCAGTATTAGAAACAGATGGGGTCCCACACAATGGGAACACGACAAGGGTACCCTGTCGCTTATGACGGTGTCTGGGAGTGAAAGTGATTCTCCACATCCAAGGCTGTTTGAGGTACAGAACATGACGAACCTGTGAGACAGTGATGGGGCAAAATGACATTTGGAAGAAGAGCGAGGAGTGGCAGGAAAGGCTGTCAGAAGGAATAGGCCCGTTTACTGTACTGCACATCTGAGAAGCCTGGCCGAGTAGTGAAGCCATCTCATGCTAACAGTTGGGATTCCAGGATGGATGCTCATCACGTGGAGGTTAGAAAGAAGGAAGATTAATGGGCAAGTCTAGCAGGGAGCATCAAAAGAATCTCTTCAGATGGGATCACGTGAGGAGGAAGATAGCAAAACCTGGCATTTGGACAACTCCTGGGAAAAGAAAACAGCAAATTTGAAATTCCACCCCTCTAAGCCACTCAAAGTCATGTGCTACTATTGTGGTGACCAGAGTCCTACCAAAGGGCAGAACTCCAGGACAGCACAAGCTCACACTCATCTGAGGGATCACCACAACTGCATGCTCTGAAATATGGTGGCACTTAGCGGTCAGGGGACATTTGGACATCGTCAAGTCCCTTCAGCCTTCATTTGAAAACTGAAGAAAATAAGGTCTGACAGACTATAGTGAAATCCTGAGATCACACAGTGAGAGAACAGTAATAGCAGACCTGGGATGTCTGAGCTCACAAGGCCAGCAAACAGTGACATCAGACCTGGGACATCTGAGATCACACGGCCAGTGAACAGTGACATCAGACCTGGGATGTCTGAGATCACAGAGCCAGTGAACAGTGACATCAGACCTGGAATGTTTGAGATCACAGAGCCAGTGAACAGTGACATCAGACCTGGGATGTCTGAGATCACACGGCCAGTGAACAGTGACAGCAGAACTGGGTTTTGGGTCCCCAGTAAGACAAAAATGTCTACCCTATCTTTTTTCCCTTTCAAAGTTTGTGTTCTTTTTATAATAACTGTGTCATAATCAATGGACCAATGAAATGACAGAAGATGCCCCAGGGAGCATCTCCTAAGAACATGAGAATCCAACACAGAAGGAGCCAGCAGTCCTCTAGAAGCATTTCCTCCCGGCCACCGAGATGCCTAAGTTTGGGGAATTACTATGATGATGATGATTTAAATACAGTTCTGTGTTTTCCATCCTGTAGAGAGAGGGCAGGCAACGGACTCAGAAACCTCAATTCTAGTATTGCACGCCCCCAGGGTGAAGAGTTTCTAGGGATAGAAGATTGCTGATGCTCTACCTGCCCCTAATCCCTCCCACAAACAAATCCCACAAGCACCCAGAATTCAGGCTCTACAGTCAGCCCCAGTCAGTCATCTCCCTGGGAAAAGTCAACCTGTGGCATTTCTTGCCTGTTCATTTTGAAGTGGAGACATTTTCATTTTCAAGTTTGAACAGGCAATTTTCTTCACAAAAGAAGACTACCAAAACCAAAAAATGTAGATAGTATTTGGGTCTGTGGGCAGTGCTTTCTGGAGACATTTCTCTCCGACAGCTGAGCAGACTGAGTTCCAGTCCCCTCTTCTCTCCCCTCTGTTGCCCCCACCCTGCCGTGAGGTATGTGTGTGTGCACACAGGCACTTCTGGAACGAGTGGGTGCTCTGAGAAGTTTGGGTCAAGGGGAGACTTTGTCAGAAGAGTTCTGAGAGGACAAGACACACAGAAAGACACTCCTGGGACATTCTTCTATTGTCATGCCTGCAAGCTGGTTTTAAAAGTCAACGCCACAGAAACAGGACAGGCCTTCATTCTGTTCCCACTCTGGGTGCCAGTTGGAGGCTCAGGGTGTTTCTACCTCACCAGCAGAGCAGAAAAGCTCTGTACCAGCCACTCAGGAAGAACTTCCGAATGGTAGTGTTAAGAGAGGCTATGGTGTGGGCCACATGATACCCAGGGACCCATATTTGGTCTCTATCCTGCATTTGGTTATCTTGGCCCTTCAAGATCCCAGGTGGGAGGATGTCTGAGTGGCTGGGACCTGTCTTTGAACTCGGACTCTATGGGTTCCAGGCTCTCCGAGTCTCGGTGTGGAGCTCAAAAGGGAAGTTTCTGGTGGGAATGTTTCTTAAACATATGCTCCTAAATGGGTCCTATTAGATGAACACAGATGCTGGTGCATGATCCTTGCCAAGTCCTTGCTTCAGCAGCTGCTGCTACTGCAGGGACTCCCTTGATCAAGCTGAATAAGTGAGATCACTGACTTGGAACCCAGATCCAGCAGGTGAGCTGCACATTGCAGGGGTGGACAGTCCCCTGGACTCCACAGCTTGCTGTGCCATCATCATCACTCAGACTGCTAGGGGATCATGGTAAACCTTGGTAGTTTGCAAAACTCCATAAAGCCGGCTGTAGTTAGGAAGAATAAGGGAAGCATTTCACAGCATATGCCCACTGTGCCTACGGCCTGGTGCAGTGTGCCTCTAAGAAGTAGCAGTCTGTCCTTTTCATTTAGAAGGCAACCTACCTCAGGCCTCAATTTTCCATTGGTATACTTCTGAGGAGTAAGTTTGCCTTCTCTCTGCATCATGAAGCAGATGAAATAACGAACATGTGCTTCAAGGAGGGGCTACCTCAGAACACAGACACAGAAGCTGTCCTCAGCAATAAGAGTCAGTGTAGATCAAAACAGTGTCACCTGCTCTGTTCCTAGCTATGGTCACAGTCAGACTACTCTACCTTGCTGAACCTTGTTCAGCAGAAAGCTGTCCCCAAGGACTATAGGCTACACTACCCCCCTTCCAGAGTCAGGTTCCATCCCTCAAGTGAAAGGGTTTTTGTATTTTTTTTCCACTTGCTATGGCATAGGGAGCCATCCTAAACCAACGGAAGGAGATGTAAGCTGGAACACAGGATGCATCTCTCTCAGACAAAGCTCTGTTTTAGGGATATTTTTCTGTTTCTACCGATGAACTGTGAATTTTGAGTAAGGAATAAAATGATGCTTGAAATTTATATCTGATGACTATCTTCCCTTCCGAGCAAGGCAGTGGGTGGTCCAGGTACTCAGAAGTGTGTGTCCTAACATGGTCTGGCTTGTGTTTTCCATATCCACATCATCCCCAGAATGTATATATGCCAGCATCAGGCATACAGGGTACTTAGTAAATTTATGTAACAATAATTACTTCATATTATTATATGAATGCACATAAATTCATTAAAATGCAAGCAAGCTGGAACATGAGAATTTCCTTTAGATCAGGCACTTCTAAACTTGGCCTAGAACTACAGTTTTCTGCAATAGTTAGTAGAACAGATTCTCGAGGTCCCCTTGGATCACTCACTGGTCTATCATCCACAAGGATGTGGCTTGGGAATCTGTTTGCTAAAAGCAACCTTGTCCTATTGGGTCTCAATAAACATCAAATCTGAGCCATGGGTCCCCTGCCAAGCCTTGAGCTTCCCCCCCCCACTATTCTAAGGCAACACAGCACAGGAAGCAGCAAAAATACCGTTGGAGCTAGGACTCTAAGTTGGAGCAATACAGAGTCTTCTGCATCCTCCACGTGGGAAGCAGCAGCCTCGCGTCCTCCGCAAATACTTACACTTTAGTGAAGTCTAAGTACTGAACCCGCACAGAGAAACAGATTAAGCCCAGCTCCAGCAGAGCCCTGAACGGCCCCCAGACTTCTACACTTCTACTTTCGTTGGCAGTAGATACAGTTTTTCACACTCCATTTGCAGGGAAATATTCAAATAAATATATACTTTTAAAATGATACTTCTGTAAGCTTTTCATTATAATTACAAAAACAAAGACCTAGAACAGGCTCATTCATCGTTTTAGTCTTATAGACATGAAACTGGGGGCCCAGAGACAGGCAACGACGTAAAGTCACAAAGCAAGGTGACATTGCCTTAAGTGTAGTCTAACGAAACTAGTCAAAATGTTCCACACACTAGATTCTTCTCAGTACTTGCTGGTACCAAGTCCCCTCCTCTGAAACTCAGCCTCAGCCTGAGGCCTCTAACAAACTTCATTTCCCACAGAGCTCCACCCTCATAGTGCCGTCACCGTTCAGGGCTGCGGATCTTCTCCCTGCCACTTTCTCACCGACTCTGCTCTTCGTTATCTATCTCCTGTCTCCCAAGGCTTTTTTTTTTTTTTAAAGATGAAATTGAACATAGTTCAGGGTGGTCTCAAACTAGGATGACCTTGAACTTTGAATCCTGATCCTTCTGTCTCTATCTTTCATGCACTGGGATTATAGACATGGATCATCATGGATTTTTTTGTTTTAATTCAGTGCTGCTAATTGAACCCTGGTCTTTCCGCATGCTAGACAAATACTCTACCAACTGAGCTACATCCCCAAACCCTGTTCATTTTGGTGCCCTTTGTTAATTTTTTTATTTTTGTATTGTCCTTTATGTATTTTTTTATCCATCATGAGTATTCCCAAACTACATAATGGCAGGGATTGTGTTTACATCTATCAATATCTCCATCATCAGGTAGATGAATTAACTTAGAGAATTACTATGCATCCCTTTCTTTAAATTGAATTTTGATCTCATGTAGTTGTCTGAGTCCCGCCTCTTTCACGCCAGAAGAAAGGAGACAAAGCCCTTAGGTGACCTTTGAGGAGTGTGTCCGCACTGAAGTGGGAAGGATGAGAGGAGTAAAGGTTGCGGAAACCTGAGATCATGTGGAAGAAATCCTCTCAGCCCATCCCTTTCAGTGTGAGTCATTAGGATGCGTGGTTGTTGGAAGAAAAAAAATGGCTCCCAAATGGAGTGGCACTATTAGGAGGTGTGGCTTTGTTGGAGTAGATGGTAGCTTTGTAGGAGGAAGTGTGTCACCGTGGGGGTGGGCTTTGAGGTCTCCTTTGCTCAAGCTCAGTGTGGTAGACAGTTCACTTCCTGCTGACTGTGGATCTAGACTTAGAACTCTCAGCTCCTTCTTTCTCCAGCACCGTGTCTGCCTGCACGCCTTCATGTCCCACCATGATAATGGACTGAACCTCTGAAAGTGTAAGCCATCCCAATTAAATGTTTTCCTTTGTAAGAGTTTCTGTGGTCATGGTGTCTTTTCACAGCAATAGAAACCCTACCTGGGACAGATGGGGAAAAGATGAATACGGCTGACTGAGAGGGGAAAATGCAGGCAACCATCCACTGAGACAGGCATTGGGAAGCCAGCTAGCCTCGGGATGTGTAGGTTTATAAGAGTGGGGATTTGAATTGATTAATGAATGCTCTCTGAGTTTGTTGCTATGAAAAGATGACCTTTCTTGGGGAGGCAGGCCCAGTACCAGGGAAGTATGTTTGGGGTCCAACAGAACACTTCCCACTTTTCTGACCTTGGACCACAGTGAACGGCAGTGAAACCTCTTCTGGAGAGGCCTGTTCTGCCCCAATATCCCATAAGTTCTTGGCTCTTTTCTCCTGATGGAAACATCACAAAAGTGAGCCCTATCATCAACTAGCGATTGCTCCTCTTGGTCACGCTGGAAGTGGAGTGTTAAGGGAAGCCTGGCATTAGTACATAGCTGTGAGAACCTAAGCACTGTGTCTTTCAGAACACCGTTGGCATCACCGAGCGATGCATTAATTCTGTGCCAGCCTCCCCAGGGCAACAAGGTGGCAATAAGAGATCTCATGAGCCCTAGGAATGTGAGGTTAAAGTAAGGAAGAATGGGAGGTCCCACTGTCCTCCATCTGCCTCCAGTGAGGATGTTAAGAGAAGCAATAGTGAGACTTGAAGATGTACATCTTATTGTTCGGCACACAGTGGCAAGCTGATGTACCTGAGCTGTCACAAATCCATACGTGGCTGTCATTGGCTGAGTGCAGGCAACATCCCAGACACCATCTGGGCACCACCACATCTGCTTTCTTATGTCTTAAGTATCACCTTACTTAATTACTACCTGGGGCCTCTGTGATAAACATTTTTTTTTAATTATGGAAACACTGAGGATGGAGAGTCATTCTTTTTTCAACTGGATATTCAAATCTAGGTTTGCTGCTGCTAAACTGAATGGCCTTTCCATTGCAGTAGGTGTGGTGAATAGGTCTTGTTCCATGTTTCAATAAAATTTGATTAGTGTAGAGCAACCTAGATGACTGTGTAAAGGAGAAAAGACCTTTTGGAGCTCAGTGAAGAAAGAACACTGTGATTGATTAGTGATGCCTGCTGTTGGCAATAATGTTATGACTGAATAGTAATGTCTGCCCTGGAAGTGCATGTGCTGCATTCATTTGTCAATCTTGTGAAAGGACAGGTCTCTACGTTGCAAAATTTTACTGCAAATCCGATTCTCTACCATGTCATTTAAAATCTCCCCATCCATACACTCTGCAGATCGTTTCAGCAGGCTCTTTAAAAATCAAGCATTTTCATTGTCTTTCAGGTTCTTCACAGTTTTCTTTAAATAACTAGCATGAACAAAAAAATATATATACATATCCCGGATCAGGATGGCTTACTGCCACAGATTTCCTCTCTAAGGACTTCTTCCTGGAGGCTGCCCCAGTTTGACCTTCCTCATTATCAAGAAAGGCCCTCTGGGGATGGAAAATATTCTCAGGACACAGAAGGAGCATGTTTCATGTGACCCTTGGAAACTGCTCTCTGGAGCGGTCATTATTGGCTGAAGGCTGCAGCTGATGGGACACGAGGAGTTGAATCGAGGAGAGAACAGCGTGTGCGCACGTGAAGGAGGTGGTGGAGAGGAGATTAGGTTCAGGGTCACTGGGTAGAAAGAAGGAAGCTGAGAAGACACTGAGAGTTTGGGCCAGGCAGTGCTGCCTGATTTGAGCAGAGAGCATGTTTAACAACCAATTGCCCATTCAGTCTTACAGGGATCTGCTGCTGTATGCAGCCAACCATTAGAGAAATCTAGGAGCACAGAGAGGAAACATAGCTCTCCTCCATTTGAACTCCATTGTCTTAATCGTCTGAGTCATTTGAACACGCCACATTCAGAGCTGACTGCAGCTGAACACGTGGAGAAACCAGATCCCACCCTAGACCCTTCCTAAATGATTTAACGTGTGTCAGCCCAGACTGGACCTCCCCCTCCCCCAACAGCAAAGACGTCACACTCCATGCTCGAAGCAGCAACCTTGAGAAATGCTCACAGGGCAAATCAAGAGCCTAAAAAATAATCACAGTTCGCACACCCTGAAACAATAATGACTTCAAAACCGCCTTCATGTGTGATTTA
Organism: Ondatra zibethicus; assembly: GCA_004026605.1. Taxonomy (NCBI): domain Eukaryota; kingdom Metazoa; phylum Chordata; class Mammalia; order Rodentia; family Cricetidae; genus Ondatra; species Ondatra zibethicus. The sequence continues at coordinate 149,211 of PVIU01000553.1, read as the reverse complement.
TACACGCATGTATTTCCCCCTTGACCCTTCTTCCTCAGCTCCCATTCTGCTCACTACACCCAAATCCAAATGGTTAGGAAGTCAGTATTCCTAGATCGGGCTAGAAAGTCCAGATGGGAAAGTCCCTGGCCTGTAGGAAGAAGTTAAAACCTAACACCACCTGCCACTAAAGTTCTTTACACACAATTGTGCAAGGACACAAGTATGTGTCTATCCCAAGAAGTTCAAAGAAGAAAAGCAAAAAGTTAATTAAGGCTATACTGCCATGCCAAGGAATTGAATGCTCTCTGGGGCCTGGTATCAAGCAAAGGAACACACTCCACCAGAGTTGCTGGTTCCAATCCAGTGTGCTGTGGAAAGAAGGGAACATGAGGTTGTGAAGTTGGGATGGGAGGCTCTGCCAGTAAGAGAGCCTTTTCCAACAGTGTTGTCCTTTGGAAAGTGCCCCAGGTCACCCAAGAGGCAGATCATTAAATGTGCATCTAATATATGCCGAGTGATGGCACACAGAGAGCTAGGAAAGGGAAAAGGTCTCTTGTGTGACTAACCTTGTGGGGGTAAAAGCATGAAACAGGTGAGTTCTGCCCCTATGAGGTAGTGTGTGTGTGTGTGTGTGTGTGTCTGTGTGTGTGTGTGGTGATTAGTTGGGGTCAGGACAAAGGAACTGGCAAGAGGATAAGCTGGTGTTTTAGGACACCTTGCAAATCCCAGTCAGTGTCTGGAAGGGCTTGTCAAGTATATGTTCGGTGTCAGACTTCAAGCTGTACACCCAATGCACAGAATGACGAAGACTGAAAGCAGGGAGCCAGCAGAGAAGGCAGCTCAAGAGAAGAGACGCAGCCCCTTCAATGCTCTGGTGACTCAGCTTGCTTAGGACCACAAGCCTCTCCGGCAACAACAGCCTTAGCACCTTGATAACCCAGCGTCCAGGAGCTCTGGTCTTTTTTCTCTCTCATTGTAACTGCAGGTGTGAGAAATGGAAATGAAATTTCAGAGCCAGGCAGCCATCCAACAGGCACAGTCTTCCCTGAAGACCACTGAAACACGCAAACAGCTCAGGTCAGGATGGAATGGCTTCAAGGACCTCCGGGAAACGGCCGCCTGCTGGAAGGTGTGAATGCGTGTTGGTGTGTGTGGGAGCTTGGGTGAGAGCCGTGACCCTAGAGAAAGAGTCACGGCAAAATCCTTGAGCGTGAGGGACAGATGTGGCCCGACTGGCAAACTTGAGATTCCCCAAAGCCTTTTTACCAACAGAACTGGCTGCCTCTGGGTACAAGGTTCTGAATAAGCTTTCTCACGGTCCAGGGGTCACCTTCTCATCCCACCTGATGAGTCAGACAAGAAAAGAAAAGTTCTATGCACAGAAGTCCTTAGAAGAAGTCCTAAACATGTTCTGAAGAGTCAAATGTGGCATGGAAGGAAGGAGAGAGCCAGAGGGATGCTCCCAAATGAGACGTAAAGAGAAGAGTGCTTTACAAACTTCATGGTAGGGACCAGGCTTGACCCCTCCCTGAGAGCTACGGCTAACGAGACTCTCCATGGCATGCCACAGAGTCCAGGCTGCAGTAAGGTTCCCATCTTGTGAAATAGAAAAAACGTTAGGGCATGGCCATTGATGAGCATGGATGCCCATCAGTGTGTGTGGTGTGTGATTGTGTGTGTGTGTGTGTGTGTGTGTGTGTTTGGACTGTGGGATTGTGTGGTATGGATTGTGTATGTATGTGGTGTGGTGTGTGTGTGTGGTATGTGTTTGTGATGTGGGATTGTGAGTGTGGTGTGTGTGTGTTATGGACTGTGTATGTAGGTGGTGTGGTGTGTGTGTGGTGTGTGTGTATTGTGGGGTTGTGTGTGTTTGTGTGATATGGATTGTGTATGTAGGTGGTGTGGTGTGTGTGTGTGGTGTGGGATTATGTGTGTATGTGTGGTATGAATTATGTGTGTATGTGGTGTGGTGTAAGTGTGTGTGTGTGCGTGTCTGTGTGTGTGTGTGTGTGCATGCTCCTTTTCTGCACACCTCTGGCCACAGAGAAACAAAGAGTAGTCTATCTACCTGCCATAGTCACTTCAGAATTTTAAAGGATTCTCAAGAGAAGTCTAAGTTCTTTGTGAGAAGGGATTAGTCCTCATTCCGCTTTTTCCTGGCCATGGTGCATGGAATAAATGTTTGTCAGAGTTGAATGAAAGTTAGTCACCTGTTCTGGGAATTCATAATGTTACCCCGAGGACGTGTTTCCTTAATCTAGCCCCAGCCTTTCATTGTCTTCCAGGCCTCTGCTAGGAAAGCACCTTTCATTCACCCACCGGCTCATTCAGCATTTGTTTGTTGGCTGTTCAGGATGCACCAGGGACCAGGTATGGCTGGCAATGTGTTCACAGTGGCATCCGCTGCTGCCAACAGCAGCAACGTGTCCTGCCTTTGAGAAGCCTAGCATACGTGACATGGGTGTTGAGCCAGGGGTTACAATAAGAAATGTGGGGAGTTAGGGGAATTTTAAGATGTTATGTTAAGGAGCATGCAGCAAGGAGCAGGAGCTAAGACAGGATTGGGGAAGCCCTCGGGACAGTGGTGATCAAATTGCCATCTCGAGGATGATCAAAGTCAGGTACAGTACACATGGAAGGAGAGAGGGGTGCTTGGCCATCTACTCCAAGAACGGAAACCTAGGTGCTTAGGTGCAGAGGTAAAGAGGTGGAGAGGGAGAAAGAGGAGGAGGAGAGGATGGTGGTGATGGTACTGAAACAGTGTTTCAAGCAGGAAATGAGCCAGTGGGCTCTGCCAAGGGTGGAGGATGATGAGAGCCGGTGGGGTTTGTCAAAGGTAGTTTTTATTGGGATCATGACACAAGAAATGAAAGAGATAATGTTGGAGACTGGGGTTATGAGGCTTTGGGGTTACCTGACGGCAGAGAGGGAGATAGCCTGTAGATGCCTCCCATGGTCCTACCTAACCATGAATATGAGCAGGTGGTCCCTTTATTAAAATGGAAAACGATGGAGAAGATTCACTGGAGATGGAGCGACTCAGGGATCCCTAGCTTAATTTGGGGAGTACTGAGTTTAAGGGGCCCATCAGCTATTTGGGGAGGTACCTATGGATCAGTTGGATATGTGGATGTGTAACTATATGGAAAATCCTTGAGCGTTTGAGAGTCTTCCTCATGAAGGCCACGACTGTTGGAATCTTTAGTGTTACCCTGGAGTTGAGGGTAGGAAGTGGAAGGAGGAGTGAGCCTGGGTGGGGGAGCAGAATCCTCGGAAGAGTGGGAGAAAGTGCAGAGGAAGGATGAAAGCCAGGGCGGCTGTGGAGCCCCACCAGGGAGAGGGAGGACTTTGAGAAAGATTCCATCCTCAAAGGCCAGGCAGGGCACAATGTCCACTGGTGAGAGCCAGGGGGCTGTGGGTCCCCACGCCAAACAGGTATGTGGGAATGGAGAGAACTGAACTTCTCCGTAAAGATGGAAAGAATTACGGCAGGACCTGAATGGAGAGAGCCCAGCCCTTGGAGGGGGCACTAGAGCCACCAGACCACAGGTTCCCAGACCTGGCTAATGTCTAGCTTCTGGCCATGCACATTTCATCTGAGAAAGAGCCAGTAGCTATACCGTGGCTGACCATTCTAAATTCCAGAAGACACTACGCTCCGTAGTGACAGCAGAGAGATGGTAATTCTGTGCCCCTTGCAACTATGTGGACCCAGTCACAGACTGTCTCAGCCCTGAAGCCATCTCGGGGTCAGGGGTGGGGACAACAGGCCATTCTTCCTGCCATTCTCTTCCTGCAGCCTCTTCTCTTGGATGAATTAGCATCATACCCACGCATCACAGGGCAGTCATTTAAGAACACCCAGGCGGTCAACCTGGGCCCAAGTCACTCGTCCTAATGATGCTTGCTCTGTTTCTGTCTATTCCGGGAAGCCTGGGAAAAGTCTTGGCAAATATCAGCACTCAGACACTGAATCTGGTCCTTGTCATCCCACGAGAGCAGAGCTACAGGAAGGGGATCTTATATAAACCTCCCCTCCAACAGCCAGACACTTGACAGATTCGTGTCAGAGCTCTGACCTCAGGAATTAAGCCAGTGGGGCTGGAGGAGGGGGAGGTGCCCCCAGAGTTCACAGCCAGAGATAAAAACTGAAGGCGTGGAACGTGGATGCTATACACCTGACCGTCCCAAGAAGTCAGCTTCAGCTCTGCCTAGGAATTTATGCCATTGGTCCTCAGCAGGCAATGAGTTAAAGAACACTGCTGAAGTTCTACCTGGAGTACAAGAGTTGACAGATCCTGGCATTTGATAAGTGTTGAGGCTGAAAAATTGCAAAAAAAAAAAAAAAGAAAAAGAAAAAGAAAAAAAGAAAAAGAAAAAGAAAAAAATCACACAAGTGGGCTATCCTTCCCTTTTCACTCAGTCATTTGTGTTGACCTAGGAAATCCCCAGAAGGGCTGATATTGCCCCATTAAAAGGCACTTTGAAATGCATACAGGTGTTTCTGGTTGTCATGGTGACTGGGGAAGCTAATGTTTCTTGCTCAGTATTGGCCATATCGTGTACCTTGTGCTAGCAGGAACCACCTCACCCTAAGGGACCCAAGTGTCTCTCTACAACTCAGTTCCATTTGGCCACTGATGACCTATCACCAGCTAAACAAATTCCCAGCAGACGGCAGGAAGATGCCACCAGGACAGAATAGCATGCCTCCCTTGCTGTGGGACCACACTTCTCCTTTGCCTCTCTGCTTATATGGTGATGATGTCTACCAGGCTGGGGTGGACTTCATCTCCCTCTGCCTACCAGAGGGAACACAGCTCTCCTAAGCCCTCTGTACCGGCCTTCTGTAACACCTGCCTCATTTCTGATGCTTCTGTCTGCTTCTCCATCACCATCCTGAACAAACATCCAAGGGGCTTTGGAAGAAGGGTAAACAGAGGACCCCGTCTTAGAATCTGCATCTTTGAGTCGGCAGCACATCTCAGTTTAGCTATTGAGTGCTCTGAGCAAGATGGGAACTTCTGTGAGTTAAATCCTGCCCCCCTTTTCCATCTTCCATGTGAACAGTATTGAAGTCTTGACTATTTATGAAGAAGAGTACATGTACATTAGAATGGCATGGATAGGGCTTAGGGTTCCTGCAGAGGAGGTGTATGACTGTGTGTGTGTTTGTGTGTGTGTGTGTGTGTGTGTGTGTGTGTGTGTAGGGGTTACATGTATGTCTCTGTATATGGGTATAGTACTGTGATGGGATAGACATGGTCCAAAGATCCATTTTTTCTATGGTGGTTCCCCTCCTCCTCCTGGAGTCTGAGGGGAGGCCAGACCCTGGCACTGCTACTCACAGCCCCGAAAGTCACAAGCGTCTTCCTCTCACCTCGCGGTTGCCTCACAGTATATAATCCAGGCAGTCTTGGGCTGCACTCAAGAAGCTTGGCGTAGTCTCCCAGAGCTGACAGCGATCGAAGACAGATGTGTACAGTCAGAGAGGAATGGGAATCATGAAAAGGAGTAGCAAGCTTCCATGTGGAGAGAGCCAGGAGCTGGGAGGGGAGTGGTGGGGGCAGTTTAAAGACACGCAGGCAGGCGCCAGATGAGTGCTGTATGACCCCGTGGGCAGGGCAGCCTTGCTCCCCATTCCCATTTGAAGAAGTTTCCACAGGAAGGCAGGCTGTGCTCTCTGCAGGGGGCCGACCCAGAGTGCCCCTTTGCTCCTCATGCCCTTCAGCTGAGAATTCTGTTTTGGCCAGGAGGGGATTCCAGGCAACACCATCTGCCTTAGTCTTCCTCACAGAAGCTGTTGTCCTAGGTAGTTCAAGGCCAAGCTCATGCAGCCCAGAGGCAGGGCCAGGGTGAGAATTCATGGTCACCTTAAACCTTCGTAACCTCCCCAAACTTCGACTCAAACCTTTGCATGTTTCTGCTCTCATTTCCTCCACACGGCTCCTTCCTTCTGCCTCCGCCCCCCTCCATTCTCCCACAGTGGCCCACTGGCTTCCTTCACAAGCCTCAGTTTCCCCAGTTGTCGACAGAAAGAGGCAGAAGTGGTGTTGGAAGTGTAACGAGCTGAACTGAGTCCAGGAGAGAAAGGACCTTCCTCTCTGGCATTGCTGTTCTTGGATTGATAAAAGACCCGGCCCTCTGGGGGCTTTGCTCCTGGTAAGCATCATTCGAAAAAGAATTGGCTGTGTGACTCCTCGCAGCCCACCGCGTGCGTCACAGGAGCGACAGGTCCTTAACCTCTCTCCTTCGGTTCTAAGTTGAGTTGGGTGCCTCAAAGCAGTTATAGAGGCGTCCTCCTCCCAGCTCAGACCCTCAGAATGCCGCCTCATCCCAAGCAAATTCCGTGTAGAAGAATCCAGTTAGCATCAAGTCAGGGACATAGATCCGAATCCAGTAAGATTTTTTTTTATAAACACAGGACAGGTACATACAGAGGGAAGGGACGTGAGACAACACCACAAAGGATATCGGGGCTGGATTGATAAACTAGGAAATGTCCATGGCTACCAGATACAAGAACAAGGCAGGGGCAGCTTTTATCTTGGTGTTTTTAGATGGAGCATGGCCCTGGTCACACCTTGAACTCTAGAACTATTCAAAATAAGTTTCTGTTACCTTTAAGTGCACAATGTGTGGTGCTTTGTCATGGCAACCCCAGTAAACACATGCATGCCCCAACTCTCGGTTGTCTGCCCAGGCTTACTGCTTCTGTGACGGTCTATAGCAGGCCAGGTAAGGTTATGTTTCTGCTAACACGCCATATCATGTCTACCCTGGATCAAAAGCGCTCCTGGAATGTGTCTAGGAAACTCCATCTGCACCCTGCAGGGATCTCTAACATCTTCCCCCCTCCTCCCTTGAAGCCAACACCTCAGAAAGTCCTGGGTTGTCAGGCTGCTTCTGGTACGGTCGGGCCTGGGAAACCTGAACAACAGATGGCTCTTCTCCGTGATCAGCGAGAGACATGATCTCGACTGAGCACGCGCTTGAAGGGGCACGAGGCTAGGCAACTGGGAGAAGGAAAAAAAAAAAAAACCTCTAACTGCTCAGAAACATCTGCTGGGAGAAGAGATACAGCTAAACAGGGATCAAAGAGTTTTCTAAGCAACAGAGGGAACGGTTTTACAATGTGGCACAGAGGTAAAGCCAACTGCAAGAGCTGCCGGCCAGGATCCAGTTCCTCCTAAGTGGAACAAATAAGTTGATAAGGAGAGAAGGCCTGAAGGGATGGGAAAGAGAAACATGTGCATGTGGGCAGACCCGGGAGCCAGAAAAACCCACACTTTGCAAAGCAGCAAGCCCGGCAGTGGAGGGGAGAGAGAATAGAAAACAGGGGAGAGAGAATAGAAAACAGGGGTGGTGTCCTCAGTAAGTCAGCCATATACTTGCAACAGACTTTGATGTCAAACAATATGAATATAGATAATAATGCTTATCTGTAGCTATTGTCTTGTAACTGTCTCTTATATCAGTGCAGTTCTAAGCCCTCTGTGTGTATTTATCATTTAGCCCTGATACAAGCCAGAGCTAGTTCCATTAGTACCTTACATATAAGGAAAATGAGGCTAATATAGGCATCAAGTTTCTTACTCTAAATACTGCTACTTGTAAGTGATGGATCTGGATTCAAGGCCAAGCCAGGGTGGCTTCTGCCCCCAAGGTGTTTTTTAAAAACCCCCAAAAGCAAAATGGAAGCTGTGTTCTTAGCTGACATCCTGGGTACGGGCACATGGGGCCCAAGAGACGGGAGGAGAAGCATTTAAAGATTAGCTCAAGAAAGGACATCTAGATGATCAAGCTCCTGGAACAAAGGGGAAGGGACTGTTCTTTCCTCATAATCTATAATGCCATGCATTGGGTGGCCCCTGTGTGAGCTAACCGGGGGCCTCTCTACTGTCCTGTGAAGGCCACCATGCTAGGTGCCCCCCACTCAGCAGTGCCACAGATTTCGAGATTTACATCTTTCTTTGTAACGTTGACATCCCTAAGCTCAGACAGATAAACCTTCTAGAAACTTCCTTGAAGTGAATGAGCAGGTAATTCCTGTTAGAGCAATGTAAAGAGATGGTAACTGCAGTACAGGGGTCGGGACAAGAATGGATGTGTGCAGTGTGCATCAGTTGGGGGATGGTTAAATACGGCACACAGGAGAATGCTGTTCAGTAATAATCAACGCAACAGTACGCAGAAGAAACCAGGCAAAAATTCTGTGTGTAGTATGATGGGCTCCTCATTTTAAAAGAACGAGGACTTTTGGGTGACCGCTTAGCATGCACAAGGCCATTGGTTTGATATTCAATGTTACATTAGAAAGAATAGGCATGGGAACACACACCTGTGACTCCAGCTCTCAGAAGGTAGAGACGGAGAAACAGGCATTCAAGGCCATCCTTGGATCCACGAAGAGTTCAAGAACAGCCTGGGTTAAGTGTAACCCTGTCTCAAAAGAATTATGCATATATACACACAGAAGAGGAAGACCTGTGAAGAATATACGCTGGCATGCTGGTGCTTCTGGATAGGATTGTCACTTATTCATTTTTTTTTAACATTTTACTAGTTCTGTACCCTAAAAACATATTAGAAAAGACATTTAGTGCATGATCAAAAATCAACCGTGTTAGCCTGGCGATGGTGGCGCACGCCTTTAATGCCAGCACTCAGGAGGCAGAGGCAGGCGGATCTCTGTGAGTTCAAGGCCAAACTGGTCTACAAGAGCTAGTTCCAGGACAGGTACCAAAGCTACGCAGAGAAACCCTGTCTCAAAAAACAGACCAAATAAAAAAGAAAGGAAAGAAGGAAGGAAGGAAGGAAGGAAAGAAAGAAGGAAGGAAAAGAAAAGAAAAAGAAAAAAATCAGCAATATTAGTTAGTTTCTTCTAGACCCCTGCTCTAGTTCATCTTTCTTGTGCTATGATAACGCCTGACCAAGCTCCTTATGAGAGGAAAGGGTTTATTATGCTTATGGGTCAGAGTCCATCACTGAGTGAGGCCAAGGCCAGAACCTGGAGTGGGGAACTGGAGCAGAGGTGATGTAATAAGGCTGTCCACTGGCTTCCTTTCGGGCTTATCTTCAGCTGTCTTTCTTATACAACTGCCCAGGAGTAGCACCACCCATATGCACTAGGTCTTTCTTCATCCTCCAGTCATCAAGAAAATGCCTCCCTGCCCCACATACTGGCAGGTCAACCTGATGGAGGCGAGTTCTCACTGCGGCTCCCTCTTTCCAAGCATCCTAGATAGTATCAAGGCCACAGAAACCGACCCACACATACGCCAAAGTTCGGGCTCTGTCTTTACCACTTTCCCCTGAGTTCAAGAAAGAACAAAATTACCTGGTCTACGAAGTGAGTTTCAGGACAGCCAGAAATGTTACACAGAGAAAGCCTGTCTTGGGGAGCCGGGGGACAAAATTCTAGCAGGGACAATCTATTCTATACGGATCGTTTATCCTCATTATTAACCTAGGAAATGTCAAAACTGGTGAATTAGGGAAGCCAATATTTTATATTTCTGATAAGACAAAAGAACAAATGAAATACCTTAACCATGTCTTAAGGACTTTGTCGAAGAGGTGGAACAGAAGAGGTGACCCACAGAGAAGCAGGTGGCTTATTGTGTCTAACAAACACCAAGAAGGAAGACAAAGGGGACGGGGGGAGTGGTGTGGGAGGAAAAGGAGGATTGCTCACAAGTAGACAAGCAGGGGACGTGAAAAACTGGCTAAGACTGCTTGGACCCCTGGATCAGAAGAGTGACCCCAAGCTCCAGGCCACCTCTCTAACCGCTTAACTCCAGGAGAGTTCCTTTGTCATTCCACAAATTACTGCGCATTCCAGCTGCTGGAGACAGCAGCAGAACACGGATGGGCGTGTTCTGCCTGCTTGGAATGCACATTCTATTAGAGAGAACAGAACAGTGTGTGCATCAGAAGAATGAGTAATGTGTCATTTGTCAGAGATCCTAGGTGCAAGTTTGAAAAATCACTGGGAGCCTTGGCGGTCTCATCTGCAGACTGGAACGGGATAATAAAAGAGGCATTTCATGGGTTCTTGTGCAGAGCCAGAGTCCACACTCTGCAGAGTCCTGACGGTGAGCAACCATCTCCATTCTTGGGATGTTGACAAAGCCAACCTTACAGCGCTTGCCGGCACGGTGATAAGGTGAAACTCTAAGAGATAGGAGCAGCCATTCAGAAATGATGGAGAGAAATTAAGTCAAAAGCACTGCGGTAGAATTTGGGGGTTCCTAATGACTGAAGTTAAGAGCAGTGTTTCCTTCCCTGTGGAATGGACCTAACCTCACGGTCACTTAGTAATTGCACTGTCTGTTCTTCAGTGTCTCTCACTCCAAGGAATGGGTCCAGGTGTCATCTAAAAAGATGCTGCTTCATCAACACCTCCTCCGCCAGGTCCCTATTAGTGGCTCCATACCCAGCTGAGCTCTCCATGTAGCCTAGATGAAAGGAGTCTGTTGGTCCTCTGAGACCAAACATTCCAGGCCACGTGTGGGAGTTGGGAGATTGACACAAATTCTTTCAAAGCCTGCAGCAGACTGTAGATCACCTGGAAAATGCCCATTCAGGCTCCAGGGCCAGGCCTCCAGAATACAAAGGCAATGCTGATCTTTGCTCCACAAGTGGAACAAGGGAAGGCGGTTCTCCAGGGAAGGAAAGGAAGGACACCCTGACTGGACGGAAGGACAAGCTTTCTAGAGGTCATATATAATATGTGTTGGATCCCAGTCTGTCAGAGAAGAAAGCTGGGGGAGAACAGTAAGAGATAGATACATTTTGTATTTGTGTGTACACATGTTAGCAAATCCATGTTCTAGTAGACTTCATCTGAGTAAATACAGACAGTAGATGATGGGTGGTGGTCCATGATTTGTTTGCACTTGACACCAAAGAGGAAGCTTTGTGCAGGTCCCCCTTCCCTGCATGGCCTAGTTTGGCCAAGCATGGAAAAATTAGGTGGGCATCAGAAACGTTTGGGTTTTCTCTGAAACCCTCCCTGCAATCCAGGTAAGCTTTCGCTCTCTTGGGGCTGAGATGGCAGAAAAACAGAAAACATGTATGGAATACACAGGTCAGAAGAAAACCTCAGGAGGGCTGAACCTCAAACCTTGCAACCTCCACAGCAGAACCCCACCAGATGGAACATCATTAAACAGAGGAAGAAGCTCCAAGAGAGGTTTCCCCCAAGTTCAAAGAGGCTTGCCTGCCTCTCTCCCTTTCTGTCTCTTAGGGAGGAAACAGTAGAAACCCAAACCAAGAGGAGAAAACCCAAAGGATGCAATGGGCTCTTTACTCTTTTCCAAACCATAGCTCTGCGAGGAGTCAGTGAAGCAACCCTGAACACAGTTCCAGTCAGTTCTCTGCATGAATTTTCTTTGGGGCACGTTGTACTGCTCTATCTACCTCACGCCTCTCTGCACCTCTGGGTTCCTACCCGTGTTATCCTCAGCCCCCACAATGTTCTCACCTAATCCAGGGCTCATCCATCACCTACCAGAAGTTTCTGGAATACTCACTGCCATCCTTGGGCTCCATTCCCATGCCCTACCGCTTCTCTCGAGTGTTACTCAGTTGGAGATGTCTGGTTTTCCTACACGTACTGTCAGTCCCAGGAAGTAAGGAAACACACATTTTTAAAAGATTCCTCACTGCCCAGAACACAATACCTTACCATATCAGGCCCTCGGAGACCAGCCGCTGAGTGAGCAGCATTTTAACAGCGGAGTTTATGTCCATTAGGTCAGTGGGCAGAGTTCATTTTTCAGATTAGATAAATGATGCATACTGAACATTCTATTTTTCTTCTGCTGGGCTCCTGGTAGCAGCACACCGTTCTCAGGCATGGAAAGTAAGGTCTTTGCAGGGGCCTAAGGAGAACAATGTCCTAGCTCCCCTCTGAAGTCCTGGTTTCTGCTTCTTCCAAGGTTTTCTTTCTCCCATGTTCTACTGGTCATCCATTAGCAAATCCTTCCAGCTCTACTTCCAAACAGGCCCTTGGTGTCCTGACTTCTTGAGTCCTCCCTCCTGACGCCCCAGGCCAAGGCCACTGTTTTGTCTTAACCATTGTATTGGGGTAAACTTGTCTACCTCTCTCCACAGCCCATCTCTGGCAAAGGAAGTCATGTAACCTTTAAAAAGACAGTAATCAAATGACATTATTCTCAGTTTTATTTGCCCCAGTGATTGCCTCATATCCTACTGGAGAGGAGGATTGAACACTGACTTCTTGGTTTGCTGAAGGGAGGCAACTGGATGGAGGTAGTAGTCAGTTTCCTACCAAATGCCTCTCTCTGTTCATCACACGGTCAACATGACCGGCAAAGCGCACTTTTCACACTTCGTCACTAAAGCCCTCCCACCTCCCTACCCCTCTGCCTTTCTGCCTCAGCCCACACGGCCTTCTCCCACTATTTGATTTTTCAGCAGGGTACCAATACCCACAAGGAAAAATTAGTGTACCTATTTATACGTTTGTATTTATGAATGCTGCCTACTGGAAGGGGAGCTGCATGAGGGTGACTCCCATTTGCTGCTCTGTCCATTGTATCCAGAACAGTGCCTGACTCAACGCAGAACCTCTTAGAATGTCCAGCATTCTGCTCCCTGTCTCAAAGAAATGAAGTTTCTCTTACAGAGGAGCTGTGGGGCTGAACTTATGTACATAAGACACCCACGGTGCAACAGCAGCTCTCAGGTCCTCATATACAAATAAATAAGCCAGTAAATCCTAAACAGACTTTAAAAAATATTGCATTAGAAATCATCATATTGGATCAGACTGATGATCTAATTGCCTAGGATTTAAGGATCTAAGTCTTTATTGTTTGGGGGGGTCTCCTCTAAGGCTTTCATTGTTAAGCTACTGTTTAGCTTAAAAATTACAGGAAGCTAACAACTGAAGGTTTATACAGGTTGGCAATGGAATGTATACAATGAGGATTGTAGTGCTCTTTGAACTTAAGAGGTAGGGCTCGGGGCATTTTCTAAAGAAGAACATAAGAAGTGCGTATGAAAAATGAAGGCGTGTAATAGAGGAGCTGTCTTGAGCCAGGGTGTCCTGAGTTTAGGATCTGCCATCCTTAGTGAGTCTCATGGGGCAAGCTAGTCTTCCTAAAGTACTATGCAGAGCCATTCCGTGCTGATTTACCCCAGAAACGTCCTGATGGTCAATCGTCCTGACCAAACCACTATTCAGAGGTAAAGGACAAGGACATTCTTGCTATGCCTTAAGGCTTAGTAATAGTCAGAGCCCTGCAGGCTGACCTCTCTTTCCCTTGTTGGCTGGATGCTCTAGGTCACCTGCTTATTTGTTACCCATATTGGTCTGTGTCTTGGTCAGGACCCCTACTATGCTTTGGGTAGAATCTGCTAAGAAGCAGAGACCCTGCATTACAGTTCAACACAGGCACTGTGTGCAGCCCAGAAAAGACCGACTTCCTTCAGGCTGCTCCCTTTTAACCTCACCTGAGAATCTCCTCATCACTCACATCTGCTTCCGGTTATAACATCATTTAATATGAAGCGTTGCGGGGCATTCTCAGTCTACCAGCTATGCATGAAGAGTAACTGCCCATTCACTGAAAAGTGGGTCCCTGGAATGAACATCTATTTTGTTGGCCTGATATAGTTGGGCTGTTTCTCTGATCTACAGCCTGTTGAACTAGTGTGAGCCTCAGACTCAGCCTGGGCCAATCAGAATCTCATTGTAAGGGATCTGGAATGCAAGACTCTGGGAGAATCCGTCAAAAAGCCTAGAACCAGTCAGGCAGATGGATGCAGAGCTCAGAACACACATTATTATGTAGGTGGACAATGGTGTTCTGGTTCCTGATTTAAACTCTTAGAAAGTCTTTGGAGTTAGTGTCTTTGCATTCCTTAAGACCCTTTATTTTCTCTTTGGGTTTATTCATAATATTTTAAACAATCATCTCAGGACAGTGTTGGCTAACATCCCTTGAGCCCTAACCACATTCCAGACTCAGAAGTCACTGTGAGTGACTTCTTATTGAGGACTCTTAACAATACACTGGGACAAGCACCACTGTTATCTGTCCTCAGGTCACTTTATACTTAAATCTCTGACCGAATCTTGAGACTGCTGTCCACGTCCAGGAGGTCAGAGGGAGATTTAAACCCAAGCTGATACTCAACAGAATTTCTGTCTTAAAACACAACAATGTGTGGCTGGCCAGTGAGGAGCGCTAACTACTAGTGCAGAGGACCTGGGTTTGGCTCACTGCACCCACATCAGAAGGCTCACAACCACCCATTCCAGGGCATTCAATGACCTCTGGCCTCTTTAGGAATCTGCAAGCACACAGTGCACAAAAACTTTATGCAGGCACACACTTCATACATAAAAATATGTATTTTAAAATACTACAATGTAAATCAAATTATATAGTTTCATCTCTCTTAATCCAGGCTCTGCAATGGGACAGGCATTGTGTAAGGGGTCCAACTTTTCATACCATGCCTCATCCTACCGTGATAGACAGATTTTATTTCTTATGATATAGAACATTCTTAAGAACTTTGAAGAGGTTTGCATATCAACAAAGCATGCTGAATTGAATGCTCACTACAGTTTATCCATTTTTACACACACACACACACACACACACACACACAGAGAGAGAGAGAGAGAGAGAGAGAGAGAGAATACACTAAAAATAAATTCCTAGCTGCCTAAGCTTGGAAACAGGAAAAGAGATTTTCACTGCCTGAGGGGATCCCTACAAGAAGTTAACTGGGTTGCCTGGTATTATGTCAACTTGACACACAAAGTAGAGCTATCTGAAAGGAGGGAACCTCAATTGAGAAAATGCCTCCATAAGAGAAGAATATGCTGCAAACCATATAATTAGTGATCAATGGGGGAGGGCCCAGATCATTGTGGGTGGATCCATACCTGGGCTGGGCTGGTGGTCCTGGGCTCTATAAGAAAGCAGGTTGTGTGAGCCAGTAAGCAGCACCCCTCCATGGGCTCTGCATCAGCTCCCGCCTCCAGGTTCCCACCCTGTTTGAGTTCCTGTCCTGACTTCCTTCTATGAGGAACAGTACTGTGGAAGTGTAAGCTGAATAAACCCTTTCCTCCCCAACTTGCTTCTTTGTCATGGTGTTTCATCACAGCAATAGACAGCTTAACTAAGACAGTCTAAACTAATACCAAACACTGAAGCCACACTCAGGTACGTCACCAAATACATGTCCCAGAAGACCAGTAGAAACCAGAATGAGCAGCTTCATGAATACGTAGGAAACTCTACTTCAAAACTTTGACCCCAACAACATTGGAAGAGCCCTCAAGGAGAAATTTGAATACTTAATCACCTCAAAGACACAGGAGCACTGCATATATACAAAAGAGGCCATGGACATGGACGTGAGAAGACCCAGCCCACTGTGGGTGGCGCCACTCCTGGGCAGGTGACCTGGGTGCTTTAAGAAAGCAAACTGAGAACGCAGTGAGGGGTGGGCGAGCCAGTAGGCAGCATCCTCCTTAGCCCCGGCTTCAGTTCCTGCCTCGAGTTCCTGCTTCAGCTTCCCTCAATGATAGACTGTAAAGTATAAGATAAAATAAACTCGGTCCTCTCCAAATTAGTTTAGGTCATGATCTTTATCGGAGCAGTAGGAAGCAAAGTGGGACAGCCAGAAGCATGCAGAAAAATGTCCCAGGTTAAACCATGACATGTATTTGCAATTTGAAGCTTGCAAAGCTCTTTCCTGTGTGATCTCATCGGAAACTCCACTTAATGTTGTAGAGCTAGGGTTTATTTTTTTTATATCAATTTTTTTCGTGATAAAATCGAGGCTCTAAGAAGTTGGGAACTACTAATGAGCAGCGCAAGGGGAAGAGCCTGGCTCCTTGGTTTGACTCTTAGATTTCTATATCCTTCTCCATGGGGCTTAGACTCATTCACCGTTAACTTAAGGCACAAACAGCCCAGAGAACTCTTGTGCTTAAATGTCATCCATTATGGAGTTATGACTACGGAATCATCCATAGGTGACTTATTAGAGAATCATTCTTATCGATTGTTACAGCCATGCATTTGCTATTCCTCAGCGCCACAGCCAACTTCCTTTTAGTTCATGGTCCCTGTCAACATGTCCTGTATTAGAGCCTATAGAAAGAAAGTAAATCACCTAGTGTTGAGAGTGACTACTTCTAACCATCTCTCTACTGCTCCTGGGAACATCACACTCAGGGATTGAAAGATGGACAAAGGTCATTCTTGCAGGTGATTGTGATACATTTGGAGCCAGGAGAATGTTAGCATTCATAGCCGAGAATGTCTTTGGTATAGTCTGCATGACATACGGGAGGGATAGTCCTGGCTTCTCTTGATTCCCCAGGCCTTTGTAGAACTTGTCTCTGTGATATGTAGTTTCCCCTTCCTTCAGAGCAAGTGTGTCCCACCCCTTCCGCCCACCCTACAGGCCTTGGTGGCATCACCATGTCTACTGTCTTGAACAACTGTCCATTTGGTGAGTACGACTCCTTCCACAGCGCGGCAATTCCTAGGCTTCATTTAGCCCACTCAGCAGTCCTGAGAATTCCAAGCCTGAGGCTCTTCAGAACACACTCAGGAGTGAGTGCTACACATTCTGCCCAGCATGCCTGATGGCACCCACAACAGTAGCTTTCACAGAGTTGTGAGAGAGAAACCCGGGGATCGCAGATAGCTCCATATGGTTCACTTCACAAATCGGGAGTGTATGGGTGGAAACAAACTTTCCCGGGCTTTGTGTTTGAGCCTCTTTCCCTAAACCTCTGCTTCCCATGCCTCCCAAACTTCCAAGTAGCAAGTGCTCCCTTCACAGGGAGGGCTGTGGTTAAGACATGGGCTCAGGTGTATCTCTTGGAAGGACCAGCCCAAGACTGATGCTTGGGTTGAGCCACCAGTGTCAGTAAAAGGCTGATTTCGTCCATGGTTAAGGGCATCTGACTGAGTTTCCCAGGAAGAGATATTATGGGAAAGGTGACAATAGCCTATTTGCAATACAAACACATTATACAAACTGATTGCCCCGAGGGCTGCTGGGAAAACTAATGGCACAAAAATGTCTGCTCTACCAATAATGACCAATGAATGTTGGTTTGCTTTCTCTCCCCCATCCCTTTCTATGCCACCATTCACCCACAGTACTCCTTCCGGTAGACCGGAAAGGGTAGCACTTTAGAATATGTTGAGAACCTTATTTCTGATGATTTTTAAGGCAGACACTGGATGAGTAAGTAAGCAGAGGCCTCAGCCCGAATGAGCTTGGCATTCTTAACTAAGTGAATTCTGAAGTGCACCAAGGGCCAGAAGAGATCAGATGCCTGACAAGGCTGCAGGAAAGGAGGAGGAAGGCATGGTTGCTGAGTTCTCTAAGACAGTGGCTCCTAATCTGCGCTACACGTTAGTCACCTGAGGATCTTTACATGCATACTCAGCTGGACTGAAGAGCATGCTGAGCAAGCACCGTCAGCGAGAGTTCACAGATCCCGGAGTATAGGACGAGAATGGGCTAGGCAGAATATGGGCAGTTCTTGTTGGGCAAAATCCTTGAAGATGACACTAGGTGTCTAAGATTCATCTTTGGCTCTCGCTGGCTTCACCAAGGAGAGTTCTAGTATTCCCACCTCCAGAGTTGCTGGGTGGCATGTCGGGTGTCTGAATGACCGTCAGACATACTCATCTTACACACAGTAAGCAAGGAGACTTTGCAAAGAAATTCCCATGTGAATGAAATCAAATTAGGCTGAGAAAACACACAAGGCAAACGACTGGCTGGCCCCTGTCAGCTCCCTAGTCTCAGCACTAGTGTTACTCTCTTGACTCCATTTCCCCTCAGCTGGCGACACCCTAACCATTTGTATCAGGCCCTGTTCAACCAGGCTGGCATCATCTCCCCAAAGGAAGAACTGGCAAAGCACTTGCAAGGAAGCCTCCAGATCAATCCATCTTGCTGTTCCCCCTCTGTACTCCATTCGTTGGCTCACTCGTTCATTTATGGTTCTGACCACCCAGCCATTTGCCCCTCTTCCTTCCATTGAATACCGTTTGTACAGATGTCTTCCGCAGTGGAGTCAGAGGGGGCTTTTTAGTTCCCCAATGTTCTGGTGCCCTCCCCATACCGACTGCCAGTCTTTCCGGGCTCACTCTGCCTCTTGCCGCCTCTCCACCTTATGATCCCACGCTGCTCTGTGACTGGGTACCTCTCATCTAGACTTGCTGTCGCCTTCCTCTCTCTGGAGTTGTGTCCCCCATCTCCTGCTCTCCCCAGGCATTACACTGCACATCCTAGGGTGGCAGAAAACCACCACCATTTCCGGGTGTCCTCGACATCAAGCAATTTGCTGGGAGCTGATTATCTCATTCTACACTGGTTGGTGTGAGAGAAGTTCCCTTTATCTCTACCCCAATCCTGGCTCGCTATCTCTTTTGGACAATAACCACAGATAACCATTATGTCACATGATAAATATCTGGAATCCTGCTCCAACCCTCTCACAGACCCCACTCCCAGCCCTTGGTCAAAACCTTAATCTTTGGGGCAGGGAAGAAGGCTCAACAGTTAAGAGTACTTTCTGCTCTTCCAGAGGACCTGGGTTCGAGTCCCAGCAACCACATGGTGGCTCACAACCATCTGTAACTCCAATCCCAGAAGGATCCAACACCCTCTTTTGTGTTGTCTTCTGTGGGCACCATGGGCACATGGTGCACAGGCATACATGCAGACAAAACACTCATACACATAAAATAGATGCATTTTAAACTCGGTTTTCCAAAGGTCCCATGGTTGACTTTATCCCTGTCAAAGGTCCCCTCAAAATTCAGAACATTTGTAATCTAGAGACGTGACTCTGTAGCAGAACGGAAAGGGGATATAGACACTGACAGGCACTGGGGTAGCCAAAAAGAAAATGTGAGAGGATTGCAATGAGGACTGAGACCTTGTCACTGGGAAACCGAATCCTCAAAATGAAATGGATTTCCTAGACCTCAATAGACTATCCCCTCTAGTCCTGCCCCACCTCCCTCCCTGCCCTCTGCCATATGCACATGTTCAAATCTAAGGACAAGAACATGAAATAAACGCTTTGGAAATTTTCTTGGTGCTGATTTTAACAATAAGAAAAAAAAGCATCTGGAGAATAAGACAAAGAATTACTGAAAAATCACCCCCCCACTGCACACACATGCAAAAGACACAAGCCAGGGTGGTACACGCCTCTAACCCCAGTGCCTGGGAGGCTGAGACAGATGACTGGCCATGCATTCAAGGCCATCCTCAGCTACAAAGTGAGTCCCTTGTCACTCTGTGCTTGAGAGAAGCCCTGTCTCAAAGAAAAAGAAAACCAAATAAACAACAAGCCTAAAAGGAACACCAGCCAAGTCTCGAAAGTCTCGAACGCTTACTGGGGAAAGTGAATTCTAACATGAAGGAATCTCGGAACATGGCTGTAGTTTCTTTAAGAGAAGCTCTGATTCCAGCACTGGGCAGGTGGAATTTTGAAAGAAAGGTTTAGGAAGGGTCAGAAGAAGGGATACGAAGGAGCAACATAGAGAAGTTCACTCCTGCTATCTGAACAGTGCCAGATTCCCCTGTGTGCCAGAGGAGACAAACAGCAGCCGGCTCGGGGACTATCTCAGGACATCACAAGCTTTCAGGACCCTCTTTCCTAACACTGGAGTTACTAAGTGAAGGTGCAGGACAGGCTGTCTGCACATTTTTCCCTTCAAGGACCTTCCTCTAAGGCCTACAGCCACTGCAGTCCTTGCTGTCATCGCCTTTTCAGAGCATGGTGCTTCATCCTACCGGCCAGCTCTCTGCACCCCCAAGGATACCTCAAGGTCACTGATGGTGAGACCTTGCCTTTCACCTGGTACTCCTGCCCCAACCTCGCCCTAGGAACTCGGGAGATGCCAGGCGGTCCCCTTCAAATAATATGTCATAAAGCAGAGAAGATAACCACCTAACATGTTATGGTTTTAGAAAGGCTTCCTTCTAAGATCTGCAGAAACTGTTGAACACGCACCTACTGTCTGTTTCTTCGTGGTATCTGCACCCATTAAAAATGAGATGTGTGTGTGCGGCAGGGGATGACAAGCGGGTCGAGAAGGAGGGACTTGGAGGACAGAAGTGGACAGTAGATGGCAGTCTGTTCCTGTATGAGAAGTGGCTGCAGAGATAATACATGGGGAGGGGGCAGGGGAGGCAATTCTTAGCAGAGGTTCCACCTCCTTCCCACTTCCTCCTTGTGCTGCTATCAGCGAATGGGGACACTTCTCAAAGTGATCTTGGGAGCTAGGACACTCCCACAAGCACCACCTCTGAAACTCTGCACAGTGCTCCCTAAACTATTGCCAGGAAGAACCAAAGGCTCTGAGTGAGCATCCTCCCCTTAACCCCAGCCTGGCACTAGGATTCAGATGCAATAAAATCCCTGCCACACAGAACCGAAGGCCAGCCTGCCCCTGAACTGAGAGGACTCCCTGTCTTGTTTACACTAAAAATCCACGGGCAGAGAGCCTGCCTTCAGGCTTCAACATTCACCTTTCTCTCTTAGATCCCTGTTAGAGTGTGACTTGTTCCTACCCACTTCTAATCCTCTCATCCATCTCTACATCTCCTCTACCATCTAGCACAGAGCCACCAACAGGGCGTGTACTAAACCATCTTTACACATGCATTCAAATCTACCTTCAGAGTGTTTTAAAGGGGGACTACTCCAATCCATGCACAATTCCCCAAGATCCAATTCCCCAAGACCAGGAGTCCAAATATGCAGAACTAAGAAAGTTAGGATATTAGGCGAAAGGTCCAAAGGAGAACCAGAGTAACCTTTCCTGGCAAGTAAGCAGCCAGCTTTGATGGCCTACCCGTTGGGGCAGAGCAAAACAGAAACACAGAGGACACAGTTTTGGACCCTTGGTAAGGCACATTACATCTCTGATCCCAGTTCCTGTGTCATCTACTAGTGAGTTCACCCATGACTCCCTCGGAGGTTCATACATTCACTCAACAGAATTCCGTGGCAGACCCTAGTCCGGGTGTTGGTGAACACAAAGATGACAGGCCCTTCTTCAAGGGCGTCATCCTCTAGTAAGAAGACAGGGATGCAAATGCAGCACAGGCTGCTAAGTGCTATAACATAAAGACTGGGAAGGGAGCCCCAGGCTCTGAGGAAGGCAGGGGTGCAGGGTGCAAGGAGGTTTCTCAAGGAAGGTAATGGAGAAACAAACATGTATAAGATGATTTTAATATCATTGGTGAAGATGGAGAGATGAGCATTCAAAATACAACATAAGCACACCCCCCCATGTTCTGTCGCCATCTCCAGTTCAAGAGCAGAAGTATGTTTTGACCACTCCTGTCCATTTCTCATTACGCTATTTCCCATTACACAAAGACTATTTGAGGGTATCCTTTTCTTGATCCATCCATCATCCATTTAGGTTTTCCTCCTAGCCTTAAATTCCCACAATCTAATGAGAATGCCAAAAAGACTTTAGCAGTCATCAAAGCTCTTAACTCTGCCATTTAATAGGCATGGAAAGCAAGACCCGGGGTGGCGTAAGGATATCCAAGTGGCAACCAGTCTCTGGCACTGTCAGAGGCAGGATTGGCCTCGTGGAGCATGGTTTGGGATCATTCGGATTTGGCTTACCGAACTCAGCTACCCACAGACAATTTTATCCCACATAAACCTCTTCCCCGTGCTCCCAGCTAGCAATCCAAGATCCGCCACAAATCTGGCAAGCTTGCTTCTTCAGCACTCTATAAACATTCACTCATCCATATGTTCAATAACTTATCTGGCATCACATAACTTAATTTCCTCCTCCACCCCCTCCACATTTCTGTACATAAGTACTCCAGGCCAGAGGGAGTACCTGGAAATCCCAGGCATGGACCATGGTGAAGCAGAGGGAACAGCAGAGCCATGGAACATCGGAACAGTCACAACCTTCAGGCTCCTTTGGATCAGCCAGTAACTCCAGTTCCCTTCTTTTCCAGACCAGGAAACAGAGGATCAGGGAAGGAAAAGGTTCTGTTTAAGATTCACCACTAGTCTGAGTCAGTCCTAAGCTGGGAAGAAGGCGACAGGCTATTCCGCATAACCTACTGAGTGTCAGGATGGCCAAGCTACTTCTCAATGGTGGAACACACCTGTTGGGAAATCAGGTGAGCTTTACAGCTACATCTCCCTCTTGAACCCAGTGGAAGTACCTTATAAACCAGCAGGAACAGGTCTGCTAGACACAGGATGGAACTAATCCCAGACTGAGAACTTGAAATACATTCCTCAAGGGACAACGGGGAGCCAGAGGGGGAGGGAGGATATTTTTAAAATGATGGAGGCTTAGGTCTAGAAACAGAAGGGAACAGTAAATTGTAGTAAGTTTCAAGTTCTTGGCAATCACTTAAAGAGAGAGAGAGAGAGGGAGACAATATCTCCTATGTAGAGAAGAAATGCATCATCCTAAATGTGAAAAGTTTAAAATAAAGTAAACACATGCATTAGGAGCATAAATATTGTGAAACAATCAAATGGGCATTTGGTCAGTGTTTTCTGCTGCACAGAAAATACCTTCAAGCAACAGAACAAAGTCACCTCTCTATTGGCCTTGATGTGCGTGTGTGTGTGTGTGTGTGTGTGTGTGTGTGTGTGTGTGTGTGTGTGTGTGTGTGTATTAGCTGTAGTGGGGAGATGAGGGGAGGGGAGATCATGAGCATTCATCAGTCACATCCTTCAAAGAGGATGAGAGTTACCTCCAAGAAGTCTTTTGTTTCCCTATTCTTGCAAGTACTTCTGCCCAGAGAGTGGAATGCAAAGGCAGATACCAGGGCTGGAGGACAGGATTGTCTGTTTTATTCTGTACAAAGCACAGCTTGGGGACTCAATCCTTCATAGTAACCCATATTCCCCAACCCTCCAGCAAGAAAGTCTGCCTAGTCAAAGCCTGAGTCTAAATGGTTGAGCTCTCTAGCCACCTTCCAATCTTTGAAGAGATGACCTGCTCTCCATTTATGTTTAGAATTTGTGCAGTCCTCATCCCGGCACTCAGGAATGCTGGGACCCACCACCTCTTATGGGCATGTGGATCAAAACCAGATGTCCAGCTCCACTCTTAGAGAGTTTACAAGGAGGCAATTGTGGCTTAAATCAATACCTGTGTGCCGGAAGGGCAAACTCCCTTGTCAACAGTAAGGGAGGTGAATGGGGAGGGCTGATGGGAGCTATGACAGATTTGACACACGCGTGCCAGCAGGTGGCTAGCAAACCTAAACATTTGTCTTGCACATGACAAGGAAGCTTCTGGTGGAGCAGGCTATCCTGTAGGGTGACAAACGTCACAAAGGGCTGTAGAACCAGCTCCTGGATGATGTCACAGAAGACCGAGAACATAATCTGGAGGACTGTTGGCTTCAGGAAGGAAAGTATACCAGCCTCCTGTTGTGCATCTATGAGCCTCCTCCTTAGCTTCACATCGACTCTGTATCCCCAGTTATACATGGGATTATCTGGGGATATTGAGGTCATTTCATGTAATATTTGCCATAATGCCGGGCCCCCACTAACTACTCCAATACCATCATTGTCTTAAAGATGGGCACTTATCTTTATTAAAAATGTTGACAATGAAAGGTATTTGACAAGAAACTTCTGAATGATCAGCACCAGGTTTACCAGAAAGTCAAACCCAGCTACTATCAGCTCCATGCACTGCACACTGTATAGACCAAAGCAACATCCTAAGCATTCTTGGGGGAAAAGTTCTGATAAATTCTTTGCATGCTTTTCTGCCTTTCCCCAAAGATAAAAACAGAAGACCCTTAGAATATGCTAAGGCACACTCCAAGTAAGGCGTATTAGCAAAGATTAGATAGGACAGGATTAACGCCGAATCTTAGGGTGGTGGAGCCGGAGTTGGGGCTTTGAGATCTTCTAATTCAAGCCTTTCATTTATAGTCAGGGAAATAACAGCCCAAAGAGAATGTTCAGGGTGACACAGCAACAGCTAATTAGTGACAGAGCTCTGTGGAAGGCTTGATCCCCACCTCCATGTCAGCAGGCCATCTGCCACCTCATGCTGCCTAAGATCACCTTGTGCTGAATGAAGTCTTCTGAGATCAGTAAGCTATTAAATTCTTGGCTTCATTTGAAAATCACTTCCTCAAAAGTCTGCTTTGCTGATGCTGCGAGATAATGAGCAAGCATAAAAGACCACACCGAATTTTGCATCAAAATCTGTTAACTACTCTGAGTCAGAGGTCTGTCCTGTGAGGATGACTAGCATCCTAGAGACCTCAGTAGCTCCTAATCAAGATTGCCACAGGAGCACTATGACAGATAAGGACATGAACAAACAGCAGGTGTGTTCTGACCTCATGAAAATACTACCTCTACCTAGTTCCAAGTATTGTAGGTAAAACCAGAGTTGGCTTCATAGAAAACTGTCAAAAACTCTTGAACTATCTACATAGTTTGATAGTGAGAATTCAGAAAGCATATATATCTTTCTTTCCCTTCCTTCTTTCCTTCCTTCCTTTCCTGTCTTTTTGATCTTAGAAATCTTTCCAGGCAAGGATGAGGCAGTATTGACATTGGCCTCACACTTCAAAGCTCAAGCCCTATATGCGAGTGATCTGAAAGAAACTGTTATTTTCTCATGGCTGGCTTACCACGAGAAGCAATTTGATGACAATGGAATCTGAGCTAGTACCCACATATACATATACCACCAATATACATAAACTCTACAAATGCTCTTGCCTTTCCAGGACAGCTCCTGTGTTCATGTGTATTCCGACACACACACACACACACACACACACACACACACACACACACGAGTGATCTCATCGCCACATGCTTGCCCATGCACCAAGTGTATCCCCTGGCCTTATCAGCCCCGCCACATGGGCCACAGACTTTTCTCCAGTAAAAGATTTGGTTCTTTTCCAACAAAGTCAGTCATATAGAACTCAATTCAACAGTCATTAGTTCAGTATCCCCAGTGTCAGAGACTGCCTGCCTCGCTGATGAGGAGAACAGCAGCTGCTGAGTTCTTGAAACAGCGTGGTGGGTTTAAAAGATCTTCTGTGTTTGTCCAAAGCCCTTCTCTAACCTCCAGCCAGCACCTGAATGTGCAGCCCCTCCCCTTAGGGCAGGAGCCTTGGAGCTCAGGAAAAGGTCTGGAGGCGCTTGCAGCAGAAGCAGCCTGCTCAATTAGGCATCTTGAATGGAAGGGAAGAGGAAAGGCCTGAACATCTGATACATCTGGGAGTGCAATGGCAGGGATGGGAAATGTTATGTAATTAAACTCTGCTGGCCTGTCCTGCTTGGGGAATGTGAGACCCATCAGCAGTGACCTCTTCCAATCAACTTAATTGGCCCAATCTCGCCAAAAAAAGCAAAAGAATTGGTTTAGTGCCTCATGGAAATAGCTTAGCTCCTGACTATTTATGGCCACTGAACTCAAGGATGGGAGCCTTGACTCCGAGCCAGGAGTTGACAGCGTGTGCTAACTTCTGGGAGGACTGGGATCTTTCAGGGCCTCTGGGCCTACATCCGAGGAAAGTGGCTGTGCCCAGCTCGCTGCACTGGGCATGCTACATTTCACAACTCCCGGCCCCGGGGTTCTTCTCTCCAGGCAGGCTGGGGCCTGCCAAGGACTTATCGTCTAGAAAAACACAGACCTTGACAGTAACACAGGGTGGCTGGACTTTGCTTCCCTCTTACACAAACCGTGGCTATGCCAAGGACAATTACTATGCTCTGTGCTTTCAAAGTCACATTTGTTTTGTCATTGTGGCTTGCATAGCTGATGCTAAAATAAAATTTGTGTGAAAATGAATAACCGATTCCTGTGTTGCCTCTCTTCCTGAATAATTCAAAGACCTATCAGTCTTCCATAAATGAAAATCTAACTTCAGCTCCCTTCAGTTTATGGGTGGATGGATAAATAGTAAACTGAGGCAGCCATGGGCAGTTCTTTTTCCACAGCGGATAAGCAGTGCGGGTGTGATTGTTAGCTGGATTTACGACACATCTTTGCAGACAGAGGGACTAAGATCCCGTCTTACCAGTAACTGACAGATGTCCGCACCTGTGACAAGAAGATTGCCTCTCTGTACAGCTTTTACAACTAGTCCCTTTGAGCTTTGCTGGCTAAAGAGGAATGAATTTCCCTTCTTTCCCAGTCCTCCTCAACACAGGCACTCTGTAGAGAGGAATGTAGAAAGTCCTATACATCAGAAAACTTGAGAGCTCTGCTCTTCCATAGAGGCAGACTAAATGCAGACATTTCCAACTGGGAGTCCTCTACCTCGTCCGTCATTGTGCTCTTAGAGAACAGTGGGCACTAGCTCTGCCTAACATCAGCTATTTCTCAGGGAGATGAACTTCCCTGAAACATGCAGGGAGAGCCTCAAAATAGCACAGCTTCAAGTTCATGAATCAAGACTGCCTCTAGCCGAATACTGTCTTACCCGGATGCCCTGACATGATCAAAAGGGTTTCCCTGTCACCTGGCCCAGGTGGACAGCTGTGTGTACCCCTAAAGTACATAACCTTCTTTCTGCTTAGTCCCAGGCACCTCACACCTCAGTGAACTCAAGAGGCTTCTCCTTGCTTTCACTTCCTGGAGCCCACAGCTCTTCCTTTAACCACGCCTTTGTTCGCTTAAGACACACATCTCAGCACCCAAGACCAGCCCCTTCCCCAGACTCACAGAATTCCTGCAAAAATACAAGGCATATTCCTTCAGTGGGACCGGAATATTAAATGTACTTCTCCACCCTTCTGGCTAGTTTTCTCATAGCTGCTTTAGACCCCAGCAAGCCCATAGACAAAAGCATTGTCACATACTCGGGTGTAGCTTTAGACTCATAGTGCCAAAGCCTCAAAGATGAGCAAGTACTACTGACCCAGCCTGTCATTTGCATCCCTGAGCCTTTCCCTAGGTCCATGTATCAAGATTCATTCTGGCACACTCCATCCTGAAATGGATCCGGACTCTCATTTTCTACCTGGAACACACCACCTTCCAATTCCCAGCCTAGCCTGTACTCCAGGCAAGTAGCAGTAACACCCTCCAGCTCCCTTCCCACCCACAGAAGTATCCATCATCCTTCGCCTTTATCGAACCCTTTTCGCAAAACCATAGATATATTTCAAGTCAGCTTCCCTTTGACTCCCCTGATCCACGAACAACTCTAGAAAAAACCTCAACAGGCACCATACTCCCTCTTCCTGGCAACACTGTCAGCTGAGCATGGAGAAGGAATTTTTCCAAGGCTGTGTGCCACATTCCAGCACCCAACAACGAGCTGAGCATCCAGTAGGCATACCATTAATTTTAAAATAATAGTCAACAGTAACTGGTGGTAGTGTGTCCTTCTACCAACATCTACTAAGACGAAAATAGACAATGTGCATCCTTGCCACCTGGCACGCAAATGTATTCTTTACTCAGGAGTCTTGTGCACACAGCACTTTCTGTCACTGGACCCTGTGCCAACACACAAGAACTTTCCCCTTAAATGTGCAGCCCTCCTTTAAGCCTTCTCCAGTCCCTTCAACTGGAAGGCAGGGAAGGGGGAGAGGCTAAGGCCATCCTTCCTTGTACTGCTCTCTGCAAGAATGCAAGGGCCCACACTTCTTTATCTCCCACATGCCCCGGTGCCCTTCCAGTCAAATCCCAGACTGCACATGCTCATAAAGTTAGCACTCCACTCTCCTCAGCTAATCTCCCCTCCGCATCCCTTTGGTAATCTTCAGGCGGCCAGCTCCCACACATGTCCACCTTTCACACACACAGCCCAGCCGCCCTCCCACGCCACACCCACCCCATGTGTCTGTGCAGGCACGCACGAGCCATCTGTCTTCGGCACACTACACTTCTCCAGCTCCGACACCCTTCCCAGGCACAGATTTCTCATTAGCTACACCTATGTTCCCACAAGCTCTGTCTCCTGCTATGCACACAGATGCCCATCACACAGGCTCCCCACCCCTCCAGGGCCAGCAGGGTTGGAGGAAGCTGGAGTCAGCTCCACCTCCTTCCCTAGGCTACCACCCGCAAACCCCCTCTCTGACGGAGACTTGAGAGGGCCCTCCCAGTTGTTCTCTGGCCACCCAAGGATCAGTCTCCCTCCTTGGGAAATCAAACCCGATTCATATAGATACAGTTTTCTCAAGGCCTTCTTCCACACAGTCCTCAGCAAAGCGCAATCCTACTTGCTCTCCCTGAGGAGAACGCCGGTAAACTTTCTTCTGTCCCTATATACTGCCCGCTACAGAAGCCTGCAGCCTGCTGCCCCCGCCCCCACTCTCTCCCAACGCTACACTCGGGTCTGTTTGCGCCTAAGGCGGAGGTAGTTGGGGTTTATCGTCTGGATTCCTCCTCTCAAATTTCTTTGAGCAACACGTCAGGATCTGGGGAGGCTGAGTAAGCGGGCAAAGTTCAGCCCATTTAGAAAACAGAACCGATTTAAAGCTCCCCCGTACAACCCACCCCTCTGGTACACTCTTTTCTCATCCTGACGTTTAGGGCACTGTGCTTAGGTATTGCCTCGTTCCCTGGTTTGCAGTGGAAATGCAACCCTTTACTGAAAAGCAGGTTTGCCAGCACACTCCGTAACCCGCAGAATTTTCGACATCAGACTCAGCTAGTAACACACACCCTTACAGTCTCCCTTCCCCTCCCCCAGCAGGTCCCCGCCCCCAACCTCTTCACACTCATAAACAAGTCCCGGCTCAGGGGCTCCAGCTCTCCAAGCTAGCAGCCTGCACTGGCTGGGACCGCGTCCTAGGACAGCCTCCACTCTGACTCTCAACCTGCTACCCATCAGTCGCAAGAGGTCGGGATCAATCTGGTGGGTGCTTCCCCCACCTGGAAAACGCGAGCCTGGATTCCAGTTCCCGCCTGCGACTTCTCTAATCAACTGCATCCACACCGTTTGGTGCTGTAGTCCCAGTGGGGCGCATCTGAGCGGTGCAGAAGAACGCCAAAATTGCGCAGAGCAGTAGCGCCTCTTGGATGCACACCCACTCACGCCCGAAAGCGACAAGCAGAGCGATCCTCCCCGCACCCCACACCAGCCCCCCATTCCGCACCTTCAGTTCCCAAGCGTGCCAAATTTCATTAGCAGTATCCACCACTGTGCAGAGACCGGTGGCAATGGGAACAGTACGCTGTGGGTTCTTTTAACTCCTACCTAGCTTTGAGGGTCTCCGATGCTCTCGGCCTTCCTACACCACCTCTGGGGGAGGGGGAGTTTGAGGGGGTGCTAAAACGGGCTCCGAGAAACTGCTACCAAATCTCTACCGATGGCCCCGCCCCGGTACCCACCGTTCCCTGGCCGGGTCCCAGACGGGTGGTCTGAGCGCTAGCTCCAACATCTGTGGGAAGACCCGGGGTGGGTAGCCGTTGGGTAGGCGCTCGCCAGAGTAGCCGGGGGGGGGGGGGCTGGGGACCTTCTCAGAGAAAAGACTTATGTGGGCTACTAGCGCAGGTACGCACTTCTGGGCGGGGAATTCCAACTCCCCAACCTGAGAAGTGACCGTGGGGGTTCTGAGCTTTGCGACCCCTCCCCCAGCCCACGCCCTGCCTGGCTGTGTAGTGGAGCTGTCGAACAGTGCCCGTTGGCCAGCGGGGTGCAGGGCGAATGCCGGGATTCCGGCCTCTTCCCAGCCTCGGTTTTGTCTGCTACCCCCTTTTGTTGTACGATGCGCTAGAGCCTTCTGGGAGAACTAGGTAGGAGGGTTGGAGGTGTGTATGCCTGAGGTGGAAGGGCAGGGGGTGCAGAATCTCCTTTCTGCCTTTTCGTGGTCCCCATTTTCCCTCTCCTCCACCTCCCTCCCTTTCCAATGCAGGTTACTTAAACCTGATCACTTTCCCAGACTGAGGGCGGTTTCTTGGGCAGCCAGGGGACTAGAGGGAGGAGGAAGTGGGGAGCCGTCTCCGCACGCGCGTGTGCATGCATGTGGAAGGGGGTGGTGGCGATTGCGCCTAGGCCTGGGCAGATCCCAACGCAAACTTTAAAGAAGGCACAAGAACGGGGAAAGTTAAGAGTTTGTTACACGATGGGGGTGGGGCTGGGTGCAGAGTTGCCCCCCACCACGGGGATCCTCAGGAAAATCTCCCCCCACGCGATCCCCAACCCCCTCCCGGACCTGCCCACCCAGCGTGCCCGCCACATCCCCTTACCGTGGCAGAAGTAACCATGGCATCCGTGTGACTATTTCCAGGGACGTCGACATGAAGAGAAAGGTGGACTCGAGTTCGGTCATTCAGTCTCGCCCACCCCTGCCGCAGCCACTACCCAGCGGTGGGAAAAACGAGAGAGGAAGAAAGAGGGAAGAAAGTTGCGCCGGGCTCTCTCGCGGGGCGGTGCGCGGAGCTGCTGGGTAAGGAGAGGAGCCTTCAACTCTGAGTCCCGTGAACATAATCTGCGTGGTTATAACCAGCCAACCCGGCCAGATGGCTCCGCGCTCAGCGCCTTAACCCCTTCCGCGCCGAGCCCGAGCCCCCGAGCCCCGCCCGCAGTGATTCGCAGGCCCGCGCCCAGCACTTTGGAGTTTGCTCTTGAGACCAAAGGGGAGACCGGGTCAATTCTCCTAGTCCCCTTTAAAGGAAAACAAACGAACGAACAAACAAACAAACAAACGCTTCCAAAATAGCCTATTCTTCAGCACCTCCTATATTTGATTTCCCTTTTAGTCATGGGAGGAGTCGTAAAAAACATTCAATTTATCATTATATTTTACACGTTAAAATCTTCGATCTGTCTTATTCTTGAATTTTTTTCTTTTTGATCTTTTTTCTCTTAAGATTATTTTATCTTTCTTTCTTTTCTCTCTTTCTCTCTCTCTCTTTTCTTTTATCGAGGCAGAAGGCCTTTCTTGCCCTTCGGTTCAGGAAAGCTTGGTTCTCAACCTCAAACTCTGCCTTCAAACCTCAGACCTTTCTAGCTTTGGATTTCTCACCACCGCCGCTGCAGGAGCTCGCCCAAGAACAATTGCTCTCCCTGAACTGAACTCTTCTGTCCGGGGACCAGTTCCCAAGACGCAGTGCACGCTGTCTTAGAGAGGTTAATTCACCGAGGTAAGGTGGGGGTGGGGGTCGTGAGCAACCAAGGGAGGGGTTGGCTTGCTTGCGCAGCGCGTGCGTGAAAGAAAACTAGAGGCACGAGGCCAAGCCCCGCATTTTACTCAGTCTCCAACTTCCCTACCCCTTCCTTCCAAAGTAGAACCCGACCCTGGAGCTGAGCACTCGCCCAGGACACACCGCTCTGCACAGAAACAGCTCGCCCAGAAGAAAAGACAAACAGCACACCTCTTCCAGTCTCCCCGAAAGTAGCGTCGCTCTCTTCCACAACCGCTAGATTCATTCGAGAAAAGATCCCAGACAGAGGTTTTATTTGGAGATAATTTTAGCTGTTCATTAGACCCCACTTGTTCCGAGCTGGTTCTCTCAGAATTTACAACGGTCAGCGCATCAAGATTTTGCTCTACCGCTGTCCAAGAGAAACGCAGTGGGGATATCCTAGTGGTAAGGAGAAATTGGGAGTAGAGTATTGATTGCTCCTTCACTCCTTCCCTGGTTCTTGCAAGGTGGAATGCAAAGTTCAAGCGCCCTCCTCACCCTACCCCCCCCAAGCAGCCCCCTCTTGTCAGGGCATTTGACTCACAGGCACTAGAAGAAGCGATTTAATAGTTCCCCTCTTCCTTGCCTTCCATTAAAGTGTCTGATAAGCAACCCGCAGTGTAGTTCAGCAAGGTTCTAGGTTCAAACCCTGAAAATTCCTTGGAGTTGTATGCGTTTGGTCCACACCCAGGAGCGCCAGAATTGCACCCACCGGTTGAGGCCGAAAGAAGCTGCAGGGCGAAGGGAGGCCAGAAAGGATGGAGAGTCTGGGGGACTGAATACTAGATAGATTGTACCTGCCTCATCATTATCCTGGCTGACGGGGGCTGCCACATCGAAAATGGCCTGCAGCACCCACAGAGGCCCAAAGACGTCACCTCCACCGGTCCCACAGAAGGGCTGAGTCCTCCTTCAAATGTTGCCCTCCTGCCAAAATACCTCCTTCTTCCTCCGGATCCGATCGGGCGGCAGAGTTTCCCCCTCGCCCTGCCACACAGCACTTTGGAGATTTGGCTTGGGCGTGCTCTGTGTGGTTCTGGTTTTCTCGCGGTCCTCTGGCCCGCCCCTGCCCTCCCCCACTTCCCGCACTTGCCCCCCCCCGCCTCCCCTCCCCCGCCTCTCTCTTCAGTCTCTCCGCCGGCCGAGTTCTAGGGGCTCATTTCTCAAGCTCCTGGTCCTGGGGCTCAAAAGACTGCAACCAGAGGGGTGCTTGACTGCCTGGCAGGGAGGAACGGGTTAAATACACGTGTGGGCTGCTCCGCCGGCTGCTCCCCGGTCACTGGCGGTCTGGAGGGAGGAGGGGTCTAAGAGGGGCAAGCTTAAATATGAACAGGCAAAAGAAAACGCTTCAGAGTTCAAGACTCCGATTTGTTCTGCAGATGCGGTGCACTGGCTGGCTGCCTCCCTTTGCCAGACCCAGGCGACGGCAGGAAGAGAGCATTGTTTCCAACTCAAGGGTGCAGGAGGGTCTGTCTCCGCCTGCAATCAACAGGCCTTGTAATATGAGAGGTGACACCTTAATCTTGCCAAATATGTGCGGTGTCTGGGGTGGGGGGCAGGGAGAGACCCAGGCAAGAGCAGGGGGCAGAAGATGCACTTTCCTCAGAGAACTGATTCACACCCCTCAACCCCCACCCTGGTAGAGAAGGGTCCTCCTTTTCTTTTTGCAAGACCTATTTGAGGATTTTCTTCCCCCAGAACGCAGTCAAACTTCTCCTTCCTTGTTTCTTTCCATTGAAGAGCTAAGGGTCCTCGCTTCCCTTAGTAGATGCAAAGGCATCTTGAACTTCAGAGGAGCTCAGAGGATGCTGGGCAGAAAAGAGGCAGAAAGGTTCACTTGTTTACAGGCAGATAAAAGGCTGTCAGAGTCATGGTGACTTCTGGGCAAACCCAAGTTTCTAAATAGTGAGTTTAAGTGTTCATCGAAAGGCCAGCACTAAAAGCGGTATGGATAACTAGAGTTAAGAGAAGACCCCAGGAAGCGATGGAGTCTATAGACAGCTAGGTCTTCGCTAGCTAGGTAGAGGCCTCTCTAAGCAGAGTCCCTGGTTTTGGCCACCGATCTGTTGACAGCCAGCACCTTTGGGTTAATGGACTTGCTTTTTCTCCCGGTTGTATCTGCAGCTCTGATTCCCGAAAGCAGTTTGTGAGAGCCCGGGCCAGGTTCAGTTTTGAAAAGCCCCCTTTAAACTCTCTCCAAAGGCGAATTCCTAGAGCTTGCCTTTTGCCTACCCTTATCTTTTGTAATAGCGCCACAATGTGGTTGAAACGCAAAACAGAAATAAAATGAAAAGGTGGGAACGAGTCTGGGCTGCTTGGAAAACTATGTTTTCTCCTGTTTCAGCTCAGTGCATGCCTTTCTGGGGTGGAAGGAGTCCCTCGTGCGGCATGGTCATGGTTAATTCACAGTGAAATATTGACCCAGGAAATGGAAATATTGGACATAAGGATCCTGTTTGACTGTACATTACAAAGATAAGCTTCATTATGCAGCTAGCCTTGGCTCGCATAGCTAGCATTCATTCAATGCCACCTTTCACTGGCCTTTGTATAAATAACATACCTTAACTGATCCTAGGCTATCTGCAAGTGGCCTGTATTGCTGGAGGGTCCTAAGGCTGACTGGCTACAGCTCCTGTGCTTGCTTTTGGCCCCAGTTGTGTGTACACTACCCCCCCCCCCCGTCCTGCCCTGCTCATCCAGACAGCTATTCCAGATGATGGAGTCAGAAAGTCTACAGTTCTAAAATGAAGTGAGTGCAAAAGGCATTTACATTAGAAATGGGAACTTAGGGTCAGGGGAGTTTGGCGCATTACCTTATCTTGGCTCTCCATGCAATAGGCCATACACCCAGCTACACCTTTGTTAAGCAGTAAGCACTCAGGCTAGCTTGCCAGTTAGCAGCTCTTCCCAGATGCCTGGAGCATTTAGGAGACATGATTCCCCAGGATTCCCCCACACCGGCAGTGAGATCAGTTGCCCCTGGAAGCTGGGTAGTGTGTCTATGCTTATTCAGTAAGTATAACTTGCTCTAAGATGTCTTCCAAGCCCATCTTGGCTTCAAGGACTGGCCTCAATCTAGTGGAACTATTACAGGTGATACTCTAACATCTTCTCACATCTAACATCTTCTCACAAGCAAACAACAGGTCCCACTAAGAGACCAGGAAGTAGAATTCATTGAAAGGGTCACTCTTGTAGTCTGACAAACCTGAGTTTCATGGCTGCTCTCTCAATCCTACTAGATGTGTTGTGGAGAAGGTTCCTAGCTCATCAGAACCCATCCAGAGTTGTTGAAATAGTGCCCATCTCACAGGTTGCAGTCCGCAATTTGAATCTCTCCCCACAGTGCCTATCATAGCGGGAGCTTCAGATCCAAGTTCCTCAGTCCTTACATTGACATCTTTGGCTCCCGACTGGTAAGTGATAGCGGCCATCAGAAAGAAAGATGCTTATTACTTGGGTTCCATCCATATTTCATTAATATAATTGTACGTGTGTTCCCAGACAGTAAGAAATGAACAGAATGAAGTAGTGGACACACCTGGAATTTATTTAATTTCCTAATGTGGACCTCGTGAGCGACACAGACGAAGGGTTTGAAATTCTCATTCATTCCCCGCCTCTGGGGCGGAATCACCTCATCATCTAAGAGGAAATTCCAGCACATCCTTCCACTGTTAACAGATTTCCTAGTGTATTACTGCCCTGTTTTTATCACTAATTACGTTCTGGGGCTTGTGCTGAACACTATAATGCATTACACGGAACAACAATGAATCAACTCATTTTGTGAACGAGAATGCATATTTATAATTAGGCTTCAAAAAATTACCCATAATGATAGAGTGAAGGTATGCAGCCCTGCCACACAGGTGGATCTAGAAGTCATAATGCAGTCTCCTGTTTCACTAGTTATGACACGAATTCCTAACCACTTCTATAAATTAGCTTTATGCTGTACCAAACTCCACTCATAAAAAAAAATGACATTAAGGTTTCCTAGGTAACTAATGCATTTCCAAAGGGAACAGGTCTCAGGAGACAAAGAAGACAGGGAAGAGAGTGGGGGAGGGGAAGAAAAATGTAAAAGCCAAAAAAAAAATTAGATTGGACCCATGTAATGCAAACAGAATATTTCAGGGGAGGAACCGTAAAGTTTTACTGTGTGTGTTTGACATAGATGTGGCATTGCCATTAATTCCATCCTTGGTTAATAAAATACCCCATAGACTGCCCGCCTATCACATAGGCCAATATTTCTCTTTGCGGATTCGATTGTGTAAACTGAGAAACCCGGAGCCTACTATTCAGCTGCTGAGCTGTATCCTTTCTGAGAACGCTAACCTGAGCGCTTCCATTAGTTGTATTTAGATGCCGCCAAATGTCAGGACAGAAGGGAAAAGTGGCATCAACTGAGATATTTTGAAACATGTACGTGTTTTGGATCATCATGAACTCAGACTCCGAGAACTTTGGTGCAAT
The DNA here is from genome assembly GCA_004026605.1 of Ondatra zibethicus. Classification (NCBI taxonomy): domain Eukaryota; kingdom Metazoa; phylum Chordata; class Mammalia; order Rodentia; family Cricetidae; genus Ondatra; species Ondatra zibethicus. The sequence continues at coordinate 113,569 of PVIU01000553.1, read as the reverse complement.
CCTCATAGAAGGTTGAGGCTTGAGGGTTGAATCGATAGAGACAGCTAATTTCTAAATCCCTAACTTAATTGTCTTTTCTGTGCTATGAGAGATGTCTGTCTGCTGAGGAATACCTTGAACACTTAAAAGGAACCAGAAAGGCTGTAGGTGGACAGACCTTAAGGCTCAGCTCTCTTATAAGAAAAGTAGTAATTCTGAAATATTTTGTCACCAGAAAAGTTCTTACTAGACTGTCCCATGTAGAGTTTCTTTCCCAAACTTCTTTTTAGATTTATTTTTATTTATGTGTATGTGTGTATACAACACATGAGCAAGTACCCCTGGGGGCCAGAAGAGTGTGTTATAGAATTGACAGAAGATGATTGTCAGGGTTTAAGGTTGTCTGGGAGTTTGAGAGAAGGGAGGCAAGAGAGGCTGTGGGTAGAATTCGGTTCAGTCAATCTATGGACCATATAGGTGAACATGTCAAGTCGGGGCACTGACTTGACATATGGAAGAAAGGGTGATTTCAGCATTGAGCCGTCCTCCCTGTTGGTTTCATTTGTGTAGGATGCACCTACATAACTGTTCACGACAGCTTGGCTAAGAGAGCTCTCAGAGGCATGCTAGACATAGCTGTTCTAATAAATTTGTCTAAGGGGTTAGACCATTGGCTTTGGTCCAGTGGTTGAAAAGACATCTAAATCAAAACTAGTCGCCTTTGCAGAATCATGATACGGAAGAAGAAAGTAGTTAAGCCTTGAGACTGTAATAAGTGAATATGCCTACCCAGAAACTATAGAATTTGAACCTGAACCTGTGGACAAGGAACGTTTTTTTTTTTTTTTTCATGTGTTTCATTTGAATCCCATCCAGTAGCAACTGGTCACTCATACAAATGTCTGCTCATCTAGCATAGACACAGACTTCATTGTCAGCGTTCAAAGCCCTTCCTGTGGCCAAGCTTCAGAATCCAGAGCTGCTTTCGGAGCACAGGATCTGCACGTCACTGCTCCACCCTCTTCTCTGCCTCCAAATAAGAATGAGAAACTTCTACTAGTTCTTCTCTCAGCCTGTACGAAGTCTCCCACAAGCTATCTGCAGGAACAAGTCCAAAACTTAGATATTAGATCCTTTGAAGTGGGGAGAATTACTTTACCAATGACAACAGTACTTGTCTCTTTCCCCTTGTTCACATCCCCATCCCACCCTAGGGACACCTTTGAAATAAAGATTTTTATTATTGGAGAGACAAACAGCAGAACTGGAAATACACAGACATTCACATATCAAAAGCAATGAGTTTTGCCTAGAGTTAGCAGGCAGTCTGTGGTTAATGACAATGGAATCAGACCTGGCAAGGGATCACAAGATGATACACTGCTCCACACCCCTTATCTCAAGTTGGAAAACAGAGACTGGCTGCCATGTGGAATGGGCGCATGAATGGCTTGCATTCTTTTAGAGTTGGAAGGTGCCTGAGAGTTCCCTAGTCAAGTCCTCCATTTCACAGAGGAAGTCATCATCATACAAAAAAATGAAGGGACTTACCTGAGAGCACACATAAAATCAGACTCATCAGTGAGTGAGTGGGACCGGTGCTCCTTGCTCCCAGAATGCTCTCTGTTCTTCCCATACAGCCCCCACAGACACATGGCTGCTTCCTCCAGGGTACATTCTGTGCACCATCCTTGACCTCCTGCCATTCTTTTTTTTAGTTCCTTCTTTTTCTTATTTCAATTTATTTTAATACTTCATTTCACTTATGCTGTTCTCATTGTGAACTATTGACCAAACATGAAAAAAGCAACTTAGAGTGCAGGAGGCAAGGTTAGAGTGGGCACTGGAAGGGTTTATCAAAGGAGGAGAAAAGGAATTTTAAATGTGAAATGGCTACTGTCTTATTGCTGGTGACATAGGTTGGCTCTTCCTGAAGAGAGGGCTTTACAGTGGTCCTGCCTCGTTCTCAGGGATTTCAAGACCCCTAGAGGATGCCTGAAACCTCAAAGTACGTGTGCATGTGTTATCGTCTATGCATATATGCCTATGATAAAAGTTAACATGCAAATAAGATGCAGTAAGATTAATAAGCAGCAAACTAGAACAATCACAGCAATAGACTGTTGTAAAAAGCTATTTAAAATTTATGAGTTTTGTATTTCTGGAATTTTCCATCTAAGACATTCAGATTGTTGTTGGCCATGACTAATCACAACGGAGGAAGCAGAACCTTAGATAAGTATGGCTCTCTCCCCTTGGGTGACCTCTCCCCTCAGATAACCTCTGTCTAATTTTTTGATTGTTATTGCAGATGATTTTAGAAGGTCACTTAAAAAAACCTTTCAACCATCTTTTTCTTGCTTTTAAAAAAATGACAAAAAGATTCATTTTACTAAAAGAATTCTTGGTAGAACTTTTAGTTTCATTTTCCTACAAAAACTGGCTGATGGACAAGATTTCCAGGGTAGGGCTCATGTAGGTGGGTGGGCGCTCTAGGGTGCTGATGTCAAGTGAAGTCAAAGGTGGTGTTTCTGATGTGCAGAATTTCCAAAAATAGAATCGCTTGCCTCAACAGCTCTTGGGTTGTTCTCTGCCACCGAGTGATCATAAAACTGCCTTGAGGGGGCTGGAGAGATGGCTCAGTGGTTAAGAGCCCTGGCTGCTCTTCCAGAGGACCCGGGTTCAATTCCCAGCACACACATGGAAGTTCACAACCGGTGTGGGAAGTCCTTCTGTATATGTGTTGCTTTTATTGGCCAATGAATAAAGCTATTTTGGCCAGTGGCTTAGCAAAATAGAGCTAGGTGAGAAAACTAAACTAAATGCTGGGAGAAAGAAGGCGGAGTCAAGAAAAGGCTATGCAGCCGCCCCATCAGAGACAGACATGCCAAAACCTTGCCGGTAAACCACAAGCCTCATGGTAAAGTATAAAATAATAGAAATGGGTTAATTTAAAATATGAGCTAGCTAAAAATACGCTTAAGTTATCTCAATATTGCAATTGAGACAGAGTTCTGTGTGATTATTTTGTGTCTGGGCAGCAGGGAATGAATGAGCAGCCTCCCCCAACACACAACTGTCTATAACCCAAAGATCTGACATCCTTACACAGACAAACATATGGACAAAACACCAATGCACATAGAATAAAAGTAAATAAATTATGAAACAAATAAACAAAAGCTGCTTGACGTGATGCTGTGTAGTTGGTTCGGGGTTGTCTGGGTAGCTGATCAGTCAAGATACCTTCTTACTGTGAGATTCACATGCTGTTGATCTAGTCCTGTCGTATCATGGGTACTTTCTCAAAGTCTGTGCCACTGATGTTACATAGAACTATTTTGGGTTGTGCATGGATAAACATTTTAAAATTCACTAGTGATATTTATGTTGTGTTCATGCATTAAATCTATTTATGGAGATATAAATCTTTCCTTAACTAAATTTATTGTGAAACTTGACTTCTGGCTATGTACGCTAATTTGTAATATGTGAAGCCTTCCATCAAGAATTTCTTTAAAAGTTGGGCTGGGAAAAATACTTTAAAACTTATTTGAAGGTTCCACTTATGGCCTGGCTGCAGGAGCTCTGGAAGGCCAGTTCTCCAACGGTTAAACTATGTCCTGCTCAAGGCTGAAGGTGAATGGACTCTGCAAAGGGGCTGACATTTCAAAGAAGCTGGTTACAGGGTAAAAGTTCCTTCTGTCTTTGTCTTTCTTTTGTGGTTTAGGGTTTTAGGTTTCTAGTTTAAGAGCAGGTCATGGTTAGGACCACATGAAGTAGCAAAAGCTTATGGATGAGGAAGAAGAAGAAAATTCCCAGTCCTATTTAAGATTTCAGTAGTCCTCTTTAGGAAACGAGAAGAAAAAATGAAAAATGTCAGGAAAGAGAAAGATGGTCCCATGTGCATCTCTAATGCAGTGGCCATTTGCAGAACATGACACTGAGGTGTGCCAGATACACATGCTGGTCAAGGTTGTGAGGTCTGTTCTGCACAATGACCCATGTGCTGGAGAGAGGTCATGTCCTAGTCAATTCAAGAATGAATAGAGAATGAAGTTAGAAATCCATAGGAGGAGAAAAGGCAAACAAGCTCTTGGATGTGAGGAATAGAAAACTTTCCCAGCAATAATGAGGAGAACGATGAAGACACAGAATAATAAGAGCGGATTTCACAGATGCTATTCCCCGGTCAAAGATGTCTTATAGAAAGCATTTCATCTGACTCCATTCTTTTCTTAAAAACTGGTTTTAAAAAATTATGTGTGTATATGTTTGCCTGTGTGTAGGTATGTTCAAATGGAAGTGAACGTGTCCATGGAGACCAGAGGAAACCGCCAGATCTTCTGAAGCTGCCTGGTATGGGAACTGGGAATTGAACTTGAGTTTTCTGTGAAGACAGCACATGCTCTTAACCTCTGAGCCATGTCTAACCCCCCCGATGTCATTCTTAGGAAGCCATTCTTATAATAGCCAGCAGGAGGAATCTAGTGTGCAAAAATATTATATTTCTACTTCTGTGGTACAAGGAGTGAGAATCTACTGGAAAGAGCTACTAAGGTATTTCCTGGAATGATAGAGCTTTAGATTGCAGTGCCCACATTTGTCAAAACACTGTTCATCTAGGTTTGTGCAATTTAATTTGTGTATCTGTTGTATCTAATGAGAAATATCCATTAAACAATATTGAACTCAACTTAATTAAATGCACGCAGAAGTATTTAAAGAGAAAAGTCTTAATGTCATTTATTTATCCTGAAATTCACCAAAACGTGATGTGAATTGGTAAACAGAGGGATAAGAAGATGGTGAGGCATGTAAGAAATCAAGAACTATGAAATTCAAATGGTGGAGTCTGGTTTGTGGCTATGATTGTTCATTATAATATAACCTTGCCCTTCTGTTTGAAATTCCCACAATGAAGAGTTGAACGAAGATTAGGGCATTTTGAAATAAGCATACAGCAACCAAAGTATCATGAATGTGAGGGGACAGGAACTCTGGGGAGGGGAGGTGCAGGAAGACAGAGGGTCAGCCTCACCACACAGTGGATTTGTAAGTGGTGGCCGACAACACACGATCAACATGAGCCTTGAATAGTTTCCCCATGCTCCAAACATGGAAATTGGAGTTAAAAGTCACTGAAGAGGAATGGCTCTTGGTAGTGTTGAATACTGAAGGCACCACTCCTTAGTGCCAGCAGGGAAACAAAGCAGAAACACTTTTATAATGGAAGAAATTCAGGTATTAACCATCTCTAGAAAAAGATAAATTTTTCTCAGTTTTGTTGTGTGGTATAGTCAAAAGAAAACATTAAGAAAAAAAAAAGAATAGCCTGCTTAAAATGATTTGTACAATTCTTTCTATGCAATCTCCACCCTTAGTTATGACTCATCAAGAAATAACCCTTAGTTATGACTCATCAAGAAATAGCTCCCAGTCATTGCAGACCAAAAGGAAAAGAAAATCACACAGCAAAAAGAATACTCAGGATCGTCCCATATTGAACTTATTACACACAGACTTTAAAGTAATTTACCATGTTGAAAATACATGTATAGCGGGATGAGGAGTTTAATGAGAATAGGAATGTAAAAGCAATCACATGTGTGTTGTTTAGTTTCCTGTCTCAGATCACAGCAGGAGTGTGTGGCTGGACAAAACTACCTGCTTCAAGAAACAGTGACTATGAAGAGGGGTTAGTCTCCCCAGTGACCTAAGGTCTCTAACTAGTCCTCATTAGATATAGACTTCACCACCTTCCACTGTCCCCACTTTTAGGACCCACCCTTGAATATGTGGCTCTTTAGGGAGACATTTATCTAAACAATAACAAGATATAAATATTAGAACTGAAAAGCTCCAACAGAAATGAAGCATTCATATTATATTGTAACACGGAAGAAGTACTAGTCAACAGGCTAGGTCAGTAAAAAATATCCTGGCAAATACATTACCCCAAAGTATTAGAAAATACAGAAGAAAACATAAAACATGATGCACTGAGCAAAGGGCTAACACATGCATAGTCGGAGTCTCACTAGGGGAGGCGACTAGACAATATCAAAGTGTTCACAAATTGACAAAAGACACCAATTCATATACCCAGGAGATTAAGCTATGCTGAATTTGTATAAATGAAAAGAAAAGCACATTGCTTCTGGTAAATTTTAGCAAATCTATTGAAACCAAAAAGAAAAAGAAAAAGCCATCAAAGGTAAAATACTCCTTATATTTGGTTACAGCCAGAAGATACAGTGTTGAGGCAACACCAAGCATTGAAGTACAACAGAAAATGCCTGGCTATCTCAAATCTTCTATCTAGGAAAACATAGTCTTCAAATCAGATGAAATAAAGTTCCTCTCGGACTATTGAAATTGGAGTAGTTTATTACTGAAGGATATGCAGTAATGAAATGTTAATGGTAGTTGTTCCAGCATGGGGAAAATGATTTCATAGAGATGAGAAAGAAAGCGACAGAAGGCAACATAAAATTTAAGTATGAGAGGAATATGACTGTGTATTAGCAATGGAGCTGTGCCGTGTCCTGTAGAATTAAATGACCATAACAGCATGAAAGAAAACTCAGCTGTGAATGGGTGAAGGATCCAGACAGCCTTGCATTCCTTGGGAAATGATAAGAACACTTGTATATATTAGACTTCAGTGATTGGAGTTTAGGGGACTGGAGAGAACGCCCAGTGGTTAGGAACACTTGCGGCTTTTGCAGAGAACCCAGGTTCAGTTCACAGCACCCATGTGGAGGCTCACTGTAACTCCATAAGATAATTAAAAAATAAAGGCAGAGGGTACAGACAAAGGGGCAGGAGCACTGGGGAGAAGAGAGAAAGGGAGGAGGTGGGGGGGAGTGAGACGAAAAGAGGAAGAAAACCAGGGCTTTAAAGCCAAACCAAGTAGCTCTTGATGGAGATGTTTGATAACATGTAGTTGATTCTCTGAGATGTTTCCCCATGTGTGAAATGAGGTTGTGAAAGTCATATGTGGTGACTAAATAGGACAACATGCATGAGGCCTAGGTCAGCGCCCAGCACCACTGAGTAGAAGGTACTGTGTTGCCTCGGTATGAAATTGCTTGCACGGAGGGATTCAAGAAGAAAGAAATGATTGACATGATTGTCAGATCATTTTAGGCACAGGGCCTTATTGTTCTTGGAGCACTGGGCATGTGGCATCATTATGTGAGGAAGTGGGCAAGGTTAGCTCTCCTGAGAAAATCTTCCCTATGTCCCCCATGGCACCAGAATGCGATCAAGGCTGACTGAGACCTTCATTCAGACACATCCGCTCTAGCAGCCCCTGTCAGAAGACACCCTCTCAGGCACGCCTTTTGTCTTCCTCAGTGCCCAGCAACCTATCAGCTCAGCTGCACCAGCTGAAGCCACATTCTGTCGGAAGAGGCAGACACCTTGATAAGGATGTTCTTCTAAGTCACATGTGAGAAGGAGGGAGCCCTTTCCAGAACAGTTAAAATCACAGCGCGGGGAGCTGTGCCTTTGGGGGGAGGAATCCCTTTAGTGCTGTGCTGGTTTAGAACACTTACTGACCTTTGTTGTGTGCTTTCCATATCTATAAAGCAGAAATGCTTATTTCACAAGGGTGTTAGGAACAGGACATAGATAATTACATTCAAGAACCCAGAAAGAGCGCCTGCTGTGCTCTTAGTACTTCCCAGTGGTTTGTAACTCTAGTGAGGAGGTACTAGGATAATTGGAGGAGCGACGAAGAGGAGCAGGGCCAGTCTTAGCACAGCTGTGCTTGCTTCTGCCTCAGGCCCCTTACTTAGGGTGCCCTTAGGTCAGAGTTACTTAAAATGTTCCTATTACTCAACCAAAATCAGTTGCCTCATCGATAACGGCTTCTAACATATCACCGAGATTTTCATTTCTGTTCTATTTAATGGGTCTCTGTGTTTGTGTATGTTGTGCCCCCACCACAGTACATGTGCCATGGTTGGGCACGCAGAGGTCAAAAGACAGCCTTTGGGAGCCAGTTCTCTCCCTCCACTGGGATCTGGGAACCAAACACAGACTTGTGCAATGAACTATGTCTAATAGGCCAACTGCTAAGGTTTAGCAAAGTGTCCGTGTATAGGGAAAAGCACCTGCCGGAGGTCAGGTGAAAGAGACTGGCCCTTGTCTCCATCATGGGTGTACTGTGTAAAACTCATTAGGCCTTGTTCTCTCTGTGAGGGACCCAAGGCGAGGGCTGCACCAAGACTCCAGAATCCCCTCCCACTCCTAAAATTGTAGAATCTTTTATAACTTGCTAATTGGTTTCAGGGTCGAAACTAATGAAGGTGTGGGGGACATGGCTTGACAAGAGGATGCTGCTGCCTGCTGACCTCACTGGGTGGTCCTGAGAGGAGTACAACTTTGTGCTCCCCAGAAACAGAGTAAGGAGGGAGGGAAGTTTCCATGTGTGTTGTGCGTGAGCCGGAGTCCAATTAATAGACTCCAAATGTGTCTACTTGAGCCCTCCATGGAAGAATAGACAAACAGCCACAAGAACAACCAGGCACTATTTAAATTCAGATCTGATCTGATAAAGCATCTATCAACATACTGAGTGAATCAGGGGTTAGAATCTTGCAAGCTTTGAAGTGTGCCACAGAGTTGAATGGATACTGGAAATGGGCAAATGGAAAGAAAGATAATCACAAACTAAATTAAATAGCTAAATATTATATTACACGCTGGCAAATATCCTAGAATGTTATGAAATCTTCTGAGTCTGTTCCTGATGAGACAAAGAAGCAGAGGTTGGAGATGTATTCTGGACTAGGTGATTAACCAGTGATTCTCAGTTCTTAGACTAGAAGCCCTGGCTCTCCAGATCCAGAGAGTGTGCCCTAGACAACATGCCAAAGAAGACAGAGTGGCTTGAGGCTGGGCTGTCTCAAAGGCTGGGGCCAGCTTGGGTCAGGTGCGAGCAACATCTAGGGAACCCTGTATGCGCGTCTGCGTCTCTTACTTTTCATCAGGGCCTTGGAAGGGGAACAGAGTTCTTGATTTCTAAGCTCGTAGATTGCTCAGTTCTTAGCAATAGGGATATAGTGAATTACAGGTATAGTATTAAAAATAATTTTGAGATTTGTAATGTGGGGCAAAAAAAAAAGAAAACTAGCAACATCAAACTTAAATGAGCTAAGAAGATAAAACTCCCAAATGTGGGCTTAGATTTAAAAGGCACTTCTGCCAGTCAGGGCGTGTAGCAGGCTGGCTGGCTGGTGAGCAGTCCCCCTGGAAATGAGCAGATTGTACAAGACCCAGGCTGAAGCAAGTGGGACCTTCAGCTGCGCTGAAAGAACCTCAAGTCCACTGAACAAAAGCTGATCCCTGGGAGACCTGAACTGGCCAGACATTGAAGCTAGGGCTGATCTCCTGGCAGAGGTCGCTGGGTCCCCAGATCCCCCACAGTCAGTTAGCAAAGAGTCCTTAAGAGTCCATCTTGATGCCTTTTGGCTTTGAAGGTGAAGAATTTCCTCTTCTGGTACCTGGTTAGGTTATCTCATGTATGAATATGTCCAGTGCTCGAGCCCATTAGAATGGTAAAGGAATCATACTGAAAGTGGCCCTGCTTACTGAATGACTATTTCTGAAAACAGGCTAGATGTGACTCAGATAAGCCTTAGAAGCAAGGTGCTCTCTAGCTCAGGGGATGTGAAGGAGGGTCCTTTTCACACTCTTGAAAGGAAGGCAGGCTGTGACAGGAAGCCATCCATCGTCTAGAGTCTGAGGAAGCAGAGGTTTTGACTTTTTGGATTGGCAAGAGACTTAAGGTAAAGAAAGGAAGTTGGCGGGCATTGGGTCAAATTCCAGTTCAAGGCCTTATCAGCCGTGTGGCGCGGGGCAAGTCATTGAGAGAAGGAAGGTGGGTGATAATAGGGCACAGTTCCTGTGAGTTCTGTCTCAATGAGGCAATAAGCTAAAGGGCTTCGCAACAGCTGTGCAGCCTCGAGTGACTCACATATCTGCCCTGAGTTTGTTCTCTCACACACAAACTAAAGATGGTGTGTTCTACTTAAAGAATTGCTGCCCAGCCAGTAAGATACCACCACAAGGCTGCGGTCATTGCAACTGGCGCGCTGTAAGCCTGATAAATACTAGTGGGAGGAAACCACACCTATGCCCTTGGCCTTGACAAATAACCTCTTCCAAAAGAACACCACTGTTCTGATGTCAAAATTCATAAAAAGCACTGTTATCTTATCCAGAAAGCAAGTGACCTGCTAATAGCCACTGACTGAGAACGCTCAGGATGAGAACAAGCCCTTTAACAGCTCTCTCATGTAGATGTTGATCTTGGCAATCCTAACAAGTACAACTGCTACAAAGTAGGAACACATGCATGCGAGTACAATATCGACATGTCTGTAGCAGTCCACAGACCCGGTGCTGCGGTTTGCGTGTTAAATGTGCCCCACTGGGCTCATGTGTTTGAACACCTGGTCCCCAGCTAGAGGTGCCGTTTTGAAGACTGTAACTTGAGGAGGTGTGTGGGGCGGGGGGAGCCTCTCTGGTAGAAGTGAGCTGCTCTGGCAGAACCTGAGATTGGACAGCCTGGGTCCATCTTGTCTGTTCTCTCCTCCTTAACTGGGACAAAAATGGAACTGTCTGCCTCAGGTTCCTGTCTCTATGTCTCTATTTCATGATGGTCTCTATTCTTTCTTAAATGATAAACCCAAATAAATGACTTTACCCCTATGTTGCTTCTTGTCAGTAATTTGGTCACAGCAATAAAAAAAGTAAATTTAAAACTACAGCTCTAGGGGCCTAGAGAGATGGCTCAGAGGTTAACAGCACTGACTGCTTTTCCAAAGGTCCTGAGTTCAATTCCCAGCAACCACATGGTGGCTCACAGCCATCTATAATGAGATCTGGTGCCCTCTTCTGGCATGCAAGTATACATGGAAGGAATGTTGTACACATAATAAATAAATAAATCTAAAAAAAAAAGACTACAACTCTAAAACCCCAGGACGACTACAAACGCGTTGGCTGACAGATACACTTCTGTGTGCTTAGCTGCAGCGGGAGTGGGCTCTGCAGTTCTCACTGTAGAACCAGGCTATTGCTTCCCTCGAGGGCAAGCCTTTTCTTACCCCCTCCTTTTCATTATCAAACATAACCCTGGTAATTCCATACCAGAGGTGATATACTAAATGTAGGGTTGAAATTTCAAGGCCTTGCCTTTTGATGCCTATGTGAACCTGCACAATTTATGTAGCATCAGTTCCTCAGTTCCTGTGTAGGATGGAAAGTCATGCCTTCCTTTCAGAAGTAAATAGTGTGTGCCAAATACTTCATGGAATGTCTGAGAGCTAATGGGGGCCAACTCCCCAACCTTTCTCCTTTCTCTTCTCATTTTGACTGTGTCCCTTATCCCCTATAGTGCTAAATTCCAGTTCACTTTATATAACAGTCAATATGTTTGGCTGGTAGATGGATTGCCTGTCAATTCTGTCTTTTTATATCTTTATTAGCTAGGGCTCTCTAAAGAAACAGAAGTGATAGAATGAATAATATAATATAATATAATATAATATAATATAATATATAGGGCATTTGTTAGACTGATTTACAGGCTATGGTAGCAGTAGTCTAACAATGGTTATTTCACAACAGAAAGGCCAAGAATCCTTTCAGTTTTCCTAACTGGATGTCTCTGCAGTCTTGATCTGGTACTGCAGTCGAGGAGGATTCCCAAAGAACTATTTTTACAGGCTATGTTAGAATTCTGAAGAAGGTGCATTTATTACTTTCTGCAGCAATAGGATAGGCAAACTTTTCAGCAAGAGCGAGGGCAAGCAGACAAAAAGCAAAAGTCTACCTCTTACACATGTTTTATAGGGCCTGCCACTAGAAGACAGGGCCCACAGCAAGCAATCTGATCCAAAAGATCACTCACAGGTGCATCCAACAACTTGGGATTTTGTGGATTCCAGATGTGGTCAAGTTGATGACCAAGGTTAGCTGTCATGATACAACCTAGGTACATGGTTATTTTAAGGGGGTGAACTAAAGTTCAGCACCTTCACAGGTCAGCCAATAGTTCTTTGGCCTTCACACCTTGGATCACTGTTCCACAGACACTGTGACATCCTTTGTCTAAAGACAGCCACTGCTCAGGTTTGGTTCTTCCTCGGGTCCTTTGGTAGGCAGGTTCAATGGGACATTCATCCAGGACATTATGTTACCCATTGATATCTGCCTGATTCCTACCATAAAGCCAGGGCCCTGAGAGTCACTGTCATCATTGTTCCACTGGTGATGACATACAGGATGGTGCACAGAAACTCCCAGAAGACAGGGTTTGTTTTTAGAAGTAGAGGAGCCTCATTTTATCTGGCAGACAAGACCCATACTGACCCACATTCTAGACAAATAAACTTCAAACCCTGAACTTGGCAGTGAAGCTTAGTATTAAATTGAACTAATATTCAGTAGAAGGCCCATATTTCTCTCCCAAGAGTGCTACACAAGAAAGAGACACTATATGACAGTTCCCAAGAAACTATTTAATTCCAAACATTCACATGACCATGGAGATTCTCCACATAGATGTTAGGGGCCTCTGATTTTATTCCTTTCGATTCTTTTTGGTTTTAGTTCAAATATAAGTGAAACTGATGGCATCTGCCTGTTGGCCTCTACAGAAAAGGGTGTATCATCCCTGCCAATGACCTTTCCAAACTCTGACTTGACTGTCCTTTGTCTGATCTGAAAGAATAAAAGAGTTCCAGTTTGTAGTAGGAGACCACTCATTCATTTTCCAACAGCCTTGACCCAAATAATCACACAGAAACTATATTAATTACAACATTGTTTGGTCAATTGCTTATGTGCATTTTTAGCTAGCTCATACATCTTAAATTAACCCATTTCTATTATTTTATATTTTACCATGAGGCCTGTGGTTTGTTACCTCTTGCGTCTTGGGCAGCTACATGGCATCTGCCTCCCTTGGCAACTACATGGCATCTCTTTGACTCTGCCTACTCTCTCTATATATCTGTTCCAGTCTGCCGTAGGCCAAAGCAATAAAATCAACCAATAAAAGCAACACATATGCAGAAGGACATTCCACATCATCTTCCCCCTTTCTGTCTAAACAAAAAGTAAGGTTTTTAACTTTAACATAGTAAAATTACATATAACAAAACAAGTATCAAACAAGAATTAGAGTTACAATAGTTCTTTATGAGTCTAAATTTTATATCTAATATATCTTTTATCATAACTAAGGAAAAGTATAATTATAACTATCTCTCTTCAACTCTTCAAAGACCCCAAAAGAATATAATATTACTTAAGTAAGCAGGAAGTGCATTATAAGTAACTTCTTTTTTTGAATAATTCTAGATATTTTAATTGAAGTATAGTCTACATACAAAGAAATGTAAGGAAAACATGTATGTGAACTGCCTTACTACAATGAACACCTACATGACTGCAACATGTCAAAGTTAAACAGAGCATACTTGCTCCTTTGTCCAAGCTGCCACAGCCTGCAAACTTCTGTCCTTAATATTTTCTTATTTTGATTCCTAACTTTTCTGCAAAGTTTTGTTTGTTTTCAACTTTAAATACATAGAGTTACATATTTTATTATTCTTTTTTATTTTTTACAGTCAGCATTTTGATTTACCCTAGAACTATTCAATATTAATTTTGTTTACAGTGTGAAACTCTCCTCTCTGCCAAAATAACATCATATGCTTATAAGTAACTTCTGAAATTCTAGAATTGACAGAGACATCTTGCTGCCTGGACAGTTACCCAAAGTTCTTCTGTAATGTTTGGTTAGCCATCATTAGCCTACAGGCCCATAGTATCTGGCAGACTTTTCAATGAAGCAGAAAATTTGAAAAGCTGTTTTCCTATATTGGCAGTTTGTCATTCACTTTCTTCTGTGTCCTACAGAATGCCCTACAGACTCTTTTATGAAGCAGGAACCCTGAAGGACTGTCTCACCTTTAGGCAAGTTCAGCAGTCATTTTTCTGTATATCCAGTTCACACAGCATAACATCAAGCAGTCCAGGTAAGAGCAGTTTCTTGCCCAAATGGCTAACAAACTCCATAAGGAGCTTCTTCGATGCCCATCATCCTCTTGAGGGTAATTGGTGCTACCAGAATCTTATTGTTGAGAAAAGTCTAAGTTCATAAAACATTTTAAATGCTACATTGTGTATGTCTTTGAAAGATTTGAAGAATACCTATCCATCTGAAATATATTTCTGTACATCTAGAAAACCTAACTAACATGACTGTAAGTCTATTATAGATGACTATCTACTAATCTGTATTTCTTAAATATGTATTACATTTTAAATGAGCTGCATAAATGCAGTACCTTAAACAAGAGAATCAGAGGCACTTGGGCCCAAAGCCCCAGCCTCACTACATAAAGAGGGTAAATGTGAATTACCATATGTAATTAGCATATGTACAGACTTTTACACTCTGTCCCCAGCCTTGTCACCCAACCCCCACTTCCCACTACAAGACACTGTATAACCCCCATTTTCTCATGGGGAGCTCTCTGTGTTTTGTATCTACTATTTCCTCTCTGTGGAACTGTCTTTGCACACTAAACATGGAATATAATCAGAAACTGTCTGGAGCTGTGCAGATACCATCACCAAATTTGTGTGAAACACTCACTTCTCTCCAGAAGATCCACTCCATCTGTCAGCTCTTCACACAGAATTGAGGCTCTTGTTTTCCTTTTTTATGTGAGTTGGCTGAAGATGCCCCTTTTGCTGAGTATGGAGAGTGTCCTTGATATCACTGTGCTGAGTTGTGCCCTTTCACAACCTGCATGTTGGAGTTCTAATGTTGGTGTTCAGAATGTGACATGTTTGGCTGAAGATGACTTTTAAAAGGAGGATAGAGTTAAAATGAAACCCTTCTCATGGGCCTTGTCCAATCTGCATTGGATCTTCACAAGAAGAGGAAATATGCACCAGGCAAGTAGAACAGCCCCATAATCAGCCTCCTGAGAGAGTAGCTCAGGAGTTCAGGGATTGCCAGTGCTACACAGCCCATTCAACACCAGCCTGGGAAATGTAACAAGACGCTGTCTCAAATTCAAAACTAGTAACACTTTTTTTAAAAAAAAAGGTAAGAGATTTAAGCTCAGTGGTTCAATACTTGCCTGCTAACACACAAGGCCCTATAACCACACACACACACACACACACACACACACACACACGAGCCTATAAGAGGATGAGGACATTTGTATGTAGAGAAGGAAACCAGGGATGCATGCAGACAAGAGAAAGGACACATGAGTGTGTAGCAAAAAGGCAGTCCTCTGCAGACTAAGAAGGGAAGTCTCGCAGAAACCAAACCTACCAACACTTTTATCTTTAATTCCCAGCCTCCAGAATTGTTGTATAGGGACTGTTGTTAGCTAAAGTCACTGGGTCTATGGTGTTTTCCATAGTAGCCCTAGCAAACCAATACATTTAAACTACTGGAAAACTTTCCTTAATTAATCTTTGGATGTTTCAAGCTTCACAGACCCCTGGAAACAATCAAGGCAAATGACACTGAGAACCTGTGATGAGCATCATTGAAGGTGAGTTGCAGAGAGGCACCACATTCTGGGGAGAAGGAAAAGCAGAGGACTTCTAGAAGATTCCCGGGGGTCTAGAGCATTAATGAAATGGGGGGAGGGACTTCAGGCACTGCTGTCCCCTTCTGCACATCATTGACACCCTCTGAGACATGTCCTCCTTCCTGAAGGTCCTCACATCACTTTGTGATGACATTAGGTTTCAAGATTATTGGCTTCATTTCCCTTTATCATAAGGAAACAAGAGAAGGACTCTTTTCTTTCCATGTCAAAATTTATTAGTATAACCTCCACCCCACATACTGCCTTCCACCCCTTAAAATAGGACATTCCTCTCCAGTGAAATAACATGCCAGCAACACAGACAAATGGAGAGCAGCGAGAAAAAGAACTGGGGAGGCTGTGAATTATTTTCTTTCTTTCCCACATAAATATAGTAAAAGAATGTTTGAAGGCATAATGGTGCTTTGGGGAAATATCTCAGCCCATTTATAGGGGAAGAGCAAGGACTCTGTTTTTTACTTGGCCAGCTTCTCCTAGAAGGAAAATTGATGTTGAAGCCAAATTATGCCCAGAGTGACCTTTCCCTCTCTTCCTCCTCAAGCTACATTTCCAGAATGTTTTCTGGGATTGCTGTTCCTATTTCACCCTGCCTATTACAATGTTCTTCTACATATGCCCTTACCCCAAGTTCACTTGTGCAGTCTCATAAGTTCTGCAGATTTCTATACAGGTTAGGATGTTCAAAAGAGCCTCACAGATATCTGGTTTTAAGGTGATGCTTTAGTGTAGCATCTGATGGCCACAGGTGAACATGGACAGTGTGAATGAAAGAAAGATTAAGCTTTTCTTTTTCATTTCCACACTATGCATGTGTGCCTGCACACACACACACACACACACACACACACACACACACACACACACACACGATTACTTACTTCTGTATACACACCCTAGTTCTGTGTTTTGCCTACAGCTAGAAGCATTCTGTTTTGGTTCAAATATATATCCTCAAGACACTGTGGAAAACGTTGAACAGAGATGCTCGTGCCCAGGGAGTGCCATTGCCCTAGATTGCTTTCTAAGGCTATGATAAAATTTGGGAAGGAAAAGACTCATTTGGTTTGGACTTTCTGATCATAGTCATCCATCACTGAGGAAAGTCATGGTATGAGCTCAAAGCAGGAACCTGAACATAGGAACTGAGGCAGAGACCGTGAATCATTCAACTTGCTTCCATGTTCAACCTAGGACTATCTAGGGATGGAGCTGCCCACAATGAGGCTAGGCCCTTCCACATCAATCACGAATCAAGAAATTGCCCACAGGCTTGCCTATAACCCAATCAGATAGAGGCATTTTTCAGTTGAGGTTTTCACTTCTCAGATGACCCCAGCTTGTGTCAAGCTGATTAAAAAATAATATTAACCATAACAGTCATCAGACACTTTCGAGGAGCAAAGGTTATTCACCTCAATTCAAAGAGCTAGGCAGAAAACTCTTAACTTCCTATTCTGTTCTGGGCTTGATCTGCCAGTCCTTAATGCCTTGGACTAGTTTGCTACCATGCAGAATTCCTGAGGTCTATGTAATATGCTTTCAAGTGATTCTACACACAGTTGGGGGACATGTTGGAGAGACTCTGGCTGGCAAGTGAGAGTGTGGGGTGCAAGCAAATGACAAGTGCAAAATGCACAACTATTTGTGTATATGCTTCTGTGTGGAGGGACACACACACACACACACAGAGAGGGAGAGAGAGAGAAAGAGAGAGAGAGAGAGAGAGAGAGAGAGAGAGAGAGAGAGAGAGAGAGAGAGAATGCAGAGATCAACATTTGAACAGTTTGAAAAGTTTCCCAGCCAGCCGCCCACCAGTGCTGGCACAGTCTCTGAACGTGCCGAGGCCTTCATGTTCTGAACTGCAAATCCCCTTCAGTCCCATTAGAATTCACCTCTCCCTACTTCTTATTCCATCAATTGCCCCTGTTCCAGAATAACGATAAAAATTCAGCCCAAAGGAATGACTTGCCAGCCAACTACTGTAGGGAGCAAATGGGAAGGGACTTCCTTAGCCCATCGCAGGGTTGTTTCTTGTGTGGTAGGCTGCCTGGCTTTAATACATTAGGCTATGCATAGCTTGTCACAAAATTTCTTCTACCTTAGTAAGAATTTGGAGAGAAGACTAATTAGATTCATGTCCTTCAACATGGTGAAGTGAACATCCCATCTCATCTTTTCCAAACATACCCTCTTCTAGTTTCGTGCAGTTCCAAAATTGCACAAGGATCGGTCCCTCCACCCATAGTCAAGCTTACATTGATGCTGGCTTCCGGTTTTGTAGGGTGTAGTTCTTTAAAAGAGCGAGACAGTCTCCACATCCCCCAGGCTCGGGGACTAATTATTTCAATCCTGTGTAAACTCTGGGGAGTTGATGACAGCTGACCCTCTACAGTAAATTAGGCAGCATAGCTGATGAATGAGGCGACATTAATTAATGAACCCAGAATGAATGGCTTATGGTAATTCATTCATTCACCATCTATTTACTCACAAGCACCTTTGTTTTCATTTCCTCAAGGAGACTCTTACACAGCCTTGAAATACAGAGAAGTCAAAATCTTTTGGGCTCAGAAATAAGAGGCAGGAGAAACAAGACTAAAAACCGGTCTCTCATTTTTACTTCTGCTGGTTGAGGACATGCCACATGAAGTAAAGTACCTTACATTCTGCCTTCTTTTCCTGCCAGCTGTTCTCAAGGGCTTGGACAGTTCAGGCCGTCTTTTAGATTACTGATGCTGTGGTGTCTATGGCTTCTCCAAATTTGTGTCCCCCACATTCATTGTACACTGGGTTGGTCTTGTAGGAAAACTCAGGTTTACAAGTCAGCAAGGTACGAGTTTCATTTTTTTCCCCTTACAAATTTCAGATCATATCTCTAAGCTCTGTTTCCTTATCAACACAAATATGCCTAAGTTGAAGAGCTATAAAGAAGTGCATGTGCCAATGTGATGTTGTGATTTAGATAGAACGTATACCCCTCAAAAACCGTGTATTGTTGGTCTTTGTTTGATGACTCTGTTGGGGAGGCACTGGAAGTTTTTGAAGTTGCATCTACAAAGGTCACTGCGGGGGGGGTGTGAATGTGGGTCTTTAGGGATATCTTCTTAATGGTCCTTTCCTCTTTGTCTCTGTTTCCTGTTTGTTGTGTGTTCCATATCACAGACCGTCATAACCACGATGCTCTTCATAAGCAAACATGGACCAAGCGAACCCTCTGGACCATGATCTGAAATAAATCTTCCCTTCCTTAAGCCCTTTGTGCTAGTGACTGGGTCAGTCTTGTCAAATGCTGTCGTTTCTGAGGACAACAATAGTCATGTGCGTATGCCCATATCCAGACACAAATACATACATTTCATTTAAAAACACGAAAATAAATCTTAAGGACAAGAAAATGCCTACAAAATTCTTATCTCTGTAGGTGAAAGCACAAATAGGTTTCTGATGATGCTGAACCGCTGTGTCCTCCCAATTTCCATCCTGAGTCTGAATGAACCAAATCCACTTTTCCTTCTTGGTATCATGATTGACACCCTGGCTCTAGGTGGCTTTTATGTGGACTTGAAGGCCAGTGAAAACAAACTGCTGTGAGTCCTCGTGTGATCCGCTTGATATGTCCCACCATCTCGGAGGACCTTGCAGAAGGAGATTCCCACCCAGTCCTTCTCTCAACAACAGTGCGTGAGCATGTCTGTATACACACACACACACACACACACACACACACACACACACACCGTTACCAGATACTCCCAGGCAGCCCCGGTACAACACAAATAACCTATAACTGTCAGATGAAACGCAAGGCCCTTTTTTCAGGTTTGCTTCTGTAGCTCTGTACAATTGAAAACAATGACTACAGAGGAAAAAAAAACCCAGAATCAAAGCATGAACCCACTGTTTTCACTTCACACCGTGAAGGGCTCCTTAGTGGAGGAGCATTTCGCCTGAGAGGAAGTTCAGACTTGTTTTCTGTGGAACTGAACTTCATCACACTTTATCAGAACGCCAAGGGACCTCTGGAGGGCTGTGCATGTGAGCCAAGGACAACTCTTGCACACTAACCTCAGAAATCTGTCCAGGATAGCCAGCAATTTCCTAGACTCCCCAATCAGGACCTGCTCAGCTTTTAGTAATTTAATCATGCACGCATAGGAAGCCCAAGTGTTGCCCTTGGCTTTGGGGAGCTCCCATTTTGCTGTTCTTAGAAGGCAGCAGTCCCTCTCAGGATAACATCAGGGGCTGCCTCATGTAACATCAGACCTCAAAGTGTCCTTGGAGACCACCGAGCTCAACCCAAACTTTAAAGGACAGGAAACCAAGGCTCAAAGAGGGAAAGTGCTTGGGTCAGGGTTGCATGGATCTCACAACTAGTGACAGATCACGGGCAACAGCCCAGATGTCTAGTTCAGGCACCATTGTGCACATGTTACAGTCTTATCTCTTTGGTTCTTGCATGGAAATTCTCTGGTCTTTGCAAATCAACCTGCTGAGGTTTGTAGCCATCACTGATCTTTAAACATTGGTGATTTCTCTCATTGCAGGCGTCATTGCTTCAGGGCCATGTGGAAAAACAGATGAATGAATGAAGTCACTGAATCAGTTATGCAGATGTGCTGGGTGGCTACTTCCATGGATATAATTAACTACACAGCAACAAATCTTTTTTTTATAGGTATTTTTTGTTTGTTTTGTTTCTTTTAGTGTCAGACTGAGAGTGGATCCCCCCCTCCACGCCGGCCTCAGTCTCTAGGAAACTGATTGGTTACCTCTTTCTTACCCACACAGTGCTTCCCACTTAGTAGGGACTAATGGGACCCTACTAAAGAAACTAAACAAGCATAGGAATGGACGAGTCCCCACCTGCTGGCATCTGAATTCTAAATCCTAAGTTCTTTCCTTCATAGTGCACCAGAACCACACAGAAGTGTAGAACTAGAAAAGAAACTTCCAGATTACCAGATTCAACCCGTATGTCTTTCCAGGATGGAGTCTGGAGACAGCGTAAACGGGGTAAATGGTCAGAGGATGCCCCAGTGTCGGGGCTGGGACTGGATTCCAGCAGCTAAGTGTTTTTCTATCATCCCCTGTTCTTTGTGTTCCCCAGGAAACATCTTTCACCTTGGCTCCCAACTTGGAAAATATGTTCCAGGAGTCACTTAGCAAGCTCATGCTGTCATCTGCTCCAGGGTGGCACTCTCATTAGAAGGAGCTTAAGCAGCTGGGAGAATGGCAAGTGGGCACAGCGCAGATAATCGTGTGTATTGAAAGAAACGCCTGTTTACCCTCTAACTGCTGGGGCCCGTGAGTACGAGCCAGCTCCCTCACGGTTTCAGAGACTTGGACCAGGGACACAGCGGAAAGCATCAGGACCATCCCTCAGTACATGGCACTTTCCGGTCCTTTGCTCCCTCTTGGGCTACTCATGCATCTGGGAGGTTGGCAAGAATATACAACTCACTCTTAATGATGGGTCAACTGAGGCTCAGTAGTCAGAGTGACCTGGCCATGATCATATTCTATGGTAGAATGAGGATCAGCCTTGATGATGGACTTAAGATGCATGTTACAATGAATGGACATCTTTAATGTCCTGGGCTGGTGTCAAGAGAATGACAAATACCTTCTGCACCACATTCCTTAACAGCACAGTGTGAGAAACAGTGTTAGACTGAAAGAATTGTGGGTCCCAATACTGATGTTCTTAGTTCCCAGCCATTTTCTTTTGTTTCTTTATTTAAATTGTTTTTATTGAGCTATACAATTTTCTCTGCTCCCCTCTCTTCTACTCCCCTCCCCCTCTACCCTCTCCCATGGTCCCCATGCTCCCAATTTACTCAGGAGATCTTGTCTTTTTATACTTCCCATGTACATTAGATCTATGTAGGTCTCTCTTAGGGTCCTCTTTGAAGTCTAAGTTCTCTGGGATTGTGAATTATAGGCTGGTTTTTCTTTGCTTTATGACTAAAAGCCCCTTATAGTGAGTACATACAATATTTGTTTTTCTGGGTCTAGGTTACCATCAATATGATGTTTCTTAGATCCATCCATTTGCCTGCAAATTTCAAGATGTCATTTTTTTCTGCTATGTAGTATTTCATTGTGTAAATGTACCACATTTTCCTTACCCATTCTTCAGTCGAGGGGCATTTAGGTTGTTTCCAGTTTCTGGCTATAAAAAACAATGCTGCTATGAACACAGTTGAACACATGTCCTTGTGGTATGACTGAGCATCCTTTAGGTATATACCCACAAATGGTATTGCTGGATCTTGAGGTAGATTGTTTCCTAATTTTCTGAAAAATTGTCATACTGAAATCCAAAGGGGCTGTGCCTGTTTGTACTCCCACCAGCAATGGAAGCATGTTCCCTTTACCCTACATCCTCTCTAGCATAAGTTGAAATCAGTGTTTTTGACCTTGGCCATTCTTACAGGTGTAAGATAGAATCTAAGAGTTGTTTTGATTCGCATTTCTCTGATGGCTAAGGATGTTGAGCTTTTTCTTAAGTGTCTTTCAGTCATTTTAGATTCCTCTGTTGAGAGTTCTCTATTTAGGTCTGCACTCCATTTTTTTTATTGGATTATTTGTTCTTTTGATGACCAATTCAAAAAAGAAATTTCTTGAGTTCTTTGTATATTTTGGAGATCAGCCTTCTGTCCGATGTGGGGTTGGAGAAGATCTTTTCCCATTCTGTAGGCTGCTGTTTTGTCTTGATGACTGTGTTCTTTGCTTTACAGAAGCTTTTTAGTTTCAGGAGGTCCCATTTATTAATTGTTTCTCTCAGTGTCTGTACTATTGGGGCTATATTTAGAAAGTGGTCTTCTGTGCCAATGTGTTCAAGTGTACTTCCCACTTTCTTTTCTATAAGGTTCAGTGTGTCTGGCTTTATGTTGAGGTCTTTGATCCATTTGGTCTTGAGTTTTGTGCATGGCGATAGATATGGATCTATTTTCATTCTTCTATATGTTGATATCCAGTTATGCCAGCACCATTTGTTTAATATGCTTTCTTTTTTTCACTTTATATTTTTTGCTTCTTTGTCAAAAATCAGGTGTTTGTAGGTGTATGGATTGATATCTGGTCTGGTTCAGTTTCATTGGTTCTCCTGTCTGTTTTTATGCCAATACCTGGCTGTTTTCAGTACTGTAGCTCTGTAGTAGGGTTTGAAGTCATGGATTGTGATGTTCCTTTATTGTACAGGATTATTCTGGCTATCCTTGGTTTTTTTGCTTTTCCATATGAAGTTGAGTATTGTTCTTTCAAGGTCTGTGAAGAATTTTGCTGGGATTTTGATGGGCATTGCATTGAATCTGTAGATTGTTTTTGGTAAGATTGCCATTTTTAGTAAGTTAATTCTGCCTACCCAAGAGCATAGGGGATCTTTCCATTTTCTGGTGTTTTCTTCAATTTCTTTCTTCAAAGATTTAAAGTTCTTGTCATACAGGTCTTCCACTTGTTTGGTTAGAGTTACTCTGAGATATTTTATGCTGCTTTTGGCTATTGTGAAGGGTGATGTTTCTCTGATTCTTTTCTCAGACCATTTATCATCTGTGTACAGGAGGGCTACTGATTTTTCTGAGTTAATATTGTATCCTACTACATTACTAAAGGTGTTTATTATCTGTAGAAGTTCTTTGCTAGAATTTTGGAAGTCCCTTATGTAAACTGTCATATCATCAGCAAATAGTGAAACTTTGTCTTCTTTTCCAATTTGTATCCCCTTGATCTCTTTTTGTTGTCTTATTGCTCTAGCTAGAACCTCAAGTACTATATTGAATAGATATGAAGAGAGTGGAAAACCTTGCCTTGTTCTTGATTTCAGTGGGATCTCTTTGAGTTTCTCCCCATTTAGTTTGATGTTGGCTGTTGGCTTGCTGTATATGGCCTTTATTACGTTTAGGTATGTTCCTTGTATCCCTGATCTCTCCAAGATGAAGGGATGTTGTATTTTGTTGAAGGCTTTTTCAGCATCTAATGAGATGATCATGTGGATTTTTTTCAGTTTGTTTATATGGTTCATTACATTGACAGATTTTCATATGTTGAACCATCCTTTCATCTCTGGGATGAAGCTGACCTGATCATGTTGGATAACTTTTCTGATGTGTTCTTGGATTTGGTTTGCCAGAATTTTATTGAGTATTTTTGCATCACTGTTCATGAGTGAGATTGGTCAAGTAAGAATTCCAATAAATCAGGCTATTTGCCACCATGAGGTATCCTGGAGATGCATTTCTTGAATAAGCTAGAAGTGCCTTCTCTGATCTCAACAGTCCAGCACTGAACAGGTAACGCTGGCAGGATTTGACTTCTGGTTATATAAGAACCCAGATCCTTTTCCTATTGTTGCTCTGCCATTTCCCCCATGGCATGGTCCTCCTTTACATGCTAGGAACTAGGAAATGGTCTTGACTGTGTCTCTCTTTTAGAAAATAAGTGAAGTCAGGATATGCCTTTAGTGGAGTGGCATGGAAATCACATGTGTGCACTCGAAACACTGGTTATTCTTATCTACAGACTAGCTATGTATTCAGCCAGTGTGCGTGCGTGTGTGTTTGTGTGTGTTGGGGAAAGTTGTGTTATTGGTCCCATTATTAAAACAAATAAAAAAGTAAGTGGCTGTGCAGTTGTCTCATGCTAGCACAGGAACTGAAGAACTATGCATTATTTCGAGCCTTATTTATAAAAGAAGAAACTGTGGTTTTCTTTCCTGACTGTGTGTTGAAAGCCAAAGACTTGGCTGAGTGATGTACAGGTGCTGTAACATCCAGTGCTTACAACTTAGACACTTGTTTATTTTCCTTTAGGGAAACTGAGGCTTTGAATCAACCAATGACAAGTTCAAGACTGGCACTGAAATCTGGACAATTCAAAGGCCTTTGATATATGAATTTCTTTAAGATTTGTCATGAAGACTGACCACTCCGATGGAGTAAGATGGCTCAGGCCACCATCTTCTCCCTGCTGTTCCTCAGTTTCTACTTCTACTTCATGTTTAAAAAGCGCTAGGATGGCGGGTTCACTTGATGAAACCTGTGCTTTCAAGATGGCACTCAGGCAATTCATTTATTCATTCACCCATTATCAAAAATACCACTGAACCTCTGTGACAGGTCCTAGGCTAACAGTAGTATTATATTCAATGCTGAGCTAATAAGATGTGGTCTGAGTTCTTTAGGACCTTCTGAAGTAAAAGGTGATCTGCACATTGATAATAGGACAAATAAAAACATCCATAGGAATCACTGCACATGTGTGAACCAGCCAAGTACTGTCAAGGCAATGCCATGGGAGAAAGCAAGGGAGACAACATTGGCTTCAACACGGAGAGCTGGGACGGGTACATGGAGAAAGACTTAGCCTTTTATTTGCATTAGGTTATGTAGAAAGACTCTGGGTTTGCCTCCCTTTACTGGATCAGCCCAGGGCTGACTGCTGTCAGTAAGTCAGGGGAGAGTGACCAGGTATCCCCTGGAAACCTATGCTATGCACCTGGTGTAGAGAAAGAAAACAGCTAGCAATCGCTTGCTTTTTATCATAAAAATAGATACTTTTTTTTTTACTTTTAAAGTTGTATTTATCTTTATTTTATGCATATGTGTGTTTACTTGCATGTATGTAAGTCTACTTAGTACCTGCAGAAGTCAAAAGAGGGCTTTGGATCCTCTGGAATTGGAGTTACAGACAGTTGTGAGTTGCTCTATGGGTGCTGGGAACTGACCTCAGGCCCTCTGTAAGAGTAGCTAGTAGCTGAGCCATCCCCCCAGCCCCATGTTTTTCTATTTTCTATGTATATATGACCTGTATATATTGTGGAAATATGTAGCTCTAATGTAGGAATGTTGACATCATTAGTAATAAATTGTCTCAAATTATTTATAACACGGAAACTGACCAGCCAAGAGATGTCTTATTGACACTCTGGTCTCTCACTTACTCCTGGCAGAAAACTGAGTGTGCCTAGAGTTGTGTGTACCCTTTCTGAGAAATGTCAGTGAACAAAGATCCAAGTCAAAATAAATAAATATCTGACTTCTCTCCACTTCCAGTCTTAGGTGGGATGCTGTCCCCCCCTCACCCCCCCGTCATGATGAAAGTACCGTTCCAGCTTCCAGGCCACCGTGGCACACTGACTCTTCTCTGCCACATCACCAGGTGCATGTCTGCCTGATCCTCTGAGCAGATGTTGCTCTACCTCCGGAAGAGGCAGTGTGCCTTTTAACACCTAAGCTTTAGCTGCAGGTGATGGCCGAACTTAGCCACATTCTCAGGAGCAGGACCATGATAACATAATGCAGTCCTGGGAGGGACCCACGGCATACATGCACAGATGGATGCATTTCGGGGTCTTGTCTGAGGAGGAAGTTGCCTCCTTAGACCCGTGCTCCATTTCATAGGAGTGGGAGTGGGAAGTCTGGCTGGGAGGTGACCTTCATTAGTTCTGAACCAGTACTTCCTCCCTTTTCTTTCCTTCTGAGAGATTTATTTGTTCGGTTGCCTCTGTGCAGCTAATGGGGACTTGGGGTGGGGATGGCGGGGGGCCAGTAGACTGCTGTGGATAGAAGTGTTATATATTGCTTCCTGAAGGGGAGCATGTTGGGAGGGAGGGGGAAGGAAGACGGGCTGCTAAGGTCTGCTCTAATTGAATACCCAGTGAAGAAGATGGATGGTTCCACCAGAGAGCAATTAGAACATGAAATAGCAAGGAAAAAATTAGGAGGGAAAAGGCTGGGCTGAGAAAGAGAAACAGAGTCTGGAGATAAAACCATGAAGTTCAGATCTCAAAGTCATCTTACAATCCCAGCAACAGAGGTAGGGGATGGGGAAGAAGTGGCTATCTTGCAGTCCTAACAGGAGTATGTGGAGGGCAAGGGCAGCTGAGTGGGATTTAAGATGACCTTCCTATCTCTCTTTGTACCACCATCCATCTCCATTACCCCATCTCTATCATCCCCATCATCTCCATCATCCCCATCACCTCCATCATCTCCATCATCTCTATATTTGATGATGCATCAACTTTCTTATTTATGTTTAGGATGTGGAAGCTCTTTGTTGAGAAGAGCGTGTGGGATGAAGACAGAGACACAGACACATCTCTTCTCTATCATATCAATCCTAGTGCCCCATGGCAGGGTTTAGGTCATTCACTCTAACACTGAAATACTGAGGAAGTGATGCAGGGGATCTCGAGGGAGGATGTGATGGAGAGGGTACAGCTAGCATAATGGCAGGGACAGGTAAACATGCGTGAAGATTGGAAGGCGACATTTGGTACCATAGCTCAGGCATAAGTAAGTGCTTGTAGAAGAGGTGTCTAAAGAGACATGGATGGAAATGAGAACCCCAAACTAATGGGTTCTGAACCACAGCCTGCAACATTTGAACTTGATATTTTAAACTCCCAGGAGACCCAGCAAGGCTTTCTGAGCAGGAGGAAGAGAAGAGGAAGCTTGAGGAAAAGCAGCATATCCTTAATATCCGTGATGCACCCAGCCAAACCTTATTTCCTCTTCCTTCAGATGAGATTTTTGTAACTCATCTCAGAACGTTCTTTGAGAAACAGTACAGCTGAGATCCAAGTTCACATCTCCCTGACACCCTGGGGTGTTTAATAACATGAAATTGTCCTGTCTGGTGCTGAGTACCTTCTCCATACGTGGCTTTGTATGGCTGTCAAAATGCATGCCTTCAAACTTGTCATTTTTGAAGAAAACAGATATGTTGTCTTACAGTCCCCAGAGACCAGAAGTCTGAAGTCACCATCCCCACCAAAGACTTCAGAAGGGAATACTCCATTGCCTGTTTGTTGCCCATTGTGACCTCAAGAAACCTGAGGTTTTCTTCATTTGTGGCAACTTGATTCTATGGCCTTTGTCTTCATCTGGCCACATGCCTGGTTCCTTGCTTCCAGGATGAACTCTCTTTCATGAAATTCGGATAGTCCTACCTTCAGATCTTTAACATCAGTGTATCTGCAAAAGCACCCCTGTTTCTCTCTCTCCTTTTCTTTTCATGCTGGGGGTGGAACCTGCTTATATATTGCTAGGCAATCACTTGAACAACTGGTCTAATTCTTGTCTATAGAGTTAGGTTTTAATTTGCATAAATGTGTGGCTGATGGAGGCTCATATGTGTGTTTCTAACTCTTGTGAGGCTAAGGCACGGGGGCTGTGTTAAGTTTGAGGCCATTCCGGGCTACAGAGAAAACTTGAAGGTGGTCAGTGCTACATAGAGTGATCTTGTCTCAAAAACAAACAAGCAAACAAAAAAACTAAAACAGAACAAAAACAACAACAAAAAGATATTTTTTTAAAAAGAAAAATAT
The DNA here is from genome assembly GCA_004026605.1 of Ondatra zibethicus. Lineage (NCBI taxonomy): Eukaryota > Metazoa > Chordata > Mammalia > Rodentia > Cricetidae > Ondatra > Ondatra zibethicus. The sequence goes on along the minus strand of PVIU01000553.1, from coordinate 85,591 downwards.
AGTTTCTTTACCCTCACCATCTAACGACTTACATTGCTTCTGGCACGGCAGAAACAGAGATTCAGGGCAAAGGAGCACCCTGCTCCAAGACTGCCCACAAATGTGAAACCATCCTCAGGAAGTGATATGACCATCAATATTGGACATTGTAGTTGTGGGAGATGGAGGCAAGGGGCAGAGACAGGGGCCCATGGTCCATGGGACCCAGGTGCAATGCCCCACACTGAGGAACACACAGTGTCGGTGCATCCTGAGGTATGATTCATGTCACTTACAATCTTCCATTAATTAATGCTTCACTGAAACTGGGGGTACCTTTGCTATAATAAAAAAAAAGCAGTGCATGAGAGAAAGACCCCATTTCACAGAACTCAGGTGGAAAGGGTTTTTAATGGGGGAAAGTGAATGGGAAGGGGGAGGGGAGAGGGAAGACTGGCCTCTGGGGACAGGGGTGGCCGAAGAGAGACAGAGAGAGTGAGAGAGACAGAGAGTGAGAGAAGGAAGAGACAGGAGATCCGCAAGGGCCATCTTTCTAAAGAGAACTTAGAGAATGTGCACAGCAGGTGCTTTTAGTGGCTGCTGCTGAGGACATATCCTGTCAGGACCCCGAGGGCAGGTCAGTGCAGATGCCTGAATACTCACAACCTTGGTCCCAGAAAGGTTTTAGGAGTCTCTGAAAACATCGATCAGTTCAGCAGGACACACTGCTTCACAGAAGTGGGTGGGACTGGCCCGGAACATGTGTGGCATGGGCTGTGAATGACAGGTCCCTGTTGTCTGAGACATGTGGGTGAAGGTGCACCTAATCCTCTCAGGGAGAGACTTAATCATTTTTAAACAAGGGATGCAGTTTTCCCATAGTAGAAGATAATGTGTGCAATACATTCCTTCTTGCCTATCTTCGCTCTGTTTATAGATAGCCTTTTCCTGTTTGCTTTATTGGTTTGATTCGTCTGCTTTTTAAAACACACAATTTATTTGCTTCTATTTGTCACATTTGTTTAAAGCAGTGGAAGGTTTGAGGGGTGGTGACAGACTAGGTGGAGCAGTGCTGTGGTTTGACTCTGCAATGTCCCCCATAGACTCAGGTTTGATCACTGGGCCCCAGCTGATGGGCTGTTTGGGGAGATTGTGGATCCTTTTGGGCATGGGGCCTGGAAAGGAGGCTCAAAATTATAGGGGCAGGTACCCAAGAAGTTATTTCAGGAAGCTGGCCTCCTTCCTATGTGATGCCAGTGGCCCTGGACTGGTCCCCTGTCCCCCTCACTGCTGTCCTCTCTGAACAGCCCAGAGTCAATGGTGATGCAGACTCAGTGCAGCCTTTCCCTAGTCTCCATAGGAGTCCAGTGGCGCTTCTCCTTTGGAAAGCTTCAGGCTGAGTCTGAGAGGGCTTAGGCTTGGTCCTCTTTCCTCTGGTTCTCAGAGAGTCAGTGGAATGCAGAAGCAGGCTGAAGGATGGCTTGTAGCTTGATAGCTTAATTCAACTTATCATCTGACACGCAGCCTCATAAAAGACCACAGGAAGGCAGAAGGGCTGGTCTGAGGATTCTGCCCTCTCTCTGCGCCTCACTGGCTCTGCTACTGAGCAAGTGTCAGCATTATCTTCTGCCATTGACTTACGGAACTTCTATTAGTACCATTTGCATTTGAGCAGGATTTATGTGATACAATGGGATCCTCACAATGCCCCCCACACAGGTGGAGCAGGGCTCACTGTCAGCATTAACAGACAAGGAACTTGAGGCTATGCAGAGCTCAGCAGTCCATCCACAGTGACTAGGTTTCATGGTTGGAACTCCTCTAGCTTTCTCACCCTACATCTGTGACGTGGGATTTCCCTCTGTATGCTGTGATTACCACTGGCTAATAAAGGGACTGCTTTGGACCCATAGCAGAGCTGTAGGGGAACAGAACTAGGTGGGGAAAACTAAACTGAATGCTGGGAGATGGTGTCAGAGAGAAGCCATGGTAGCCCTGCCAGAGACAGATGCCAGAACTTTAGCTAGTAAGCCATAGCCACGTGGCGATACACAGATTAATGGAGATGGGTTAAATTAATATGTAAGAGTTAGCCAATAAGAAGCTAGAACTAATGGGCCAAGCAGTGATTTAAATAACACAGTTTCTGTGAGATTATTTTGGGGCTAAGTGGCCTGGATCTAGCTAGTGGCCTCCTCTAAAACATCTGTTAGTTGATTCTGGTGGATGGTGCTACAGAGTTAATGAGACTCACCCAACCCTGGAGAGACGAGGCTGTTGGGGAAGGAATACTCAAGGACTTCCACTCCCAGGGCCCAATAGACAGGAAGAAAATGGCAGTTGAGGCTGGTTGGTGAGGGGTTGAAAGGTCAGGATGCGATCCAGAGGGAGCAGAGGCTGCTGGTGCACTTGGCACCATATGCTTGCCTCCATCCCTGTACTTCTAGCAACAGCTTCCAACAAAGAGTGATGCCGTAGTCTGCTTTGTGCCCATGCGTGCAATGCCCAAGGATGGGTCCCTTACAGAGAACAGAGATTTACTTCCTAAACGTGTGGAGGTGGGAAACTCCAAGACTGGGGGTCCCATGTGCGATTAGGGTCCTCCTACTATAGCATCTCTATGCCAGAGGGCAAGAGAACAAGAAGGGATAGAATCTACTTTTATTGTAGACCATCATCATCATCATCATCATCATCGGTGTGCACGTGTGTGCTTTGTGTGTTATGGGGACTCATGTGCTGAGGAACTTGTATGGAGGCCAGTGGACAACTTCCTAGAGTCACTTCTCTTCTTCTTTCACCCGAGTTCCAGGGATTACCCTCAGGTTGCCAGGCCTGAGCAATGAGCACCTTTGCTTGCCAAGCCATCTTGTCAGCCCTTAGACCACTTTTATAATTGACAGGCTCCAGCGGCGATACGATAATCCATTCGTCATGCACTGCTCCCCTATTCAAGGTCACACTTCTTGTTTGTTAATTAAATTTGTTCTTAGACAATTTCATATACGTATAATGCATATTGATTACTCTCACCTCCACCCTCTCTTCTCCCCCCTCCTTCCTAACCCTTTCACCATGTTCACGTCCTTTCATTTGGTTTTCGGATCCACTGAGTTTAACTGGGGCCTTCTTTGTGACGATCGGGTTAGAGCTATTCACTGGAGCCTGGGGTTCACAATTGGGTACACAGTCGCCACAGTGACTTTCCCCCCCTCAGAATTTATCAGTAGCTGATAGCCCAGCTGGAAGGGGTGGGGCCCAGTGAACCCTCCCTGATCCCTGACTGACTTCTGCCAAGCCAAGTCTTGTGTAGGCTCAGTATAGGCAGCTGGGTCTGCTGTGACATCCTGATTGCAATGGCTGTCTCGTTCCCAGAAAATTTCTTAGTCCTCCTTGCCTTGGGGCTCTTACATGGCTGTCTTTTCCTCTTCTTAGGTGTCTCCCGAGGCCTAGAGGGGCTGGCCTAAACGAATGTTCAGAGCTAAGTACTCAACTGTCACTTCTTTTTGACAGTCTAGACAGCAAGGTCCCACCTCTTAACACACTGGGGACTGAGTTCCAATATGTGGGCTTTGGGGACACTTTCATATGATAACAAGTGTCACCAGAAAGCTGTCTGCATCCAGCACCTAATATTATGAGAAAAAAATATCACGTTTCTCTCAGACAATCCAGAAGACTATTAACTTTATTGGTGACACCCCCTTTTCACTAATCTCTACCTCAAATTCAGCATTCCCTTCAATTATTAAATAGGCAACAATCCATTCATAGTAACTGACACTGACAACAATGTTTTCATATATATTATGCACTAAAAGATAAATATTCTTTATTCCTTTCTCTGCTTCAGAATTTAAAGTCATTCAGTATTGCTGCAATTCGTGCTATTTCATGTGTTACAAAAAGCACAGCTGTGAGTGAATCATTAATTTGTTTTATTATTGTATTGACAGCTGTGTATAAATAAAACTACTATCCATTTTTAACCTCGTGGATTTTGTTTTATGCTTTTGAGAAGATTGCTCCATCCATAGCTGTCACCAGGCTGTTCAAAGGGCCTAGCAGTGTTGCACAACCTCAAATCTTGGGGCCACATCAAAGCTCTTACAGCAGGTGGCTTGGGCAATCCCTGAAAAGACTTTACTTAAGTTGAGATAAACTCTTTAATGTGACATTCATTCTTTTCTTTCTTCTTTTAAAAGTAACTATAGCCACACTGTGGACAAATCTTGAAGAAACAGGACTGGAGCAGGCACATGGAGAAGCAAAAGGAAAGGAGAAAGGGTGTGACCATAAGGCCAACACCTAGTCTCAAACACAAGAGCCTTAGGGAAGTGAGAAATAGAAGCTGAACAGAAAGAAGAGCCCCAAGTACTGAAGAAGAGTCAAGTCCCCAGAATCCTTTCTACTCATTCTTCCAATGTATTTCCCCATTCCATGTCCTGGTTGATGCCATCTTTACTACCTTTCCTCTAAAGCCAACTATACTTTGTGAGATGATGATGGACTGACATTGTATCAGGTGTTCCTGTGTAGCTCACTGTAAAATGCCGAAGTTGAAAAATTGGGCAGAAGAATCTAGTGACTCAATAGATGTGGTGACTTGAAAAAAAAATGGTCCCCAAAAGGAGTGGCACTATTAGGAGGTATAACTTTGTTGGAGTAGGTGTGCTTGTAGGAGGAAGTGTGTCACTTTGAGGGCAGGCTTTGAGGTCTCCTATGCTCAAGCTATGCCCAGTGACATAGTCACTTCCTGTTGCCTGTAGATCAGGATGCAGAACTCTCAGCTCCTTCTCCAGCACCGCCTTCATGCATGCCGCCATGTTTCCTGCTATGATAATAAAGGACTAAGCCTCTGAAAATGCAAGCCACTCAAATGAAATGATTTCCTTCATAAAAGTTGCTGTGGACTTGGTGTCTCTTCACGGCAATTGAAACCCTAACTAAGACAACAGATTTCCAAGGATCTATGACTTAAGGCCTATTAGCATAGAGTAACCCAGCATGCTACCTTGTGGCAGTTGACTGTGGCCTTAAAGAAAGGATCTGAAACATCCATGGAGTTCTTTCCTTGCCCATTTCTGTCTGTAGATGTAACATAAAACAGAAACCAGGTGCCCATGGAACCCCTTGGTTCTAAATTTTACAAAATCCCTCTGCCTCCTTTTTACTAATCTCTTTGCTACAGTATGAGTGACTGCTACAAATGCCACTAAGAGCTGACTGCGCTGGAATCCTTTCACTTTTATGCCTTTTGTACATGACCACAAAAGAGAGAACATGAAATCAGCAGTGAATGTGGGACTGAGATGCTCAGTACAGGTGTCCAGAAAGGCAGAAGCTTTCACGTGATCTGTTGTAGGGGAGCCATGGGACTATGGAGGAGGGATGTCCCGCAGGGTGTGGGAAGGGAGAACACAGGGTGCTCAAGCAGCTGTGGCTGTTGATAATGATATTCAATTTCCCTTTGCTCAGTTGTAATCTTCCCCTGTTCCCTCCATCTTCAGGGAGGTATAGCCACACACAGTCCAGTTTGTTATGACTTGGGAAACTCAGTGCAAAACTGAGAGCAAGGGGCAGGCACCAGAGCAGCAAGGTCCAGCTGCAACCTCTAGGGCAGCATCCTTCTCATAAGAGATGCTTTGAAAGTGTTTGCTGGCTGAATTCGTGAATGAAAGGGTGAATGAAGAGTGTGGTCCAGTGTTGTGTCAAAGATGAATAGAGAGCTTAGGATTAATTCACTCTTTTCTAGTGTGTGTGTGTGTGTGTGTGTGTGTGTGTGTGTGTGTGTGTGTGTGTGTGTGTGTGTGTGTGCGTAATGTATGTCTGTATAATATTCAGCGTGTGTACACATGTACACATGCAATCAGGTGCCCATGTCTCTATGTGTGGAGTCCAGAGGTAGCTGTTGGGTATATTCTTGAATTGTTAGCCCCCTTAATTTTTGAGACATTTCTCTCTGAACCTTGATCTCACTGATTCAGTCAGACTGGCTGGCCAGCAAGCCCCAGGGACTCACCTGTCTTTGCTTCCCCAGCTCTAGGAGGACAGGCACTTGCTGTCACACTAAAAAAAAAAAAAAATTTAAAACACAGATTCAGAGGAAGTAAAGTTAGTTCTGCATACTTTCCTGTTGAGCCACCCCTCCAACTCTCCATTTCTAGAATTCATAGCTCATAGCTATGATAACAGCCAGACTGGCTTTTAGTCTGTTTTACCACAGTTTTCAAATTTCCCGCTTATGCCACCCCCTCCCAGTGTTTGCAGGGACGACTTCTGCCTCTGTCTTTTCTGCAGTACAAGCAGATGAAGCACATGGTACCTTTTTCAGTTCACCTTGCGCAGAACCAAGCTAGAAGAAATAGATTACATGCTTCTGATCCACAAAAATGAAGGACTAACGGTTTCTCTTTGAGGTCTCTCTTGGATACCCTGAAGGCTCCGAGAAGCACTGAGAAGTTACAGTGAGCTGGGTGTAGAACTCAAACATGAAACAAGCCCAAGCAAGATGCTCTGTGAGTGCTCCTACAGTGGTCCAAAGGCTACCCATCATTCTCATCGCTCAGTGGCTCTTCAATACCTGCTTACCCTTACAGGATGAGTCCCCAGGGGAGTCACTGACCATTTGCACAATCGCTTGGGGGAGAGCAAATTGGAATAGGAGGCCATCTCCATGGGCTTGGCCTTTCAGTCTCAAATCTCAGCCGTGGACTGGCTTAGTAAGCTTGGGAAAGGCAAGTGGCAACATTTCCACAGGGACAATGGGAACAGGGAGAAAAAGAGGGAAGAAGGGAGAGGGTGCTGACCGCAGCCAGGTGGCTTGCTGCGAGGCTGGTGAGGCCTGGGGCAGCCCTGTGTCCATGAGTCACTACAGCTAAGTTTAGTGCTGGCTTTGGCCACAGAACAGATGGGCAGTCAGAGCAAGGACAGGCTGCTGGACTCCAGCCCAATGTAGCCCTGTGCAACTGGGACCTTCGTGCTGGCCCAGGGGCAGACAGGTGTGAGACAACACAGAGGCAGAAGCATGCTTCTGGGAGGGACAGCAGAGAGGGGACTGTGACCTGGAGCAGCCCATCATTCCACCATTCATCAGAATCTCTGCAGAGGGGGTGAAGAGATGGCTCAGCAGGTAAAGGTGCTGGCTGCCAGGACTGGCCATCTGAGTTCCATCACCTGAACCCAAATGGCAAAGGAAAGAACCTGATCCTCAAAATTGTCCTCTGACTTGCACACATATGTCATGGGACATCCTCCCACACACAAATATATATGTTTGTATGTATGTAATCTATCTATCTATAATATCTATATCTCTATGTAATATATAGGGATATATATATCCCTATAGAACACCAATTGCGCAAAAGTAAATTCAAGTCCTCGAATCAAAAAGTCTAGATGGAAGACAGACTTAGTTGCTTAGTTTTATCAGCAGGATAGGAATAGATAGAAGATAGACAGGAAATATCAATGGTTGAAGTACTGGCAGTTTTACACAATTATTCAAGGTTCTCTCAAACCTATCTTGACAAAATAAGATCAGTCTAACTGAACACAAGCAAAATTACAGGTATTTGGGGCTAATTAGAATTGCAATCTGGGAAACACAGATTCATGCCGCCCTGAAAATATGCTCTCAGCTTTGACAAAATGGCAGGTATATTTATAGCCCTGAACAGCAAGGGAAGTTGGAAGTTGTCTCACCTGTTTGTCAGGTATTATGATGGGTGCTGGTAAAATGGTGTCTTGTAAGATTGGATGGGTGTGGCCACTATCCCTGGGTGGTTTGGTAGAAGGAGTCTGCTGAATTGGTCATCAAAGGATAGTAGCCAATGCTTCAGGAAGCTATGTATGGTTCTGTGTGAAGGTCTGCCTGCATGGACATGGAGGATGGACCATCTATTGCCCAGATCAAAAGCTAGGTCAGACTAAAGAAGTCTGCTCAATTCCATTTCAAATGCCCTAAATGCATGCTGATTTGGTAGTTCTTGGTAATTATCTTTGTATTTGTTTCAAACAGTAATCCTAAGAAGTGGCACCGTTACCCCCAGAACTGGCGTGCTGAGAAGTTATCCTGTCTTCCAGAGAAATAAGGAGGTCAAGGGTACCATTACCACTTCCTGACTCAGGGACAGTTTCATACTTGGCCATAATCTCAGTGGTTTAGGGTGGTTCGCAAAGGCTGTGCATCTCTTTGGCCTGGCTGAAAGAAAATGTGGGTTAATTGAGCCTTACTTCCAAGCAGTATTGGTTGCTTAGTGATGTCAGTGTCTCCTGGCTGGATTGTTCTTTGAGCCTCTGATACTCCCGAACTTTCATAATTTAAGGTTGCATGATTTCTTCCTGGCTGCAAATGTGCTTTAATCTCGTTATGACCTTTCTTGCTCCTGTGGCAATGGTAGCTCTCTCTCTATGCCTTGGGAGTAACCTAGACACACATACCAGGCCCGTGTGCCAGGTGATACAGGGATAGCTAAGCAACCAGGACCCTGTTTGACTTGAGCCATGGTCCTGTCCAAAGCCACACCCTTTAGCAACCTGGGACCTCTACATGCATTGAGCTGCAACCCCCTCACCCCAAACAAAGTAGTCGTCCCTACCTATCATTTCCAAGTAACTCTTGGTAACTCCCCCTTTGTGACCAAGCACATTCTGTGGTACATGCTGGAATTAGGGGCATTGCACCAGGCCAGTGTAAGACTAGTTTTGGGTGCATGCACAGTAAGACAAACTGTATCCTCAGAATGGGTTTTTAAGGGTAAACTCCTATTTACTATCTTATCACTGTGTATAATTAGGCATGCATATGACACTAATCAGGAGCATCTTTGGAAAGGACACATGATGAAGCAAAGTCTTCATAACCCAAGCCTGTCAGTCAAATGAAAGACCACCTATGTACAGCCCCTAGCAGCGAAACTTCCTCCTCCTGGACCTACAACAGGAAGTCCTGGGCAGTAACAGGTGCTCTTGAGCCACATTCTTGCTCAGGGCTCACTGAGCTTTTGAAGAACATCTTACCTGTAAGTGCATTTTATTTCTGAATTTAGTTTACTATTTGTGTGTGCTTCTTCAATTCCTTGAACAAGATTCCAAGAACCTGAAAATGCCTCCTCTGGACAGAGACCACCAGTAATATTTGTGTTGTGGACAAGGTAAATGATAAGCAAGTTTGCAGACAAGGTAGATTTTTTTTGAAGGCACTAGGAAAGCACTGTGTTATGTTCTTTGAAGGCTTTGCCAAACCATTTACTTCCCTCCAGCATCTCTCCAGGGCTAGGGATGGCTAGACTTCAACACAATGGCATCCATTTCACCCTTGCACTCTGGGAACTCAAGCCAAGGTGCTATTTCTTCAGGAAAACCCACTCTTGCCCCAGGCAGGGAAAGCCCAGGATGAATTGGCTGGGATGGAATCCAAAGGGCAAGCCTTTTTCAAGTCCGTAGTACGCCATTGCAGGCAGGAACTGAAGGCATGCTCTGGGATCTGGCATAGCCCTCTAATGGATGCTTCACGGGTTTTCTAACTCAAACTCGCTTTGCTTTGGCACAGTCTGTCAAGCTTTCAACACGACACGGTAAAGCGTCTGAAAGTGCAGACAGGCGCTGGCCACTTCTAACCCTCAGCAGTGAATCCTGTAGGAGGCTGCTTTCTAATGAGATGGTGAGTATGTCTTGGGGATGTGGGGAGGGAGCTGGCTCCTGGGAAGGGAAACTGTGAGAGTGGAGTGATGGTGTGGTGGGAAGGCCAGGGTGCTTTATTGATGGTCTGCAGGATGACATTCTTGCTTCATCACGTGGTGAGTGTTTCCAAGGCACCGAGCCAAGACCAGCTATAAACCTGTCCGGGGAAAGATCGCTGTGAAATACTTCTCAGCTCACAAAGCAGATGTCCGCAGGCAGAGCAGCCCTGCTCACCTGATTCTCTACATAGAGCACGTGATCTAGGGAGGGTGGAGGGCGACGGGCTCCTCACATCTAGTTCATGACAGAGTACGCACCCCAGTTATGCTGAATTCTAAGTTTATGTTATTTTCACAATCCAAGACTGGATTCTTGGATGATAGCCATTCTGGTTTTAGCCATTGATTGGCAACATGGCCTTAGCAATGTTACTTAACAATTCTATAAGACCTAGCTCCGGCAAAGTTGTCTTCTAGCTCTCTAAGGGGAGGAGATGTATCTGTAGGGTGGATGGTGTTGCCTCGTGCCCAGGAGGAACATGCATACGTGCAGAATGCATCAGCTGATGTTCTGGTGATATCTATGTGTCTGTTCTCAGATTAGCTCCAGGCCTTTAATTGCCCTCCCTTTCTTTGTACCTGATCCTCTCCACATTTGGCCCGTTTTACAAGGTGAGCCTTTAGAAAGAAACACAATCTTTAGCTTGTTTTAATAGAATGGTTCTGGCTGCAGCCAGACAAAGAGCTGTTTCATTTGTTTGGCTCACAGTGGCAGTGACAGAGCTGGAGATTTGAAGTCTTAGAATCTTCCATTGGAGTGATGGCTCCTTCTTCATTCTTCCTCTTAGGGTCAGTGGTTTATAATATGCTTTGTGAGTGAGAAAGTGTGTAATTACATTTCCATCCATGTGTGTGTGTGTGTGTGTGTGTGTGTGTGTGTGTGTGGTCATGCATGCACACGAGTGTGCACTCCGGTCTTCAATGTAGTGGACCTATCTATTTTTGCTTCACTGACGTCCGTCCCCTTCTTTCTCATTCCCACACACATCCTGTAGGCAGTAGCCCTCCTCCACTTCATCTCCCGTCCCATGAGTAGAGCTAAGTCCACTTCCTTCAGAACTGACTTGACCCTTGCTGATGAGAGCCGTAAAGCCTCCTAGCCACAGGACTTCATTCAGTGATGGGCATACAAGCCAATCTGATCTAAAGAGACTGTCTGACTTGAAAAATTTTATTTATTCATTTTGTTGGATTTAAGAACTCTACTTCCTCTGGGCAACTTCTATCTTCAGGGGAAGACTTGCCTGAGAATAAAGCCTACCCAGAAGGAAGAATAGAGGAATGGAGGTGTATTGAGCACTCGACACCGACTGGATCTATGCAGAAGCCCCTTTGGGTTTTGTTCTCAAGCGAATATGGTTGGGATTACAGACTCTCGCAAATGAGAAGGTGGTAAAACTTCATTAACCCAAGAAGGTCTTGATCATCATATTGTTTTCCTCTTTCTCTGCATCCCTACTCAGTGTCAAGCCCAGCTTGTGTTTTGTCTCTTAGCTGGTAGCTTGTTGGAGTTCAAGGGGAACCTTGCACCAAGCCTCAGCTGAGGATAAGGATAGCTAGCAAGGTTTGGGGAAGCCGAGCAGAGTTTGGGCTGCATCTTCTAAGACACACCTCTTTTCCTGAACTTTACCTGATTTTGGCAGTTGTTTTCCACATTTAAAACATTGCCTTGGGGGGGCTGGAGAGATGTCTCAGTGGTTAAGAGCACTGGCTACTCTTCCAGAGATCCTGAGTTCGATTCCCAGCAACCACATGGTGGCTCACAACCATCTGTAATGAGATCTGGTGCGCTCTTCTGGCGTGCAGGCATACATAGAGGCAGAATGTTGTATATATAATAAATAAATAAATCTTAAAAAAAAAACATTGCCTTGGTGACCATGGAATCTTCAAGTCCCTCAGATACTTGACTCTTTAGTTTCAGAGACAGATTCCCTCATCATTTGTGCCATCATTTTCTGTTGCCTTTGTCGAATGATCTACTCCTGGTCTGTCAGGCATGCAGATCAGTAACCCTTTCAAGGCTCCCCTTTCCACCATGCCATGTATATTCCAGTTCATTATCTAGCAGTGTGTGTTTTTTTTTCTCCTGTATTTGCTGGGATTTTCTTGAGACTTTACCCCATGTCATATCGTGTTCAAAGACTCTGGATGGTTTACGTTGCATGAAATACCTGGCATAAGTTCAGGGAGGAGAGATTGATTTGGGCTCATGATTTGAGAGATCCTTATAGCCGCCATGCAGGGCCTGTAATGTGATAGAGCATTATGGCGGTAGGAGCCTGTGGCAGAAAGTGCTCAGCTTCTGATGGACGACAAGCAGAAAAAAGGGAGAAAACCAAGAATCTGGTACAACTTGACCACTCCCTTTATTGAGGACGGACCTCATAAGTTTCCACATTGCCTCTAATGTCACCAGTTGGGAATGGAGCACCAGGCATCTAACCAGTAGGGGACACGCCCAGGCAGATCTTAGCATCGGAACCAATGCTGTGATTCCCAGCTGGAACTGCTCTCCTTTCTTCCTTTATGGACTCTGATAGCACTGTTTCTACCCAGAACTTTCCTTTAGGTCAGAAAACACCTCATTTGGGGGCTTTACCAACAACATTTTTCAAGGTATTTTAAAATTTTAAGATCTGGGGCTGGAGAGATGGCTGAGGACCTGGGTTTGGTTCCCAGAACCCATGTGGTGGCTCACCACCACTTATACCCCCAATTCCAGGGGGCCTGACACCCTCTTTAGGCATCTGTAGGCACTGCACACATGTGGTGCACAGACATACATGCAGGCAAAATACCCAAACACATAAAATAAAAGTAAATAAGCTCTAAAAATTTTAAGTTTAAATTTAAACTCTGGGGCTGGAGAGATTGCTCAGTGGTTCAGAGCACTGGCTGCTTTTCCAGAGGTTCTAAGTTCAGTTCCCAGCACCCACATGGCAGCTCATCTGGTCTGTGGACATACATGAAGACAAAGCACACACACACACACACACACACGATACATATACATATACATATGCATATACATACATACATACATACATATATATATAAGCTCAGACCTTAATTAACATGTTCTACAGTATGAAGCACAAAGACAGGAAATCCCTTCTTAGATTCTGGTTCTTCTGGGCTAACATGTTCTCTTTGTTGTTATAGTTTTACATGGCTGATTTATTTCATTTTTGTCTTGCTGAGGCTTAATCTGAATGCCCTATGTTGATCTTCCATTTATTTTGCTATAAGTAAGTGGGCATAGCTTCTTTCCGTTCTTGAACTGAGTCAGCTGTCCTCCCCAGTTAGACTGAGGGGTAAGAGCTGCCCCTCATCTGGCTCTCTGTATAAATGTCGTGGAGAATTGTCTAGTTCTTTGCTTATTTTATTTCATGTCCTCATTCTCAGTTAGGGTATGTATCTTTCTGCCCTATAGTAATCTCCCCAAATTATATGACGAGCTCCATGTGCTCCCGCCCTCCCAGAGGTGGGGAAATCCACCGCTTCACGCACGTCTCCGAAGTTCCAGAGCTGAAATACAACTTTTCTTACCAGCCCACCAGTTCTTTTTACAGGGGTTGAGAGGGCCCAAGATGTTTCGTTTCTTTCCTTGAGTTCTGCCTTCAAGGTTTTAGTTCAAGGCTGTGTCTTGTCTTTTTCCTTATCATAGCATATCACAATTTTTTTTTTTTGCGTCTTAACATCAGTGCTTATTTTTTTCTAGGCTAAATTGAGGGAGACATTCCCAGGGACAGGTTGGGATTACAGGAAGGACTAAGGATCTACAACCTGCCAGGGCAGCCGTGGGACCCAGAGAGCTTCAGCTAACTTATCCTATGGTCGCTCGTGTAGCTGCACCTACCTGAAGAATTAATCTGTGCTTTAGAGATATTGTGGGTGTTGGGCCATGTAGGGAGGACAGCTTGAGTGTAGTGCTTTGGAAAGTGAGGATGATGGATGCCCATGTATACTTTTTATAATATTCATAAAATTCCTTGGTAGATGGGGAACTGTGCTGAGTCAGGGACAGAGTGCTATGTAGTACCATGTCAGCCTGACTCTGCAATTTATAGATTCTCTTAAAGGGTCTCTCTTACAATTACAGGACTCCATCAGCAAGTTCTTTTGGTTTACCATATTTCTTTTCTACAAATACTATAAGGTTCACACAGGACAAAGCCTAGTTCCTTATTGTTCCTGGTATGACTAGGACAATGCCCACTGGCTATTAGGATGTGCATTCCTAGCCACCCCTATGCTTAGCAGATAGCAAGACTTTCTAAGTAAGAAGCTCTTCCCAATGGGTTAGTCAGGCCTGGCTGTGGGTGGGATGTCCTTGGTTTGTCCTAGTTCACCTTCAGGCTTTCCTTTAGACAGTTCCCAAATCACACAACAAGTTTGTAGGATGATGGGAGCAAGGGACCACTGTCAGTGGCTTCCATTGGTGTGAAAAGCAAAGGTTTACCTAAAGAGTAGGTCTGACCTTACTCATATCGGATATGGAAAACTGTGTCTGTCCAAGAGTTGAGGGAGCCAATGGTTTAGGCCCACCATGGTCACTGAAGGAAGGAAAGGGTGGAAGCGCTATGGAAGTGAAGCCCAATGAAGACTATGGTATCACTAGGCCTCTCTCCAGCCCCTTAAAGTCTTGGTTTCCTGTTAGGAAATTGGGAATCACATAGCACCCTCTCACAGTTTTGCTGTTGGAACCAACTGGTCTTTTCTGAGTGCCTGGAACTGAGTAGGGAAGTGAAACCTACTTGTCCCTATAGTTGAGTTCATCTATGAGTTAATAGGCAGAGCTCATGTGATGCGATTGTGTGTGTGAGTTTGTGTGAATGTGCATATATATACGTACAACTATGACACTGTATAATCATTCCTTCATGCAGTGATCATGGTACTTATTTAGTGGAAGCTAGGCATTGCTTCCTCATCCTCATTTTAGCTCCCTTGTCTGGGTATGGAAAGGGACTTAGTACAATGTGTCACGTGTGCCTAGACTGGACTCTACTCAGCAAGGCTGATAGAGAGTCAACACTCACAAAGTATTTATTGGATGAGTAAATGAACAGATACCACTTTATCGGTGTCTTAGGAGAAAGCAAGCAGACACTATAGCAAGAAGAACATAAACTACCAAGCAATGACAGACTACAAATGAGATTGACACACAGAACAAATTCTTCTTTTCTTAAGGAAGATAAAACCAGGCTGAACAGGGAAGATCCATAAATAGCTTTCTAACCTCATAATGCCAGACTCAAAATCCAACAAGAATCTGCGACCCTGGAGAACTACAGGTTGATGGATGTTCTCATGGAAGTAAAATAAGAGTCTGAGAGTAGCTTGGAAGAAATTCAGCATTAGCTCAGCCCCAGTGACAGGCCCGTGCTTCAGTTTTGGGCACCTGCTGGGAGCCGGAGTCCTGTGTGTGTTCAGCGTGTTCACACAGGGAAGAAGAAACACAGCCACGACATCTCCCACTTTGTACCCTCATAGTTGGGATGCAGCACATCAGTGTCCCCATCTCCAGGGATCCCAATGGAATATCTAATTCAGGACATCTTCTGGGTCAAGGGGTGAACTGGACCAGACAAAGAGAAGGCTGAGCGCTACGAAAGAGCACGCCTGTAAGTCTGTGTGCTGTGAGGGATAAGGGAACGGGCAGAAGTGCTCACACTTCTGACTCCAAATGAAGCCCTTGTTGACAGCTTCTCCACTGTTTAGTGACACCCAATTTAGTGCTGAGTTATTCTCAAATAGCTGTGCACATGTTAGTTTCTTTCTCTTTAAAAGCAGAAAACACATCTCATCTCTGAATTTCTCAATTGCCTCCCTCAGTGCAAAAGACAAAGAGAAGAAAAGAAGACTCCACCGGTGCCACAGATGGACAGGTACTCATTGCCTATGATGGGTGACATGAACCTGTCTTGACTTTCCCTGGAACTGAGTGCCAGAGGTTTGACAGAATGCTGACAGAGCCCAGCATAGACGCCACCCATCAAAAGGCACTGACTAGGCCCCTAGAAATTTCTGGAATTTATGTCTTTTTATTTTTATACTTGGAAGGGAGAGAAATTAGGGAGCCAAGTCCATGTGGGTTGTCAACAGGGCGCTAGGAGGAAAGCAGCAGTTGAAGTGTCTGAGTAATTTGGGCAGAAGTGTTTGCAGGCTTGGCATTTCAAAGGCAGAATAGAAATGCCCCATGCGTGCCTTTGAATGTGCATGTGAGAATGTGATCAAGGGTCTGTGCTGATAGTTTCTAGAAAAAAAGACTAAGTTTGGGAACAAGAAAAAGCCTGATTATATACTTTGTTTTGTAGTAAGATCATAGTTCTGAAGAAGTAAAAACCACACAAAGGCTTTTCTCCTCTCCCAAGAATCATTCCATTGTTCATATTACATGCATGCACATGCGTGCGCACACACATACACACACACAGATATAGATATAGATACAGCTTGGATGAGTACTCCCTCCCCAAATCACTGAATAGCTCAGTTCCTAGGATGGCAGTGTTGAGAGCTGCCGTGGACCTCTGAAAGACAGAGCCAACTGGGAGGTCTTGAGGTCATTGGGGGAAATGCATATCTTCATGGGGGATAATGAGAGCCAGTCTTCTCTGTTTCTCCCATCATGCCTCACGTTGTAAGTTGCTTGCTGTAATCACTCCTATCACAATGTGCTTCCATCCCAGGAGGCCCAACTCAGTGGGACTTCCTCATCTTGAGCTTGAACCTTCCACAACTATAAACCAAGACAAACCTTTCTTACTCCATCAGTAAACCATCTCTGGTATTTCGTTACAGTGATGGTATGCTAACTAATACAGTGATCCACCACTTGCCTGCGCAAACAAGAGCAGGTCACTATAGAAACAGGAGAAAAATTGAAGTCATCAGGTATGTCTTGTGTTATCCACCCATCAGGCCTTACTTGTGACCCAAAGACTGTTCAGTTAGTATATGACAAGATAAAGCAAATACAGAGACCATGGAATTAGACATGTTTGTCACACTGTAGTGACATCATGGTTGAATTAGGTGACTTAAATATGAAGACGTAGATGCAGCTTTTGAGTCAGACTATTATTTAGGTGCCAGCAGTGGACCTTAAAGCAACTGAAATCTTTAAAAGATTATCAATGTCAGGCTTTATTTTTTAAATTATTCTTTGGGGTGTATTCTTCTTTCTTATCAGTCCATGCAAGTAGAAATGGCAGGCTGGAGATATGCAAAAGACAGTTCAGACAAAAATAAACCTCTGAACAAGTCACAGTGTGTTTAAAAAATTTGTGTAGGCTTAGGAGAGAGAAGAAAAAGAGTATAGATAGTTAGAAAAAGAAGTGTAGAAGTCATAGATTAAAGGAGTAAAAAAATAAAATAAATACTGAAAAGTAATAGAGTAAAAAAAATAAGCCACATAAAGATAGAAAACACACAGAGAGTCTAGATTATGTACACTATCGTGTTTTCTTTGAAATTTTTTGACTGCAGAGAGACATTTGATTTTGAGGACTGCTAAGTTAAAACAAATAAAGATATCTTGACTTCAAAATTTGGGTCTAAGGATAGACTTGCTTTGGACAAGAGGTACTGTTTTTGTTTCCATAGAAGATGAGAACCTGTGGATTCTTTCCAGGCTAATGTGGTTTGATGGAACAAGGCTCCTGAAAGATCTCCATGAACCCTAAAAATAATTCACCCAACAAACAGCAGGAAGCAGTTTGGAGAAAACTATGCCCAAATTCCCAAAATGACTATTTATAAATGTTTATTTTTCATTTAAAGGGGATTGATTATAAATGGTTAAATAGTCACAGTCAATTTCTTTCTTTAAAAAAAAGGCAGAGAAGATATGATATACAGATGAATACTTTGCATTGGTATGGATCTTAGTCTATTGATACATATTTAAGGTTGATTTTATTACACTGTGTATATGTATTTCTGCTCTTGTTTAAGGTACTATGTTTGTGCAGCTCATTTAAAAATGTAATATATAATTAAGAAATACAGACTAATAGATAGTCATCTATAATAGTCAAACTGTAGTCACATTAGTTAGGTTTTTTAGATCTACAGAGATATATTTCAGTTAGACAGATAATCTTCAACACTTTCAAAGACCTACAGAATATGGCATTTAAAATGTTTTAAGAACTTTTTAACTTTTCTCGACAGTGAGACATGTCTGCTTCTGGCAGCACCAACTACTTCCAGAAGATGGGCATTGAAGCAATGTGACAAGGCCAGCCATTTGGGAAAGAAAGTGCTCTTGCCTGGATTGCTTGATGGTGTGCTGTGTAAACTGGACATGCAGGACCCACAGAAAAGCAACTGCTAAACTTTCCAAAAGATGGGATGGTCCTTCAGGGTTTCTGCTTCACAGAGGAAACTGCCAGACATTCTGCAGGACACAGAAGAAACAGCTGATGAAATTTGCCATTACAAGGCAGAACAGATCTTCAAATTTCCTGCTTCATGAAAAAGTCTTTCAGATACTGTGGGCCTGTAGCCTAAAGATGGATGCCCCAACATTACAAAAGAACTTTGGGTGAATGTCCAGGCAATGAGATGTCTCTATCAATTCTAAAACTTTTAAAGTTGCTTACAATGTGCTTCCTGTTTACTTAGGTAATACTATATCCTTCTAGAGTCTTTGATGGAGTTAAAGACTAGATAATTATTATTATGGTTTTCCTTAATTATGATAAAAGATAAATTAGAAATAAAACTTTAGATTCACAAAGATAATATAAATGACTAAATACTGTAATTATAATTCTTGCTTGATAACTGTTTTCTATATATAATTTTATTATGTTAAAGTTAAAACCTTCCTTTTTATTTAGATAGAAAAAGGAAAAAGATGTGGAATGTCTTTCTGTATATGTGATGCTTTTATCAGTTGATGAATAAAGCTGTTTGGGCCAATGGCTTAGCCAAGTAAAGTCAGGTGGGAAATTAGAACAGAGATAGAGAGAGTAGGCAGAGTCAGGGGACACTATGTAGCTGCCAAAGGAGAGAAACACAGTCAGAACTTTTACCAGTAAGCCACAGCCTCTTGTCAATACACAGATTAATAGAAATGGGTTAATTTAAGATGAAAGAGTTAGCTAGAAATATGTATGCCTGAATCATTGGCAAAGCAGTGTTATAATTAATAAGGTTTCTGTGTGCTTATTCATGTCTGAGTGGCTGGGAAATAAACAAGCAGCCTCTATCTACATATCTATCTATCTATCTATCTATCTATCTATCTATCTATCTATCATCTATCTATCTATCCTCTCTCATGTGTGTGTGTGTGTGTGTGTGTGTGCATGCATGTTTAGAGTCCACAAATAATGAAATTAACAGAGAAGAATTTATGCAATTGACTTTGAAGAGCATCTGATAATGCTGATTTAGCATCTTATGTCTGGGCTCCTTGAATACAGAATCAAATTTATTTTTACATGACTGAATTGAAACTCAGATGAAGAATAGATGTGTGACCTGGCTCAGGTAAGATTTTATAACTTCATAATTGATTGAGACAAAAGGAAGTTTTAAAACCATAACGAGACAGAAACTATGAAATGCTTCTTGATCTATTGGCACATACTTTTAAGGCAAAATTAATCATAGATGCCAGAGACAAGGGCTACTGTGGTGATGTTATTGGAGGGAGGGGAAGAAATAGTGAATGGAAGAAGTGGGGGGGTAGGGGATCTGTGTTAACTCATTGCCTCACTTGAACTGCCTTTTGAAGAGACTGGAGTGAGTCTTTCCTTTCAATCTATCCTGAGCACCTCAGTGGCTCTGCAAATTTCCCAAAGTCACTGTTCTTACTTTATCTCCATTTCTTTCAAGAACCAAAGATGACTCCTTGTTACCCACTAAATCAAATTCTCCTCCTTTTCATGGGCATTGATTTCTGGAATCCAGCCCTTTCTGGCTTTTTCTGTGTCACCCCCCCCCAAGGACTGCAGTCCAGATGCCTTATATCTCCCACACATACTGAGCTTCTCCCATCTCTGCATCTTTGCAGACTGGCACCCACTTACCAAGTCTCCTTCTCTGACCCTTAAGTCATATGCCAAGTCTCAATTTCTCTGTATATGCATCCCTCTCTTAGAGTATTTTGTGTTACTGTAACAGAATGGACACTGGATAATTTGTAGAAATAGATAAACACCTTTCTCACAGCTCTGGGGGCTGGAAATTCTAAGGATGAGAGGGCTGGCTCTATGAGGGCCTTTAAACTCCACAGTCCATGGAGGGAGACAGGAGGATGACAAGACATGTATGCAGACAAGAGAGAAAGGGGTGGAGGCAGCCTTTCATCAGTAACCCACTCCTAAGGTAACTGCTTTGGTACATACACAAGGGCAGAGTTCTCATAATCTAACCACCTCTTTAAAAGACCCACCTCTCTATTTCCTCTTCCAAGGGAGATCCATGCGTCCCTCTTAGGGTTCTCCTTGTTACCTTGATTCACTGGGGCTGAGGATTATAGCCTGGTTATCCTTTGCTTTACATCTAATATCTGCTTACAAGTGAGTACATTCCATGTTTGTCTTTCTGGGTCTGGGTTACCTCACTCAGGATGATTATTTTTAGTCCATCCATTTGCCTGTAAATTTCATGATGTCATTTTTTTTTATCACTGAAATACTCTGTTTTGTAGATATACCACATTTTCTTTTACCATTCTTTGATTGAGGGACATCTAGGTTGTTTACATGTTCTAGCTTGGTGTAGGAGTTTCTTCTGTTTTTGTGTTGCTTTCATTGGTGAATAAAGAAAACTGCCTTAGCCTTTTGCTAGTGCAGAAATCAGGTAGGCGGAGTAGACAGAACGGAATGCTGGGAAGAAGGCAGTGTGGCAGCCACCATGGTTCTCCTGCCCGAGACTGACGCTGGTTGGAAGCTTTCCTGGTAAGCCACGACCTCGTGGTGAACACAGATTAATAGAAATGGGTTAGATCAAGAGTGAGAGTTGGCCAAGAAGAGGCTAGATATAATGGGCCAGGCAGTAATTTAATTAGTACAATTTATGTGTGGTTATTTAGGGGTTTAAGCTAGCCAGGCGGCCTGGAGCCGGGTGGGATGGAACAAAGGGGCCCTGCGCTCCTCTTACTACACTAGCTATTATGAATAATGCTTTTGCTATGAACATAGTAGAACAAGTTTCCTTGTGGTATGGTTGAGCATCCTTTGAATGTATGCCCAAGAGTGGTTTCATGGGTCTTGAGGTAGACTGACCCACAGTTTTCTGAGAAACCATCATACTGATTTCCAAAGTGATTGTATAAGATTGCACTCCTACCAGTAGTGGAGGAGTGTTCCCCTTACTCCACATCCTCTCCAACATAGGCTGTCATTAGCATTTTTTATCTTGGCCATTTTAATAGATATAAGATGACATCTCAGATTTGCGTTTTCCTGATATCTAAGGATGTTGAACACTTCTTAAAGTGCATCTCAGCCGTTTGAGATTCATTCTGTTTAAATCTGTACCCCATTTTTTTAATGTGATTGTTTGGTGTTTCAATGTCTAGTTTCTTGAGTTCTTTATATATTTTGGATATCAGTCCTCTGCCTAATGTGGGGTTGATAAATATCTTTTCCCATTTCATAGTCTGCTGTTTGGTCTTATTGACAGTGTTCTTTGCCATACAGAAGCTTTTCCATTTCAGGAGGCCCCATTTATTCATTGTTTATTTCAGTTTCTGTGCTACTAGTGTAGTCTCAGGAAGTAGTTTCCTGTGCCAATGCATTCAAGGCTACTTTTCACTTTCTCTTCTATCATCTTTATTGTGACTGGATTTATGTTGAGGTCTTTGATCCACTTGGACTCAAGTTTTGTGCAAGGCAATAGATATGGATCTATTTACATTCTTCTACATGCTGCTACCCAGTTATGCCAACACCATTTATTGAAGTTGCTTTCTTTTTCTATTGTATACTTTTGAATGCTTTGTCAAAAATCAGGCTTTCATAGGTGTATGGATTAATGTCAGGGCCTACAATTTGATTCTATTGAGCTACATGTCTGTTTTTTATAGTGCTACCAAACTGTAGGGTTATAGTAATAAAAACTAATGGGTGGCAGCATGTAGAAGAATGTAAATAGATCCATATCTATTACCCTGCACAAAACTTGAGTCAGGGAGGGTGATAACTCCAGAATTTCCTTTATTGTGCAGGATTATTTTAGCTATTTTGGGTATGTCCTTGGGTAAATTTGGGTCAGGGGCCATAGAGGAGAGAGGATGGGGGGATGGGAACATGAGGGATCAGGATGGTTGAGTTAGGAGTGGGATTGAGGGGGAGAGTAATGAAAGAGATATATTGATAGAGTGGGCCATTATGAGGTCAGGGAGGAACCTGGTACCAGGGAAACACCCAGGAACCCACAAGGATGAGCCCAGCTAAGACTCCTAGAAATAGTTGGTGACTACCCTAATTGTCATCAAAGAACCTTCATAGCCAGTTGATTTTTTGCAGAATGTTTTCTTTGTTGTTTGGCCAACTCTTGTCTCTATAGCCACTGTAGATGGTAAGTAACATATATTTTTCTGACATAAGTGTTGGTTGATATTTTAACAAGCAAAATAAAGCAAAATGACAAAATATGTGTCATGTTCTGTGACAGGGGGCCAGGCCGCTTGTTTGTCCCAGCCGCCCGGCTAGCTTAGCCCCGAAAGAACCACACAGAAACTATAGTAATTAAAACACTGCTTAGCTCGTTAGCTCTAGCCTCTTATCGGCTAACTCTCATGTCTTGATTTAACCCATTTCTATTAATCTTTGTATATCGCCACATGGCAGTGGCTTACCGGCAAGATTCTAACCAGCATTTGTCTCAGGCGGAGGATCCATGGCCTCTCTCTGCTTGGCTTTCTTCCTCCCAGCAATCTGTTTAATTTTTCCCACCTACCTGAGTTCTGCCCTATCACGGGCCCAAAGCAGTTTCTTTATTAACCAATGAAAGCAACACAAGGACAGAAGGACCACCTACACCAATGTTCCTATCTATTTTTAGTTACACATGAGAGACTGCTGAGTTCAATGGTAGTTTCTAAATACTCAGTAGTGCATGTCATTCAAAATACAATGATTATAGATTCTGTAAATCTAATGTACTGCATCTTTTTTTTTTTGCTGTTTTAAGTGTATGCAACCAACAAAGCAGTAAAGCAATCTCTGGTTTATATCATTTGCCAGATTGTGTGTAAACAGTTTTACCGTGGCTACTAATTTTAGGCTATTGATGTGATGCCAATGGGGGGAGTTGGGCAGAGATTCATGACTACACAAGTCACACCACCAACAATTGGAAAAATGGTTGTGTATGACCTCAAATGTACAGCTAACAAAATAGTAGCTTTTTTTGTGTGGTAAGTTATGAGAATTTTAACTTTGCCTTAAATATATTATTTGATCATTAAGATTACATATAATTTCTAATATTGTCTGACAAATATTCTGAGTAGCCAACCGTTCTCATAAGCTGTTCCATCTGGCTTCATGGTTAGCAAATGGTCAAGGACCAGGTGTCCTGTGGGGTCCTGTAAGCTCCTCAAGGGCCAACAGAGATGCTAACAGAAAAAGACAACTAATCTGAGCTGTAATGAAAGGAAGAGCTGAATACTATGGGTTTTGGAAGGAGGCGATTACTTCAGGGTAACCAGGAAGGCCACATGGAGAGGATTTAAAACTAATCTCAGAGAGAAAAAAAGGCATGCGTGCGTGCGTGCGTGCGTGCGTGCATGCGTGTGTGTGTGTGTGTGTGTGTGTGTGTGTGTGTGTGTGATAGTGGACAGGGATGGACAGGCCAGTCAACCATGGGGACAAGACACGTGTACAAGGACACACATGTACAAGGACACACATGTACAAGGATGCATATTCTTGGCACCTTGGGAGCTTTCATGCCATTGGAGACAGGGCTTATAATGGCAATAGTGAAGCTGAGAAGATCTGGGAAAGCTGTAACAAGATTATGAATTGCAGAATGATTGCCAGTTTCTTCAACATTAAATACTCCTCGGCACCCTCTTAGGGCGTTTTCCATGCGGTTGTGCCTTCTGAAGATACGTGTTAATGGTAACTCATTTGATACTGAGTCCTTGTCAGAGCTACTGTCTGTGAAACAGCTGTAGAAAGAAGAGCAGCACAACCTCCTGAGGTTTGGGGAAATGCTTTATGATCTTGGTATCCAAGAAAGCACATGGGGGGGACCTTCATGGATATTTACAAAAGCCTGGCCACCTTTGATCGGTTTTATCCGGAAAATGAGGCACATGCCTTTGCTCCTGAATATTCAGAAGAGTGACAAAGAAGGCCCAGAGGGATGGATGCATAAAATCATCCTGATAACTGTGTATTGTACATGTTTCAAAGTTACAAAATTGACCAGGAGTGAGGACTAGCTCCATGGTCCGTAATTCTCACTCTGAAACCAAGCATCTGCTCTCTAACTCTGGTTGCACCTTAATCTCACATGGTCACACAACATGCTCCCTTCTGTAATTCTACTGCTCTCTGTGGCACAGCAATGTGGAACACATTTCAAATGTCAAAGGACATCACATGACTCACAGAATTGAGGAGCTTGGCCCAAAATGTTGAGCCAGATTGAGCTATGCGCACACAACCGTCTGCAAAACACTCTGAGCCTCGGCAGAAGCACTTCGGAATCCAATGCTTTTGAACCCAGGGCCATAAACAGAAGATCTTAAGAAATTGTTTTACTTTATGTATGTTCGTTATGTTCAATTAACATGAGAGCAGATTGGTTTCCAAACATACGGAACAGATCTTTCATCAAAAGGATTGTTCCCCCCACTGGGTTTCTAGTTTCTAGTTGTTGCCTGTCATTTGATATAAAATATCTGATTTTGAAGACTCTTTTAAGCCAAGTAGAAAGTGTATAAAGCCACTTTCTCTCCCAAGATGGGTAGAAGTATGTGTGAGGCTCAAGTCACTGAGGGAAGATGAGGTAGGTTGAGGCCGGGGTGACTCTCGTTATATAGGCAGAAAAGACATTGGGCAAGAAGAGCCATTCCCATAGTGCACAAGGGAGCAGTGCAGAGTGAGTGGATGGTGCAGTATTTGCAGGAGCCAGCCTATACCTATGGGCTGGATATAGCAGGATTTCCATCACTAGACACGAGGCAGGAAATGCTTTTATTTGTTGAATGGGCACAATAGCACTTCGGTACTAGTTTGAAACCTAGAAAACCTGTCTAGTGCTTTCCTTACCACTGACCCTTAGACTCTCAAATAGTCCAGACTGTATTTTCCTAAGAAGCTTCCAGAAGGTTGTCTAGACATCAATTCACAATCCAGAAGAGTCGGAAACAGTAAGAAGAGTGACTGCTACTGAGCCCACCTATAATCCAATGATGGAGTGCAGCCTTAGTTCTCACATTGCTGTCTTCGTGGCCACGTGCACCTCTGTGTTAGCATTACATGACACACGTCACTTTCTGGTACTCACATCCCGCTTTCTGGACACGCTGTCCCTGCTCCTCATATCATCTGTTCCCAGCCACTAATAAATAGATGTTTATGAAACACTTTTTCTCTAGGACTCAGCTTATCTGCCTTTAAAGTGGAGATATTGGTATAAGGTCTCTTCAAGGACCACATTCAGTGACACTCTGGGACTCTTCCACTCAGATGTAACTCTGCAGGGTCAGAGGTCACATCTTAGAGTTCTAAGGAAAAGCTCTCTCTACTTGCTGACTGCTCAGAAGAAGCCAAATCCCTAGCCTAAACTTCCATTTATTTAAACAAGGATTGGAAAAGTATCTGGAAAAACGAGAAACTTTTTTTTTGTGTGTGTGTGTTTAAAAAAAAATTCTTAGACTTTATATTTTGAGCATTTATTAGGCTCGTGGGAAAATGAAACAGAATCATATACCATCCTAAATGAAGAATCCGTATTACTCCCCGCCAAGGCCCAGGAACACTGAAGACTAGGGGGCAGAAATAATGGCGCCCTCTCTTCTTGCTGCCCCTGTCTTTGGCACAGCCTTATTCTACAGTTCTCTTCACTCTGTTTTGTTCTTTTTCCATGCTAGTGGCATCAGACACCCAAAATAATACATGGCTTCAGCAATAATAGTAATAATAATAGCAATAATAATAATAATATAATAGCTTTGCCCATTGTGGCACGTCAAAACACACCCTTCCTTCAGGAACCTGACTGTACCCACCAGTAGGACTCCTGAGCTGTTTCCCAGCCCCGTCCCTTAACTCCCCTTTGGTTTGACTCAGTGCTTGTGATGTTTGTGGTTTCCCAAATACACAAGGCTGATGTAAGGCTTTGCACAGGTTGTTTCACTTCTCTGGAACTCTTCAAGGAGAATTCCTACTCAGGTTTCAAGATCTAACTCCCGTATCATCCCTCCCAACCCTTGGAGAATGAGGCTCCCTTGTTTGGGTTCCCGTTGAGCCTAACAATCTAGCTGAGCTGTGCATTTATCTTACTGCTGGGTATTTATCCATACATTGTCTGTCTCCTCTGCTCCTGTGGCTGGCTGTGCATTTCTGCACCTTCAAGCAGAGCTCACTCAAAACTTTGCAGAACTAACGTTCAAATTGGACAGCTAGAGTTGGTGTGGGAAGGAGTAGCCATGTATAAAAAGTATAGTATCTTTTCCCATTATACATAAGCTTTCCACAGCCACTGCCTGGTTTAAACACAGACTGGAAAGCTATAGAAGAAGCAGTTAAGAGGACAATTATGCTGTCTGTATAGACCCCAGCTATACATGCCTCCCCCACGTTAATGCTTTTGAACAGGTTCTAAGGGAGAAGAGGCCAAGGTCATTGCTTAACCACGGCTCTCACGCTGGTGGGGGAGGGAAATTATAAAATGTGAGATATGCAATTAGTTAGATGGCTGTGGAAAGACCATAAAAATTACTCATTGTCATGGGAAGGATTTATTCTAGCTTATGAAAATTAACCCTGCTTCAGAGAGGAGGCTTGCAGGGAACTGCAGTATTTCTGCCCCAGTCTCCATGGATGGAAGCTTGGTCCTCTGTGATCCTTTAAAGGTGCTGTTGTGTGGGGAATGGCAAGGATGGGAGGAGCAAGAAGAAGCGGATCTTTCCTTGCAGAACCCTAGCACTTCTGATCCGAGAATACTGGAACCCGCTTCACAGAGCTACTCTTTTTTTTTTATCATTGTTTTAGTGATTCTGAAAATATCAGGCGTGCTGAGATGGGCTGAGCATCTGGAGAAGG
This sequence comes from Ondatra zibethicus, assembly GCA_004026605.1. NCBI lineage: Eukaryota > Metazoa > Chordata > Mammalia > Rodentia > Cricetidae > Ondatra > Ondatra zibethicus. The sequence continues at coordinate 58,608 of PVIU01000553.1, read as the reverse complement.
GAATGCCTGGGCTGCCGGGTGAGGAGGTGGCGGGTGTGGTCCGGCTATAACACTAGGCAGCATACAGGGTCCTAGCTTCCCTGTCCATCCTAATGTGAAATGCTGTATTTCAGTGGGTAAGTGCTCACAGACCTTAGAGGTGATTGAAAAATTTTTCTGTAAACTGGAAAGAATGTGGGCTGAGGTTTCACTATGCTAAAACCAAAATGAATGCTTTGGCTGGCTTTTGGAAACCTATTCCTCATACTGGATTGCCTTGCCCAGCTTTAACACAAGGGGAGGTGCTTAGTCCTACAACAACTTGTTAAGTCATGGCTGTGTTGATACCCATGGAAGGCCAGCCCCTTTCTGAACAGAAACAGAGGGGGAGTGAATGGGGGTAGTGGTGGAGGGGAAGTGGAGAGGGGGGGTGGGAGGAGAAGACGGAGGGGAAACTGTAGTCCGGATGTAAAATAAATAAATTTATTTTAAAAAGTCAAACTCAAAAATCCATGAGTGAATTAAGATCATGAATTCAGTTATTCCCAGACTATTACACTTATTTCTATTTCTGTGACCCAAAACAGGTTTGGGGAGAAAATGAGTTATTTCATCTTACAACTTACAGTCCACAATGAAGGGAAAGTCAGGGCAAGAATTTGGAGTCTGCATCAGAAACTGATGCAGAGACCGTGGAGGAACATTGGTAATTTGCTTGTTCCTAACGACTTGCTCAGCCGCTATCTTATACCTGCTCAGTGGTGGCACTGCCCATTGGGCATTGGGCTGCCCTCCTACATCAAATGTTAATCAAGAAAAGACCTCACAGACTTGCCCACAGGCCAATCTGGTGAAGATATTTTTAACTGAGGTCTTCTTCCTAGATAACTCCAGGTTATGTCAAGTTGCACCAACAAGACAAAACAAACAAACAAACAGAAACTAATCAGAACTTTGAGATACTAAGTCAATTACACTTATTGTTACAAAAACTTCTTATGGGTTTAATGACGTGTTCACCATGATGCTGAGATTTTATAGATGCTGAGATTTAACTCATGGTGGAAGAAACCCAACAGCATTATCGCTTATTGTTATCATGTCCACTTGATGGAAGAGGAAAATGAGGCCTGAAGGTTAAATACTCCCAAGAGCATCCATATGCTATGTCAGACAGGATTTGAACCCTGGAGGATTGGCTTGAAGTGTGTGCCTCTAATCAATGCTATGAGAAAACACAAAGAAAACGATGTCCTGCTGTCTCAGAGGACCACACGTTTCTCATTCTCCCTGCTTCTCTAGAACTGAGTTCTCAGGCTGCTTCGGTCTTGCATGCAGGACCTCATAAAGTCCTGCCATTGCTTGGAACCAACCACCTCATCACACGCTGTTAATGCACAGTACGTTTGTGGCTTGCTTACCTTGAAACCTTCAAATACTTCCAAATGCTAGTACTCTTTACATTTTATAATATTATAAATGTATAAATTAATATAATATAGCTAAGATCCAAACTGGGATTAGATACCCCACTATGCTTAGCCCTAAACTTCAATATATGTATACAAAACAAATATATTTGCCTGAGAACTACTGGCCACAGCTTAAAACTCAAAGAACTTGGCGGTACTTTATATCCATCTAGAGGAGCCTGTTCTATAATCGATAAACCCCGTTATACCTCACCACCCCTTGCTAATTCAGCCTATATACCGCCATCTTCAGCAAACCCTAAAAAGGAGTAAAAGTAAGCAAGAGAACTACCATATGATTAGCTTATATATGATTGTTAGGGAGAAAACTAGTCGGGGGAATTTAGGCAGATTCAGCTCTTATATCTTAAGATAAGAATTTAGAAAACCATTAATATCATTTCCATCTTTATGCCTACAGACACTTTATGATTGGTCAAGACAGGTTTGCTCTCTTCCCCACCCTCTGTGGGTTTCTAGAAGTCATTTCCACTCCATGGTGTCCTTAAATGTTATAGATACTTTATAGTTCTTAATATTCCGAAAGTGTATTTTCTAGTTTCACCAATTTGACCGTCTAAACATAAACTGAACAAGGATAACAGCAATAGGCATGTCAAAGTGGGTGGAGAAAAGCCCACAAGGCTTCAACACTACACAAGGGCCTCCGGGCAACTAAGGAAGGCCGATAGTGGGAGAAATAGTCCTCTCTAGGGAAGAGCACACCAACTGGTTATCCAATACCAAATGGTCAGCCCCAAGAAAATGTACGTAAATGGCATTGTGCAGAATGAGTTCCTTATGTCTGGAAATATATGTGTCTATACATGCACACACATAGCAACAATGAAAAGAAATAGAGGCCTAGAGTTTGCAAGAGAGCAAGGAAGGTCATACAGTGGGGTTTGGAGAGAGGACAGGGAGGGGAGAAATTATATAATTATATTAAAATATCAAAAAAAATTAAAAACATGTTCATTTCATTTTATATGTATGAATGTATGTACATGCACTGCATATGTGCCCAGTGCCCACAGAGACTAGAAGAGGGCACAGGATTTCCTGAAACTGGAGTTACTAATGATTATGAGCCACTGTGTGGATGCTGGGAACCAGACCAAGGTTCTCTACAAGAGCAGCAAGTGCTCTTAATTCTGAGCCACTTCTCCAGATGCTTGTTTTTCTTAGAAAACAGTTCCTTCTTATTTGCTGACAGTTTCATTGTATTGAATTCCATTTAATTTGATAGTTTTCACCCCACCAACCCAGATCATCACTCTTCTCTTGCTGAAACTTCTTCCTAGCAAATCCCTTCCAGCTTTGGGTACGTGTGCATGGGTGTGCATGTGTTGTGTGCATGCATGCACGTGGGAGTGCATGGCTGTGTGGGTGTGTGCATGCGCGTGTAGTCACGCACATGTGACTCAGTTTACTTATAGCTGCCTGCATAGGAATGAATGGGTGTTATTTCCTGAAACATGGCCAACTTACCTGTGGCTGCACCACTGAGGAAAATTGCACTTCCTCCCCAAGCTCCCATTAACTGCTCCAGTCCCTCAGTGAGAGGCGGAGGCCAAGAATACTAGTATTAGTTTAGCTTAGTTTTCTCAATGTGTGCATATATATATATATATAATATATAATATATAATATATATGATTGCCTTTAACTACAGAGGAGTGTAAACATGAGTCTGCTCCTTGGCTGGAGAGGTTCTTTACTCAGTCGGTTGTTTTATTGGTCATACCCAGAAATGAAGTGCACATTGCACAGCGTTTCAGTGGAGTGGAACTTCATATTATCCAAGTGTGGAGAAACTTTCGTCCTCTGTTGAAGAGGATCAGAAGAAACAGCTCTGCTTTGTGCCAGATGGTAGGAATCAAATAAGAAGCTGTAGCTGGCAAGGATGAGTGACAACCCAATCCTGTTTCAGGGCTCTGGAATCTTCCTCTAACCATCACCCGCCTTTCTCGAATAATCGTAAAGATAAAATTGGAACCAGGGCCTGGATAAGCACTGACTCAGTTTTCAAAGTCCCCTTGGGCTAGCTGAGCTTTGCTGTCAAGTCCTCAGCAGTAACAGCCAGTGTACCATCATGTCCTCCAAGAATCCTACACCCTCCTGACCCTCCAGCTCCCGAGAAATGCTAATTTCAGTTTCATGAAGAAGGTCGTATGAGGTCACCTCAGATGTCACTGTCTTCATCCTTTTAACCTCTGTCAAACTCTCTCAATATCCACAGCCACCCTGACTACCTTTTCTCCAGTTTCAAGGATACAGTTTCCATCTTTTCAGTTAATACACAAGTGACTCCCATTTCCCAGGAGCCTGCTCCCCAACAGTCTCCTTACACACCTTCTTTGCCCAGTTCTATAAATGCACCCCTATCTAATTGCTCATTCCTTCTTCCCAGATCTTAAACATGCTCAATTCCTGCCATTACATCCCAACCACAGCCTCCCCGACCTCCCCTCATCCCAAACCTCCCCCTTTCCCTCTCCCCCAGGTTTACTGCTCCCGCGTTTCCCTTCAGTAAAGAGTTAACCAGGACCAGAAAGCTGGATGTCTCAGAGACTTAGGGAAGAACTAAACACAAGTGACAAAAAAGTTAAAAAAACAATTCCTACTGATGTTCTGCTCTATACATAGGCTAGGTGCCTAGCTCAATGTCATCAGAGAGGCTTCCTCCAGCAGCTGATGGGAAGAGATTCAGAGAAGACCCATCACCAAACATTAGGTGGAGCTCAGGGGAACCTGCAGAGGAGGGGGAGAAAGGATTGTAGGAGTCAGTGTTTGAGGACACCAGAACACTATCTATAGACTTTACTAAGCAGAGCTCAGAGGGGCTCACAGAGACTGAAGCAGCAACCGCAGAGCCTGCCTGGGTCGGCACCAGGCCCTCTGCATGCTGCGGTTCTTTAGCTTAAGGTTTTTGTTGGGCAGTGGGAGAGGGGGTGTCTCTGACTCTCTTGCTTGACAATGGGACTCTTTTCCTCCTACTGGGTTGCTTCATCTAGCTTTGATATGAGAGTATATGCCTAGTCTTATGTGGAGGCCTAAAAATATGAGCCTATTCCCACGTTTTCCAAAGGTCAGAAAGTTGGAACTTACCTCTAGTTCCTTCAAGGTTATTGTGCTTCTACTTCAAAGGTCCCACCTAGACGTAGTTCAGAGAGTTCTGTTCTCTCGAGGTTATTGTCAACAGTGTGGCTAATAGCCAGACCTTGTGCTCCAGGAATAGAGAAGTAGATTATTCCTACCTCAAACAAGAGTCTAAGGATCCAACTAAGTTCCAGTTCTCTTAAGGAGATAATTTTGGATTCCACCCAGGGAGTGGTTTGCCTAACAGAATGTTTTGGTCTAGGGTAGCAATAGAATGTTTAACTGTGGTTGTAGCCCGTGACCTTCAACTGGTCTGTTCATTTCCTTGTATCCTGTTAAAGCAGTCTTTTGTCTTATGCCTATCTTTAGGAGCCAAGGGTATTTTAAACAATTGAAAATTAAATGAACGCATATTTTAGTACTCACTGGAATTCCCTCCCAATACTATTCTATGTTTCTACATTTTATTATTTTCATTTGTGTCTTCATTTTCCTTACTATATTTCTAAATCCCCACACCTCTATCCTGGCAAGAGGTATTTTTGTGGAGGCTGGTCCCACAAAAACCTTAAGTCTTATTGCATCTTGTTATTCTGTTTGATAACAAGTGTGGTTGATACCTCTAGAAAACGGAATTTTAAATCCATCTGCACTTATAGATGTTCCCGGTTTTAGACAGGGTCTCTCCTGGAACTCACTATATTGACCATCCTGAGCTCAAACACAGAGATCTGTCTGTCTCTACCTCTTCAGTGCTAGGGTTAAAGATGCCTGCTGCCATGCCAGCTCTTTTGTTGTGCAGACATTAGTCCTATAAAATTACGTGTCCTGCTATTACTTTGCAATTAACTTTGGTCCTCTCTTTAGGACTCTTTCTCCATATATAACATCAAAACAGGATAATCTGAGGATACCATTCAGTCCATTAACATACCCACTGGTTATTTAGGAATGTATTGTTTAATTTGTACATATTTATGGATTTCTAAAATTTCCTTTCTCCCTTGATTTATAACTTTTTAAAAGTAATTTCTACACTCATGAATCCATTGAGGCTTATTTTATGGCTTGGCACATAGTTTATCTTGGAGAACATCCTATATACACTTGAAAAGCAGGCATATTTGGGTGTTGTGAGGTGGGGTGTTTGTTTCACTGATCTGGTTGGTTTATACTGTTGTTCAAGTGTTACATTTTCTTGGTTGACTTCTGCTTAGCAGCTCTATATCAAAGAATATGTGGTATTAAACTCTTGATTATCATTGAATTGACATTTCTCTCCATCTGGCTCTTACAGACCTTGTTCTATGTGTTTTGGACCTCTGTTGTTAAGATGTGTATATGTTTATATTTGTTATTTCTTCCTAATTAATTAAAACTTTTATTGTTATAAAATATCTCTTGTTTTTATTAGCAGTTTTATTATGAAATCCACTTAAATGATAGCAATATGGCCATGCCAGTTCCCTTTTGTCCACTGGTTCTATGGTATACTTCTGTCTACCCCTTTGGCTTTTGAAGTATTTGTGTCTTTATAGTTAAAATGTGTGTTACATGAGGAGGGGGCCCCTTGTTTATCCCAGCTGCCCGGCTAGCTTAGACCCGAAATAACCACACAGAAACTGTATTAATTAAAACACTGCTTGGCCATTAGCTCTAACCTCTTATTGGCTAACTCTTACATATTAGTTTAACCCATCTCCATTAATCTGTGTATCGCCACGGGGCAGTGGCTTACTGGAGATTCTAACCGGCATCCATCTCAGGTGGAGGATTCATGGCTTCTCTGACTCTGCCCTTCTTCCTCCCGGCATTCAGTTCTGTTTTCTCTGCCTACCTAAGTTCTGCCCTATCAACTAGGCCAAGGCAGTTTCTTTATTCATTAACCAATGAAAGCAACACACAAACAGAAGGAACTCCTACACCAAGTGTGTCTCTGTGAGTAACATATACATTGTTCATTAAAATAATTCATTTCACCAGCTTCATTCTTTGAATAAAGTAGTTCAACTACTTACATTCCATGTAATTACAGTCAAGGTAGGATTTACATGGGTCATTTAGCTATTTGTATTGTATACGGCTTATGGCATCTTGTTTCTTTCTTTCTCTATTACTGCCTGCTTTTGTATTGAGTGATTTTTTTTAGTGTACTGTTTTAATTTTCTGGTTTCTGTGTGTGTGTGTATAAATATGCATATATATATATATATATATATATATATATATATATATATATCTCCCCCACACACACATTCCTAGTGGTTGCCCTGGGGATTGTAATCAACATCTTAACTTACAACAATCTAGAACATATCAATGTCAACATAATTTTAATTTTAATCATATAGGAAAACTATTTTCCCTTGTAATTACATCCCTCCTTGTGCTGTTATTACAATGGTTGTTCTTTCTCAGTTGTTTTTCATTGCATAGGTCTGAGGAATTACAAGTACACCTTTAAGAATCCTTTGATATTTGCTTGTGAAGTCGTCTTTGCAGGTGCTCTTTGTGTCTTTAGCCAGCGTTCAGCTGCTCCCTGCCCCCCCATTCATTTCAGCTCTGAAGGCCTCCTTTCACACTTCTTGTAGTGCACACCTGTCAACAATGAACTCATTCTTTCATTATCCAAGATTAGCTTTATTTCCCTTTTATTTAAAAACAAATGCCTTGGGTAGGTATGCTAGATAGCTAGTCTGTGAATGAGGCTTTTCCAAGAAGCCATCTGCCACATCAAGTAGAGATCACTTCTGGGGACAGGGCTTCAGGGCAGCTTCAAACCTAATGTTTCTTTTTAACAGTGTTATTAGGATGTTGTTATTTTCATGGCCAAAATGAGTGGAAAGCTATTGACTTTTTGAGACTACCACAGAGATATAGAAAGGCAGATGAATATAATGCCATTGCCCTTCAATAAATGGTCCTTGACTATGCCAAGCCTTCGATGAATTCCAGGGTAATAAATTGATTTTCACAATTCTGAAAAAGAATCCTTATTACACTGTTTCAGATGTGTCTCAGAAACTTATCTCCTCCTTGTGGAGAGTGACCATGCTGGGTCTTGGTCCTTATCTTAGAGGTCTGCAGATGCTGTGTGTGGATTCTCCCGTGGAATGTAGTCCTTTCTTGAGTCTCATAGGGTAACTGAACATCTCTGCTTCTCCTCTTTCTCAACCTGGTGCATTCAGCTCTTCCACTGAAAATGCCCTGAAGGTTGAAAGTCCATGTCAACGTCCCTAAACCATGCTTTGTTAATCCATCCTGCACAGGCTGGAGACACGCGGCTACTAGTTAACATCTGTGTGGTCACTGCAGGCAGTGAGACAACGCTGCCATATTGTGTACTAAAGAGGATTATAAGCATTGAGCAATGCATATTATGTTATGTCTGTATCAGTTACATGTCTAGCTGCAGATAGCTTTATATTATCATAACAAGTGGCAATAAGAACATATAAAAACATGTGCGTGAAAGAGACCCATAGTTAAGTGTTGCAAGAAGCTTCCTCTCCAATAGGCAACTCTGCTGTATGTGTTTGGAAGGTATTGGAGCCCAGGGGCATTCAAAGTGTTATCCAAGATTTTTAAGGGTTCACTGGCAAATCTGGATTATGAGGCTCCACATGGCTCTGTAATGAATGTGTTCCTTTTTTCCTGTCACTCCTGTTGCTCACAAGGCACTCAACTTGCCTCACCCTGGACATGGTTCCTATGTTCATTCTGCCACCTCCCGCCTTCTCCTCTGATGTTGACTGTATTTGTTTGCCTTTTGCAACTGTGGGTGGTGGACACCAAATGCAGACAATCTGGGTGGTTTCCTGGCTTCCACTGCAGCCCATGGCAGACTCAGAGCAGAGACTGGCCGCTCTCTTACCAGTCTTTGTGGATTGGTCTACCTGGCCACTGACTACTGGAGCCCTGGAAGCTGTGGCGGCACAGAGTGGGGTGGCCAGCTGGGGAGGGCATGCCCTCTAGACAGGGGCTCAGTGTCAAAGGGTTTCCTTCTAGAAATTTAGCCTGTTGAACCACAGGTGTGTACCAGCAGGGAGCAAGAAACCAGTGAACATCTGGTCTGTGCCTGGGCTTGTAGAAAAGAATTGCATTACTATGCTTTTTGTCTACCTGTACATTCCAAAATCGCTAATTCCTTTAATCAATAGGAAAGGTTTGTCCAAGGTGTCCCTGGGACATCAGGATCTTCTTGGCTGGTTAATGCCCTTTAATCCTCTTTCTCACAGAGCCTGCTTGGGGATTTCGAGACGACTTTATCAGAGGTTAGGAACTAAGATCAGACACTGAGTAAGGCCAGAAGTGACCCCTCTTTCATTAGCTTTTGTCCATTGCCCATCTTACAAGGAATGTTTCTATTCACATTTCATCATGCAGATAGCTAGGTCAGAACTTCCCATACAGCCTAGAATCTGCCATCAAAGTCAAGAGAAATACTGCCAATGAAACTTCAAAGATAGGGGTTAGAAAGTAGGCTCACTGCTTTAGAGTGCTTGCTGCTCTTCTAGAGGACAGGACATTGGTTCCCAGCACCCATATTGGCGACTTACAACTGCCTGTAACTCCAGCTCCAAGGAATCCAATGTGCTCTTCTGACCTCACATACATCACACACACACACACACACACACACACAATAAAAAATATACTTTAAAAGCACCTTCAAAGTTATGAAAATGCAATTGTAAAGTATGTGTATATGTCTGTGAGTGTATGTATGCATGTGTTATTTAACTCTTTTAATAGTCCAAGAAGCAAAGACTTGGATTGGTCAGACAGCATGGGGTAATCAAATAGCAAAGTTGAGTTCTGTAACCACAAGTTTCTAGTTCGTCTAGTTCCTAGTCTGGTAAAAATTTTCATATGATGTCTATAATATAGTACTTTAAAAAGCTTGGACATGAGGCATGATTCAGCGCACGGCACCAGCATAGCGTGGGTGAGACCTGAGGTTCAGTCCCTACACTATGAAACAAACTACAGCAACCAGAACAGACGAAGTCTTACTTCTCTTCTAGGGAGAGGCATTGGCCATTCTCAGACGTCAAAGCTCAAAAAAGAAAAAAAAATATGATGCCTTGGTCTCTGGTTTACTCTCACTAACTGAATGAGAATTTCCTCAGTGTCTCTAGGAGTAGAGTGCTGTACCAGGTTCAGGGAGTTGAATGGAGACAGACTTGGTCCTGCCTTGGGGAAGGCTCCCTGGGTCTAGTTTGCATGCGATTTAGGATTGTAATGCACCTTGCTGTTGTTATAGAAGGTGATGCTGACCCCGAACCCTCCAAATTGGGCTTCGTGGACTGACAGTGGGAAGGAGAAGGAGGCATGCCATGTTTGTTCAAATTTGTTCAAAAATGAACCTTTAAATACAGCAGCTGGAGTTTCTCCAGGGCTAATAAAAATAACAGAGTTTCGTGAATTGAAAATTTGGCCCCAGAATTCAGACTTTCTCAGGCTGCCTGAATCCTGACTCCTCAGAACCAGCCTCTTGAACTTGCCATCTGTCCATCTTATTCCCTTCCTTTCATCTTCCTGCCTCTACTTGGCAAAATCCTGCTTATCCTTCAGCCCTAGCTTTTCTGAATAGTTTTTTTGATCACTCAAGACCACAGTGAATATTTCCTCAGTTCCTCCAGCACATTCCTACAGCCCTTGTCTTTGAGGACATTGATGCTCCAATTTCAATGACTGCAGATCTGTGCATGCCTTCTCTCTCCTGCCTGAGGATAGAGCCCTGCCTCATTCATCTTTTTCCTAAGATCTAGCAACAACGTGTCCACAGACTGATTCCCCCATCACCTTCAAATTCTCCTTTTTGGAAATTAGTATAACCATTTATAAAGTTTCAAGCACATTCTCTGGGTGAAGCCCCTGGTAAGACTTCAGATACCTCATCCACAAATGATCTCCATGTTGAGGGCTGAGACCAAGTGACACATGACTTTCCTAAGATGTGTCTAAGGGCTCCATTTCACTTTGATTATCTTTTTTTTTAAACATTCTCTCTTCTCTGATCTTAGGAGAAGAATAGATATAGTGTCTAATTAGAGCAGAGGCACAGTTAGCAGGAAAAGATCCATGGTGGTTGGTGCTCTAACTGATGTTTAATGAATATTGACTGACTTACAGACATGATAGATTGATGGAAGGAAAGAAGGAAGGAAGGAAGGAAAGAATGAAAGAAGGAAAGAAGCAAGAACAAAACCAAGTTGTCCATGTGAAGGAGGAGGCCAACCAAGTGGCAGAGACAAGCAGCCCAAGATGCTTAGTACTGGAGCTATGAGGTATATTTCATATATTGCTGACTGGCTGATGACACCATTTTTACCTAAGAGACCATTGTAAGGTTACACTGTCCTCAAGACCTCCCCTAAGCACATTAACCCCACTCCTGCATCAGGAACTCAGATCACTATTTCCACTCCTTAGCTTCTTCTTTTTTCAGATTGCTTGTATAGTCTGTTTTACTTCACTCAAGACTGCTTGACGCTAAATCCTAAAACTGCTCCTTCCACCATTCTCTATGATTGCTTATTTTTCTTTATATAACTCATCCCCAACGATATTAGTCATCATCTGCATGAAAGCATGACATGGGGGTTTACAGTATAAAGCCTCCTAGCATGTAGCTTTACACAGTATCCCTTTTAACTTGCTACATATTAATGTGTAGATTCTATCTATGCTATCTATTTACCTATGATGTATCTGTCTGTCTGATTGTCTGTCTGTCTGTCTACCTACCTACCTACCTACCTGTCTACCAATCAACTTACATATTCTGGGCTGGCCTTATACTTGGTACACAACAAGGATGACTTTATGTTTCTCATCCTTCAGCCTCTATCTCCTGAGTGCTGGGATCAGAGGTGAGCATCATCATTCCTAGTTTATGGAATTCTGGGCATAAAACCTAGGACTTCATGTGTGCTAGGCAAGCACTCTACCACACCTAACTATATCCCTAGTCCTGACGTATTAAACATGTATTTCTTGATTTGTTCATTGTCTACATTATACCATTAGAACCTAAACGTTGTTGAGAGATCTTGCTGTTACTCTGGCTATTTATTGGATCCTTGATATTTATAATAGAGATTAGCACAAAATAGACATTCAGTTAGCATGTGTTATATAGATGGAATCATGAATATATGGATTAGACCAGAGAATGTTTTCTAACCTTTATTTTCACTCCCAGACCGCAATACTGCCTTTTCTTTACATTGGCTATTCAAAAGTGGAAATCGGAGTCTAGAAATTGAGTGCATTAGCACCATGTCAGAGCCTAAAGGACATCAGTGACCATCTTAGGGAAAGCGAGTTATTAGTAAGCATAGAGGCTAAGCCTTTGAGTGGAGCTGTGCCTTTCACTGGATCACCTAATATATTCGAAACCTGGAATTAGTACTAACCAGAACTCAGACCCTCTGGCACTGAACCCAGTGTTTCCCACTCTTCATTGTCAAGCCCACCCTCTCAGTACAGAAGACTGAGACTCTCTAAGGTACAAATAGATCTGTGCTTTGAAACAAGAAGACTTTCTTTGAAAAATTAAACTACAATAACACCATTTTCCCAAAGCCCTTCTATGTTTCTTTTACCCATGGTTCCCTTTCAAATTCATGGCCTCTTTTTTTTAAATGTTACACACACACACACAAACAAACACACACACACACAGAGAGAGAGAGAGAGAGAGAGAGAGAGAGAGAGAGAGAGAGAGAGAGAGGAAAGGAGGGAGGGAGGAAATGCATAAATATGTAACTACAACCTGCCAAGTTCATTTAGTGTTGCTTGTATGTATATGGTCCCAGGACTGACAATTTGATATTGGATAACAAATTAGGGGCCTCATTCCTGGGAAGACTAATTTTTCCACTGTCAGCATTCCTCAGTTGCCTGCATTTCTTTGTTTACAGAGGGCTCTCCAGGAGACTTTTTTTTCCATTTTAGCATGTTTATTGATGTTCTTGTGTGTCTTGTTAGGCAGCCTTATTGTTGAAGCATCATTGGTGAAGTTTCTGTCTTTTCTAGGGGATACACTTTCATAGCAAATTCTGTGCTCCTCTGATCCTTACAATATTTCTGCTCCATCTTCCCTGATGTTCCTTGAACTGTAGGTGCAAGAGCTGTTTTGTAGATTTATCCCTCTTTGCCAGTTGTTGCTTTCTATAATGGTCTCTGTGTAGTACAGAGAGAAGTTAGGTAGTTGACATTAATGTTTAGTTTCAAATTGGCTTTCAATCAACACTGACCATTGCGTACCCTATCCACTTTGTTTTCCTGACATCAACTTACTTATAAGAAATATTGACCCACATAAAAGAAAACTCTTTTGTACCAGAGTCCATCTGAGAAACAACCAGGATACTATTAAATGATCTTTTCTAGGTGTAGCTTTCCAAAAAAAAATTAGTAACATCACAGTATTTTTATAGACACAGGCAGTCAAACACCTGCTTTGTCAACATGTCCCAGGTTCAATGACTCCTAAGATTTCATCACAGAAGAAAAAAGGTTGAAATGTTCTCAAATCCACTAGTATTTTCTTTTCTTCTTTTCAGGGCTATCACATACTTCATACCATATTACAATTCAGGCACAGGGATCAGACTAAAAGCTACACCAAGTTCACAGACTGCTAAGGTTCAGTTGTGATGAGTTGTACTTGGGAAACTGAATCAGAGAGTCCAGAGGGGTCAAATGAGTCAGAGAGAGTTGTAAACAGGGGGTTGTGTCCTACACTTGGAGAGTAGATAGAAGTCACAGAGAAGATGTACATTCAGAATGTGTGCAAATCAAACAAAACATGGGAGTGGGAGCAGTCTAAGACTTAGCTTCTGGAACTAACTCCTAGACCCCCAGAGTTTCTGTGAAGCATGTGGAGGTGCAGTTTGGGAGAGTGAGCAGTGAAAGAGAGGGATTCAAACATAAAGCATAAGGACAAGCAGTTATGGAAAAATGAAAGGGACTTGTTGGGTATGTTGAAAAGTTGGTATGGATTGGTCTAAAGGATGAGGAAAGGAGAGTGAAGACCAGCAGCAAAAGGCTTGACTAAATCCGGAAGGTTAGCTTGTGTATCTAGGACTCAGGCTCTATCTTCTTATTGCCCTCTGCCATGTAGAGAGATATTTATTCACAACAGCAGGGGAATATTGTTTTAAGGAATGTAATTTTTGTTTATGCTGCATTTGTTTAACTCTGTGAAGCTGTGATTCTTTGCCTGTCTAAAACACCTGATGGTTCCAATGAAGAGTTAAATGGCCAATAGAAAGGTAGAAGCAAGGGTAGACAGGACTGGCAGGCAGAGAGTATAAATAGAAGGAGAAATGGGGAAAAGAAGGAGCAAGATAGAACAAGGAGAGGAGAACATCAGGGACAGCCACCCAGCTACACAGCAAGACATGGAGTAAGAGTGAAAGTAAGATTTACATAAGAGAAAGATAAAAGCCCAGAGGCAAAAGGTAGTTGGGATAATTTAAGTTAAGAAAAGCTGGCAAGAAGCAAGTCAAGCTAAGGCCAGGCATTCATACCTAGGAATAATCCTCTGTGTGTGATTTATTTGGGAGCTGGATGGCAAGCCCCCAAGAGAGCCAAAGAGCTAAAAGAGTAAAACATCAAACAATATTTTGGCACCCAATATAGGGCCTTATTGCCACATAAGTCCTGAGAAAGCCGGAAGAAAAAGTATACAGCTCTTTTAAGAGTTTATGCCCGCTGGTGAGCCCTTGAGCAGCTAGTAAATTAAGTAGAAACAAAAACCAAAGTAAGCTTTCCTTCTACAGTGCAAGAAATGGCACTCTAGACTTCTCAGAAAGTTGAAGGTAGTTCCTAGTCACACAATTCTGACCTGGCTGCATGCAAGCTTTAGGCTTGGCTATCATGATCCAGCCCAAGAGTGGAAGCATCCAGCCTATAGAGTACTTGAGGATCAGGTGTAGTTCAGCAGTCTAATGTTTGCCTGGTCAAAAAAGACTAGAGGTACCCAGTAAAAGAGGTCCTCTTTTAGACAGAAAAACTGCTAAACAGGTTCTAGTGTGTTTTACAATGTGCATAAGCTTAAGAAAGAAAAGAAAATGGATATGGACATTTATAGAAAGAAAGAAATAATTTAAAAATAAAATACAGCCTTTAAGATGACAGTAAAAGTAATATAAAATAAATAAGCCACATAAAGATGGGAAATACACAGGGAGTCTTTATCCTGTATATTATTGTGTTGATTTTGGATTTTTTGATTGCTGAAAAACAAAGGACAGCTGTTAAGAGACCTGTAATTGAAAGAAGAACTGTGTAAATAAACCAGCCTAGACATTCTAAGAATACCTTAACTTTTAAAAAGTCAAAAAAATGTATTTATCAAATGGAAATAAAAAATGCATTGGAGAAATGGTTTGCTTTTGTTTTCTCAGGAAACAAGAGGCTGTGGTTTTGTTTTAGCTTGATATGGACTGGTTTGATCAAGGGAGACCTCCTAAATCTTGACAGGTGATATCTATCAACAAAGGTTATAACTGGTCTTCCCAGGACTTGATCATTATTTCAAATTTTTCTTGGGGACCCTTGGGGATGTCTTCACTCACAGACAGCAGGAAGAGGTATGGAGAGTATTGAACCAACATTCCCAAGAGAAAAGGTGGCCTTTGGTTATTTTGTGTGTCATGGTGTTTGTTATAATCTAGAGAAATATAGAAATATAGGAATATAAGATAAAAACAACTACTAATCTCAGATATTTTATCTTGGCCTGGATTTTGGTATATGAATACAAATTCAAAGTAAATTTTGTTATACTGTATATATGTTTTTGCTCTTGTTTAAAGTAATTTTGCACATTGATACAAATTTAAGATAAGTTTTTGTTATGACACACTGCATGTATGTTTCTAGTTTGGTTTAAAGAATTTTTGTAAGCTGGGCAGTGGTGGTGCCTTTAATCCCAGATCTTGGGAGGCAGAGACAGGCAGATCTCTGTGAGTTCAAGACCAGCCTGGTCTACAGAGCTAGTTCCAGGACAGGCTCCAAAGTCACAGAGAAACCATGTCTCGAAAAACCAAAAAAAAAAAAGAATTTTTGTATATTGAGTCAAGTTTAAGGTTATTTTGCTACAACATATTGTATATATGTTTCTACTCTTGTCTAAGGTATGGTAGCTATGCAGCTCATTTAAAAATGTAAAGTACAATACTAGCTTTTGAAAGCTGTTATTATGAACTATTTAGGATAATCAAAAAACACAGCTCAGTAATTAGTCATCTATATTTGTAGATATGCTAGGTATGCTTTACATTTTAGACAGACACATGGTCTTCAAACCTTTCAAAGACCTATAGAATATCACATCTAAAATATTTTGTTAATTTAGGACTTTTCAAGTGAGACACATCTGCTTCTGGCAGCACCAATTTACTTCAGAGATGATGGGCATCAAAGAAACTCCATATGGATTTTGACTTCACTGTGGCAAGGCTAGCCATTTAGACAAGGAGCTGCTCTTGCCTGGACTGCCTGACAGTATGTTGTATGAACTGGACATACAGGACCCACAGGAAAGTGACTGTTGAGCTTTTCCCAAACAAGGCAGAATGGTCATTCAGGGTCTCTGCTTCCCAGAAGAAATTTCCAGACATTCTGCAGGACACAGAGAAAAGTTACTGACAAACTGACAATATAAGTGGGACAGTCTTTCAAATTTTTTGCTTCATTGAAAAGTCTGCCAGATACTATATGTCTGTAGTCTAAAGATGGATGCCCCAATGTTGCAAAGGAAATTTGAGTAACTGTCCAGGCAGTCAATGTCTCTGTCATTTCTAGATTTTTTTGGAAGTCATTTGCAATACACTTTTTATTTATTTAAATAATAGTATATCCTTCTGGTGTCTCTGATGGAGTTGAAGATTGAATAGTTGAGTTACAGTTTTTCTTAGGTATGATAAAAAGTAAGTTAGGTATACAATTTCGGATTTACTAAAATAAGATAGATTGTGGAGTATTTTCTTTAAATTTACCAGATACAAATGAATTGGAATATAGTATATTGTGAATGTAATCACTTATATACTATTACTAGTATAATATTACTACTAATACTAGTAGTAATGTGAATTACTTGATAATTGTTCTTATTGTATACAATCTTGCTATGTTAATGTTAAAACGTTAACAGGATAGGCAGGACCGGCAGGCAGAAAGTATAAATGGAAGGAGAAATGGGGGAAAGAAGGAGCAAGCTAGAACAAGGAGAGCAGGACATCAGGGACAGCTACCCAGCTACACAGCAAGTAAGAGTGAAAGTAAGATTTACATAAGAGAAAGATAAAAGCCCAGCGGCAAAAGGTAGTTGGGATAATTTAAGAAAAGCTGGCAAGAAGTAAATCAAACTAAGATCAGGCAACCATAACTAAGAATAATCCTCTGTGTATGATTTATTTGGGAGTTGGGTGGCATTCCTCCCCCCCCCCCAAGCCAAAGAGCTTAAAGAGAAAAACATCAATAACAGCAGGGGAATCCATGACTCTTCAGTCCTTACCTTTGCTCCTCCTGACCCTCAAGAATGGAACTTTCTTCATTTGGATTAACCCTGGTCATTTTCCTCTTGAGCACCTCATCCATCCATAATGGAAAGTGGGAGCCTAACCTTCCTACAGATTCCCAGAGCCACTGTGTGTTTATGGTTGCAGGTGCCTTTTACATCAAGATAGCAGCATGTTGTGACATTTCCCCCCCCACCGCCTGGCTCTCAAAGTCTTTCCACCATTTCTTCTGTGATGCTCCTGGATCTTGGGGTAGAAGAGGTAATACAGACATCCCCTTTAAGAATGAGTACTCTTTACTCACTCTCAGTTCTTTGAGCAGATATGTGTCTTTGCATTGCCTGACATTCTCAGCCCTAGGTGAGAGCCCTGGGAGTCTGTGAGTATACAGATAAATACATAGAAGGCAGTTTGATAACATGCTCATTTAGGGGAACTACAGTGGCGTGTTACATTGTTGGGTTCATCCCTTCTTACAACTGTAGATTTTTGATCAGATTTACAACATCAGGTGTGTATTTATTCCTGTGAAGTGGATGTCAAATCCAATCATAAAGCAGTTGATTATCTCCAAACGGTCATGGCACTATTGCATTAGTGGGCATCTTTGCCTGGCAAATTGGTATTGTAGTATATGTGGTCTATGGCTGATGAGGCTGTTACTAAGTTTTCTCTCTCAATAGCCGGGATAGTAGTACCCTCTGGCACTATGAACACTAGCTACTATGGAGGAATTACTCAATTTGCTTCTCTATTGATTTCTCTTTGTCCTGAAACTGAAGTGTATGGTGTCTTCAGCAAAAGGGTCTTGCCAACTAGTTCTAGTGGATAACAAAGAGCAATGGCAATCTTCGGTATACTTTGGGGACCTCTAAGATCTTTCTAGCCAGTAACTCATAGGGAGGCATCCTGCACTTAGTGCTGGGGTACTTGCTGGAAAAAACAAAAACCATGGCTTCTGGAAATAACATCATCTACATAAGGAAGCTACCTCCATTTTCAGCACCTTTTTATTCTTACTTTTTAAATTTAATGTTTGTTTTATATTTTCTTTTTAGTTTATAAAGTGGTAGTTTTCTTTATGGTCTTTTCATGAACCCTTAGTTTTTGGAACCCCATTTCCCTAGTCTTCTTGCCCAACATGATGTAAGTCTTTCCATGCTCATGTCTGTCACGTTGAGCTTAATAAACCCTGTATTTTATTATCTGTCTCCTCTTAGTGCTTCCCTATCCTCCTGTGTCTCCTTTCTTGTTTCCGTCAGGAAGAATTGTAAACTTCAGAAAGAGGCATGTAATATTAACAGTTTAAATTTTCTTGTTTTTCTTTTCTTCCATTTCCTCATCCTCCTCTTCTTCATCTCCTTTTATTTTGTTTTGCTTTTTTGAGACAGGGTTTCTCTGTGGCTTTGGAGCCTGTCCTGGAACTAGCTCTTGTAGACCAGGCTGGTCTCAAACTCACAGAGATCCGCCTGCCTCTGCCTCCCAAGTGCTGGGATTAAAGGTGTGCGCCACCACCGCCCGGCTTCTTCATCTCCTTTGAGAGAGAGTCTTATTATGTATCTCTGTCTTGCCTGAAACTCACTGTGTGGACCAGGCTGGATTTGAACTTGGAAGGGGTGTGCCTGCCTCTGCCTCTACCTCCCGAGTGCTCAGATGAGAGCTGTACCATCGTGCCTGGCCCCACAATCTTCCTTTTGTCCCAGACGCATCGTTCTCATGATGCTCTGACTCCACCCTCCTTTGCGCTTCTGTCACATCCCTTCTGAGTCCCCCACCTGAGCAGCTGTGGGCACAGGTTTTAGGGCATCAGCGAATATCTAGACTGTAGCATTCATTAGACAGCTCTTCCTTCTTCTTAGCTCCAAGGCTGACTCCCTTCAGCTTAGCTGCCTGGACTGCATATGGTGTAGCTTTGGATTCTGACCCCTTCTCTAATACTGTAATTATAGGGGGGAAACCACAAGGAAAGAGTTCTCAAAGCGGGCCTACTTCAAACACGCATACTGAGCTAATGCCCAGCAGGGATTGGAGTGGGAAGGAAGCTGCAGATTGATCAGAAGTTATGTATGCACCATGGATCTCGCTCTTCTTGCACCTAAACCACTGGCTGGAGAGAATCTTGTTTTATACAAGACAGATTTTCCAATGCCAAGTCAATACTAGTTATAATAATTACTATTTCTAACTTGCCCAGCTTTCCCCTTCTCTCCTTCCTGGCACCCATGGCTCCATGTTGGTCAGTATCTAATGAGAAGCAGAATGTACTTTCACATCGGAAACTTTGAAATATGTGACCCATTTAATGCGGAAACTTGCCTAAGGGCAGGGACCAGGCTTTCCCAGTGACCTCCTGCAGCGCATGCACGTTCACCCAGGTTTAGCCTAGGACTTGACCTGTGGAGGTCATCCTCTGGGTTAGTCGAGCATTAGCCGCACTGGCAAGGCTGAAGAGTTCACAAGCCTCCTCATGACGTCTAGAGAAGGCATCCTCAGGCCACTCTGCTCGCCTAGGTTAGGAGTTTGAAGAGACAAAAATGCTCTTTCTTTCCCTTAGTGAAGGAAGGCCCTGGAAAGATGTTATTGATCACGATGCTGAAGGCCAAAGAGGTACAAGTGATGGAGGTCCTCAGCGAGGGCTTCCAGCAGTGGATGTAGGAGGGAAAATCTCCTCCTTCTCAAATCCAGTTTGCAGGCCAGGATTTGAAAGACGAAGTACTGGTCTAAAACACTGAGTTCACAGAAGAGGCCCCAGTGGAAGTACTGAGCTATCTCACTCAAGGGCCGCCTTTTCTTGGCCTTCCTTTCCTCATCTTGGAGTGTTCTCTCCGGGAATACATTCATGACTCTTCAAGGAAACGAGTCTTATCGAATGGCCTCTGTTGCCTCCCATGGTAAAGCTACTGTTTGCTCCAGGGCCATCCTCTTCATGATCCACGGCTTTAGATCTGTGACTGTATCATTAAAAGGAGCCCATTCCTGAAAAATAACTGGTCTCCTTATTTTTGTTTCAAAGGCATGGTAGGAATAAAGAGATGATTAACCCACTCAAAACACTGGCCTTGCCATTCCTCCAAAGAAGATCTATGGGTCAGAGGCACAGTGAAAGTTTGCAACTCCATTAGCTTTTTTTTTTTTTTTTTTTTTTTTTTGGTTTTTCGAGACAGGGTTTCTCTGTAGCTTTGGAGCCTGTCCTGGAACTAGCTCTTGTAGACCAGGCTGGTCTCGAACTCACAGAGATCCACCTGCCTCTGCGTCCCAAGTGCTGGGATTAAAGGCGTGCCCCAACACCGCCAGGCCTCCATTAGCTTTTAGGGACTGTCAATCCAAAGAACAGACAGATTCCATTTCATACCCATGGGGGTGGCTACAGTGCAAAGGACTGGAATAGGAAGTACTGGTTTGGAACTCTGAGACCTCATCAGAGGCTCTGGTGAGGTACTGAGCTTTGTCACTTATGGTCATGTTCTTGGCTTTCCAAATGTTGGCAAGGATCTGAAGAAACTGAAGCCCCTGAGCATTGGTAGAAGAAGTGCTATACTATGTAACTGGCTAAGAAATCAGTTTGGCAGTTCCTCAAAAGTTTAAACACAAAGGCACTGTGTAATCTGATAGCGTGCCTCCCCGGGGATATAGCCCCCCCATGGGGATATATAAAGACATACCTAAATTATATGTACAAATGTCTACAGGAATATTACTCAGAGTATAAATGACTCCAATGCCCATCAACTTATGACCAGAAGAAGAAGAACAACAACAAAGCAAAGAATGGGACATTATTTGGTCAAAAAAACAGAAAGGCACAGTGCAACATAGTTGAGCCTTCAAGAAGCCTTTCGGAAACCCCAAAGACCAGGCTTTGTATGATTCCATTTATATGAAATGTCCAGAGTGGGAAACGCTGAGGAAGTAGATTGGTGATTACTGGGCTGGGAATAGTGGTAGGGGCAGGAGAAGTGATTGCTAATGGATATAGGGTTTCTTTGTGAAGTGATAAGAATGTTCTGGATTTAGTAGTGACTCCAAGACTGAATACAACAAAATTCACTGCAGTGTCTTCTTAAGTGCTCACTTAAAGGTGAATTCTAAGGATAAAGACTATATCTCAATGGGGAAAAAAGCTATCATGGGCATAAAAACAGAAGGACAAAAGTAGACAGTTTAAAGAACCAACAATTTTGTCTTAAAATAGATTCTTTGATTTTTAAAACAAAGAGAATATGGCCGGGCGGTGGTGGCGCACGCCTTTAATCCACTCAGGAGGCAGAGGCAGGCGGGTCTCTGTGAGTTCGAGGCCAGCCTGGTCTACAAGAGCTAGTTCCAGGACAGGCTCCACAGAGAAACCCTGTCTCGAAAAACCAAAAAAAAAAAAAAAAACCCAAAACAAAAAGAATATGAATGAATATATTCCCTGACCAAATTTCCACACTCCTTCATGTTACATTTGGGAGGTACTGAATTGTGGGTTTCTGAGCTTGGGGTTCACCTCCATAACTATTAGTACCATGATCTTCTATAGAGTTTTGGGACAGCGTAGTGCCATCAGCCTGCTAAAACCTTAACAGGGTCTTTCTCTACCTAACTGCAAACCTCTCAAGAAGCTCACAGTGTAGTCCCATGACTAGTCCAGAGTGGTGAACTAGTTGCATGGGTTTGTGTTCCCTGTTTTCCCACTATCAGGCTTCAGGTGAGCTGCCCCTCCCCCCATGTCTAGTTTTCTTTTTTTCCCCCTCTTCTCTTTGTCTACTCTAAGGATGGATGGAGTGGAATGGTGGAAGACTTTGAAGTCTAGGGACCTAGGATGCTACCACCCTAATACAAGTCACAATAATGATATTCCTTTGCATACTCTTGAGTTTAAGAGACCCTTCTGGAATTCATAAGTTGATAGTGTCCCAGGGAGACTGCAGCAGCTCAGGTGGGTAGTGTGCAACTCTTCTTAGGACACTCAGGCACCTGGGCCTTGGTTTTCTCATCTACAAAATAGATTCCTGGGCCTGGGTGTGGCTCAGTGAGAGTGCTTGCTTAGCATATCTGAGGTCCTGGGTTCCACCTCCTGCCCTGAAAAAAAACGGGAGGCTACCCCTTCCTGCTTGAGTTTCATAATCACACATGCTGCTGGGAATCTGTCACACTCCAGTTCACATCTAGCTTTCTCTTAGCCACCATCCTCCATTCGCACTCCCCTCTAATAGTTCTGACGAATGACTCACCGCTCTTTATCTCTCTTAAGTTGGTCAGTCCTAAATATCTACAATCTGTTAAGCCGACGCGTGTCTGCTTGCAGGTTTTAGCAGGGCCCTCAGACACTCTGGCTGTGCCTTCCACGTGACAGAGGCCTGAAGACCAAGACCACCTCCACTGATGGCTTCTACCTCCAGCCTGTGTCCTTGTAGCAACTTCTCATATAGCACGATGCCAAGCTATCCACCACCGTGGTTACTCCCACTGCTGTATCTAAACACTAGAAACAGTGCTGAAAAGAGAGCATGACAGAGTGGAACCTCAACTTCTTCATTCTGATCAGTGTATACTTGAGTAGTATAATTAAGCAGCTTAATTTTGCCATCATTTTCTTGGCCACCCTATGCATGGGTGACTCACACTACATCATTCATTTGTAAGACAGTTTTCTCCTGCCCTTTCCACGTGTCTTCCAGTCTTTGAATGAAAGGGTCGGAATTACATTTTTGGAACACTTCATTAAAATTATTTCTGGTCTTATCAACCTCAGAAATTGAGCTAGAAGTCACATCCATGCTCATTTTGACTGAGCAGGGAGGCTACAGTGAGGGGCATAGAAGGAGAAAAAGTAGAAGAGAAGAAAGGAGACAAGAAAGGATAGTGTCGGGGACAAACTGAGAACTTCATTGGACAGCTTGTCAAAAATGTCACCTTAACTTGGTCACCTCCTTGCTCTTGAATTTTAGGTGACCACCTTCCTTGTATTATAATTTATTCTTTATTATTTATTTTCTGGTTTTACTTATGGCAGTCAAATATTGCTTCTCAGTCTCAGAACAGTTCTTTAACTTTAAGAAATCCAAAGACAGAGCCATAGTTACATTGATGATCTTAACAAATGCAGAGACAGGCAAATACTCATTATTTGAAGAAATACTGAAAATTTGAAGTAGTCCAAATTTTAAACAATATGCAAATGAATCCCAGGATGCTGGGTGTAAAAAAGATTATTTAGCATCCTCAAGGTTATCACGTGTTTCCTAAAAACTAAAGGGAAGGGCTGAAGACATGGCTTGGCTCCCAGCACCAACATGGTAGTTCACAACCATCCCTAGCTCTAGTACCAAGGAATTTGACACCTCTCTTCTGGCCTTCAAGGGCACCAAGCATGCATGTGGTGCACATAAACAGGCACACACATATAGGCAGAACACTCATACACATAAAATACATAAATCTAATAAAATGACTTTTAAAAAGTAAGAGTGGTTATTTTAATGAAAATAAAGGGGCTTCTAAGAGAATAGAAAGATTCCCCAGATCATTAAACAAATGAATATTCTGAATTTGTCTGTTAGCTGCTGCCCCAGGAGAACTTTAAATGATACAGACAACCAATGACCTAACATCACATATCCAACCAGCTTCCTCTGAACAGCTGTTATGCAGGAGCAATGCACTGTGTACACAAAAAAATGCACCCATACAACCCTGCCCTTAAGAAGCTTAAAGCATCATTAGGGACCCAGAACAAAATCATTAGTAAACAATATAAGGTACTGTGTAATTAATTTTCCCAAGGCGTGGTGTGACTCTACCTATTGTAGGGAGGCAGTGAGTGGAAAATTCAACCCAGTCTGGTATTGTTGGGACAGGCTTCAAGAACAAGTTAGGAACATGAAAGTATGGTAAAAATTTCCATAATCTCAAGTGATGGGAAGATAAGAAGAGAAATAGTGGGCAAGGAAGGGTGGGAGATGAAGGTGGTATTTTAGGAGGGGCTTCAGTGTAAGGTCTAAAGTAGTAGATTTATAGTTGGCATAAATAAATAAGCATGCTGAAGATTGCACTTGCCTATAATCTCTTAAACCCTATCCTTTTCCCTAGCAATGCCCATCCCCCTTGTTCTGGTCCTGCTCATCCATGGAATGCCTTTTAATGGAGGAGCTCTAAAATTCTAATATATTTACCTCTCCTGTGTATGTGTCCTATATAGTTTAAGTTGCTATTACTTGATATTATTAAAATGGATGCCATTTTATTTAAAAGTTTCATCTTCCTCTATTTACCAGTCAGCCCCCTAAGGATTTGGACTATGTCTAATCCATTCATTCGTAGTGCAATAGGTCATGTTTCATGTTCCTGGTAGGCATTTTTGATGGTCCAGGAAGACTCTGGGTGTTGCTTGTGGTTCTAGCCTTCTGGTTAACACTGCCTCTCGAGTTCTTGGTCTTCATCTCAAGGCTGTGATGAGTAGAATATTGAAGATGGTGATAGATGTAGGAAAGAGGACATGGAGAAAGGCCCTGATCTATTCAGAGATTGCTTCTCTTGTTTTGGGGCCAATCATATCAGGTTTCCTGCTATGTAGCAAATTAGAAGCTAAGCATCCAAATTTTGGGTAGAAGGACGGAAAGAAGTCAAGAAGCAAGTAGTGATTCATGGGAAATCATAAGGAAGGGCACCTGTAAGACATCTTCAGGACAATGCCCAGTGTGTGCTAGACAGGGTAGCTGGTGCCCACAGAGTTGCTGTCTCTGAGGGTTTGAATATGAAATGCCCTCCATAGTCTCATGTTTTGGGAGCTTGGTTGTCAACTGCAGTGGCTTGTATGAGAATGTCTGTCATCCATGGTCTTGGACATTTGAACCCTTGGTCGCCATTTTGTGATGCTGCTTGGGTAGGTTTTGTAGGTGTAGCCTTGATGGAGGAAGTAAGTCACCGTGGGTGGGCTTTGAGAGTTTTAAGTTTCCAGTTTGCCTCCTTTTCTTCATTTTAGTGGTTCAAGATGTGAGTCCTTAGCTTCTGCTCCAGCCACCATGCCTGACCCTTGTTGCCATCCTTCCCCGGCATGACAGACTCCTGTCCCTCTGGAACCATAAGCCAAGTAAACCCTTCCTTCTATAAGTTGCCTGGGTCATGGTGTTTTATCACCACGATAGAAAGGTAGCTAATCCACCCAACCAAAGGACTTTCAGGAATTGACGGATTAAATTCTAGAGACACTGTCTTAGTTGATAAATTAATTCCTTGATAGATGTATAACATAACAGCATTATTGGGAGATGGCTAAAAGCAAAAATTAGGGCCTACTTAGAAGAAGTAGGTCACTGGGACATGGCCTTGGGGGATATCCTGAACTGACCTCTTCCTGTAGTCCATCTCTCTTTCCTGGTCTCACCTAACCCTACTCCAGTGAAAGCACCATCACCACACAAGTGCAGCACCATGTCCAAGCACATGAATCCAAGTGACCATGCACTCTGATTCCTCTGAAACCAAGAGCCAAAGTAAACCCTTTATCTCTCAGCTTGTTCTTTTGGGTATTTTGGTCACAGCAACAAGACCAGTAACCCATAAACCCATTAAAGCATCCCAGAGCCTTTTGTAATCCCTTGGGTAGGGTGTAGCCAGCTCCATTACATTTAGGTGTATGGTCTTTTTATTCCTTTGTAAATCAACCATTTTAGGTAGGAAAGGAGCTTCAGCTATATTCGCATCTAGATACAGAAAGATCTGGGTACTCCAGTCAAATCTAGAAAAAGTGGCTACCATCTCTTTCCTGGATTTGAGGCCTAGCCTAGTGTGATTCTGTTTTTATATAACAGAACAGGATGTTAGACCCAGGCCCTGGAAGCCTTGGTGATAGCCCACCTCAGCTGGGATGGAGAGGTAGAACTAGATCCAAGGCCCAAAGTAGGGGGAAAATCAGACATCTTTGGATTCATAGTAACCTGGATTCCACCCAACAATGCTACATACAAGTTAGGAGGTCTTGGTGTCTCAGTCTCCTCATCTGTAAAATGAAAATGATAACAATACAAAACTAAGTGGGTGGCTCAGGGATTAAGGGAGGGAGCATATGTACATAGAGCTTTGTGCACAGCATCTGGGCAGAGTCATCACTTGATAAATGGCAGCCATCAGATAATTATTGTCACTCAGTGCATTCTGGAGCATCACTCCCTGCTCAGTCCCGCCCAAGTATCTTTGCCTTGAATAGGGCCTGGGCAGAGCACAGGGGAGGTGATGAGCCTCCATGTGCGGCACAGCCTGAGAAAACTGCAGTATCATGGGTGTGCCGCCTCACAAACCGGGTCCAAAAACTGCTGACAAGTGTGAGTCATGAGTCAGAGTGGCACACGAGGCTCACACTCCGGGCAAGCCCAGTTCCCCACCGTGGCCAGAAAGCTGTTTCCATAGGAAGGGATTGAACAGGTACACATTTAAACTCCCCCTCATTCTTTCTTTCCTCTTCTATGCCTGGCTCCATCTCTCTCTCTCCTTGGTCTTTAGATTCAAGGGAAGTCTGACTTCATCCCCACGAAAGGAACCAATTTGTCTATGCTTTCGATCCATTTGAACTGGCTGGTAACCTGCTCCATGACATTGTTGAAAAGTTTCCTGCCATGTCAGAAGAAATTCAGCCACTTCAAGACTGGGCTGACATGGGAAGTCAAGTATTTACTCACATGGCATGATTTAAGCAAGCTCCCTCCTCCAACCCACCTTGCCATCATTATGGATCAGGGGGGCAGAGGTTCTGTCCTCGGGGAGTCTTTTCTAGTGTCATATCCCCATAAAGTCGTAAATGTCGTGAGGAGGGACTGATTGCTTAAGTCAGAATCAGTCACTGACTTATTTGTGTTTGTTTATATATGTGCTTGTTCTCTGTGTGTGTGTGTGTGTATGTGTGTAGAGGCCAGGGGTCAAATTTGGGTGTGGCTCTTCATATGCATTTCCCATGATCTTTGAGGCAGGATCTCTCGCTGACCCAGGGCTTGTCCACTAGGTTAGGCTGGCTGTGCTGCAAGTACCTGCCGTCTCTTCTTATCCAGCATTGGGATTACAAGTGTCACCTCCCTCGGCCTTTTATGTGTTCTAGGGATTGAATACCACATTCACTCTAGCCTCAGTTCTTCCCAGAGATAAGATTCATTCTTTCCACCGTGTCTAGATCTAAAAAGTCCAGCTTAGAGACACAAAGCAGGGCCTTATCAAAGGGACAACACATGGAGCAGGATTAGGCCCAATGGACATGAATAACTTGACCAGGCTGTCACTTATTGTCTTCCCAATCTGCCCTGGAGGGAGTGATCCCGCGGGCTGAGACATAACCTCACCGCCAAAGCCAAAGTATGCCATGGAGCTTTTAATAACCCTGCCTGTCCCTGCCTCCCCCACTCGGGGGGAACAGCTGGCCTCACCCTCCCTGCTTCTCATTGTCATTTTCTCTCCTGTGTGATACCAGGGCATTGTCTTCAAGTGGGTGGCTCCATACTAAGTAGCTTGCTTTGGGGATGTGAGCA
Source organism: Ondatra zibethicus (assembly GCA_004026605.1). Taxonomy (NCBI): domain Eukaryota; kingdom Metazoa; phylum Chordata; class Mammalia; order Rodentia; family Cricetidae; genus Ondatra; species Ondatra zibethicus. The sequence continues at coordinate 31,017 of PVIU01000553.1, read as the reverse complement.
GTGCTCATTTAGAATTTCTTTTATGCTATTGTGGCTGGGATTGCCCTTCTACATGATGGTTGCAAAAGGCATATGGGAAATTCAGCCTAATTAGGGGGCCCGCTGAACTTTACACTTGCTGTCTTTTCAGCCCCACCCAGGTCTACCTGGGCCACCCAGGCCCCACTCACCTCCTGCTCTTCACTGAGGAGACCCTTCCCAGAGGTGAGAGCTTCTGAGCAGCGAAGTGAGACTTCGTTCAGTGTGCCTTGTCCCCTGGTGGTGACCTGGACACCATCTGAGGGACAGGATTCACCTAGTAGCACACGTGAGCCTTGTGTGAGCCAGTGGCCATCACGCTTGGCCCTCCTGCAGTGACAGAGTTTCCACCACATGAAGCAGCAGGCACTGGGACATGGTACACCGTGCCCTCTTATGGAGTCCCACTTCCTCTGACACCCCCAGAAGATTCCTTGTCCCTTTCATGCTACATCTTCCCAGGCTACTGGCTTTTTTCTGATGTTCCTCACCAGCTCTGACTGAAGGGGATCTTAGAAAGCTTTCCCCGCCTTCATCTTCGTGGATGAATGCTGACAGCACTGGTGAATGAGCAGCTTTAACTTGAGGCAAAGCCCTAAGCAGGGACACTAACCCTGAGCTCCTACCTCTTGTTGGCATTCTGAGTAGCTAATGTGGGCTGGAGACTGTTGCGAAGACACCTCTCCCATGGATATGCACCCCCCAGTATGTTCTTGCATAACAGAATGATGCCACCTCCCTACCTTCCCTACAGATAGTTGGTTAGCAAGTCCATACCCTTCCTACCTCACTTGCTCTTATGCTACATCTTTCAATACGGGTGGGTCCCTCCATACTCATAGTGTTGTGGACTTGTAGCTCATTCCTTCAAGGTTCAGTGTTTCAGTTTAGCGAATTAAGGTCTCCGCCTTAGTTTCTTTCCCTCTTGCTATGATGAAAATCTGCCAACAAAAGCAGGTGAAGGGAGAATGGGTTTATGTTAGCTTCCAATCAATTCCTAGGCTATAGTCCATCACTGTAGGGGAATCACAGGCCGTTGGGGGCAACCGGTCACATTTCTTCCATGGGCAAGGCACAGAAATAAAGAATGCTGGTGTTCAGCTTTACCTTTAGCCCATGAAATGATTCCACTCACAGGAGGCAGGTCTTTCTATGGAGATGGAAGCAGTCAAGATAACCTTCCGCAGATATGCCTAGAGACCCATCATTTATAGAATAGTTCCATATTCTATCAGGTTGACAATTATTAGTAACCATCAGGGTTCCCAAGAACTAGAACTATGTTTTGGAAGAGGAGGAGTTGTATCATCGTCTTAGTCCTGGAAGCCTCTGGCATCACAGAGCTGGGCATGCCAGCTGTATTTGTGTGTCTAGCTAGAAAGGTCACTGTCCACTTAGAGGAGACCCATGTTTGAAAAGAACAAGTCGCCGTGCTCAAATTCTTGAACTAGTTCCATTTTCTTGCCCATTTTCCAATCTCCTTTCACTTCTTTGAGGTCCTTCCTCACCTTCTGTTAAGTTCTCATCGGAGAGTTGGGAAGCCCAGACTTGACAAGATCTGTCTAGATCAGACATGAGGGGAGTACCATCACAAAGTTGCTGCTTACCACTAAAGGAACATGAGTCCTGCCCCAGGGTCTGATGCCTTCCTCTCTCGTCTCCAGATCGAAATCTCCACCGGTGCAAGGCTTCATTCGGTAGGTGTGGAATGGAAAGGTTGAACCCTTACTTTCTATTTCTACACGCCGGAACATGTTTAGCATTGCACACGGAAGTGTCCTGTCCGTGCTCTCAATCACAGCACTCATCACACTTACCGCAGTTATACTGAGTGATTGATGGACAGCTATGCAGCCAGCCCTGAGCTCTGCCCTCTACCAGGCAATGCCACACCCGTGTTATGGATTCCCAGGGCCTGGCGAATAATGACTGTCCAGCAGTTACTTGTTAAAAGATCTTAAGATCTTTCTCAACAAACTAGATTTTACATCTTTGTTCCTATTTTGAGTTTGAGCTCATTGTTCCTCCCGAACACACTGGTTTGGATTTATAATCCCATTGAAACCCAGAGGCAGAGCATGCTGAAGGTACAGAAAGGTTCTTCTAAGGTTTACAACCCTGGTTTTAGTGTTCTAATACCGCTAGGGGATCAGCTGGTGAGCGCTACCGAGAAGCCTAAGATGTACAGTTCCTTTGCCAACTGATTAGCACTTTTTATGACTAAGTAAGCTCGGCATTGTTAAGGCCTCCAAAAGGGGAAGCTAAGAAGTTCGAATAAACTATACATTAACTCTCTGAAATTGGGGCTGAGGGCATGGGTCAGTGATAGGGTACTTGCCTCTTATGTGCAAGGTCCTGAGTTCCATGTCTAACATTGATTTAAAAAAAAAAGGAATGCTTTTATAAAGGCTGTGAAAAGGCAGAGTATGTGGCTCTCTACCCTTGTCTGTCTTTCCGCGTCTATAACGGCTAGCGGTCTTGCCTTTATAGGACTCCCAAACGGACTGCCCTTGCGCTCTGTGGCTCTGTGTTGCAGGCTTCCTTTAAGCTGAGCTGAGCTGAGGGCCGGAGAGTTCCTTAGTGGCAAATGATGTGTTATCCTCAATGGAGAGAGATGACACTGCCTTGCTCTCAACCGGCCATGGTCTGGGTTCCTCTCAGCTCTTGGTCTCTGCCTGGTAGGTATTCCTTACACAGCAGGTGTGTCAAACCAGCCCAGGGTTAAGGACACTGCCACCTGCTCCTAGTATCTGTGGGTCTTTCTTAAGGTTTCACGCTAGCTCTTAAGGTGCAGACAGTGACCTCCGAATGTTCCCTTTTCAGTCCCATCTCTCTCTGTTGTCATCAGCACAGTCAAGTCTGAGTTCAAGCCCTACTGTCATCTTTGCTACAGAGCCTGAAATCTCGCTAGCAGGAAATGCCTCCCACATAGAGGCCACTCGGCTGCTAATTCTTCTGTGTGCTCTGTGGTCTAGGCCAAAGATTCCTCAAGTGTGGTGCCTGAACCAGCATCATCCCAAATCACTAGACACCCAAGTCTCCATGCCTCACCACACACCAGTCAACCATTCTGGAGGTAGGCTCCAAAGCCCTGCTGTACCAAAATCCCCAGATGTCTGATTCATATGTACCTTGAGAACCACTGGATAAGACCGTGTTATGGAGACTCAGATTCACTGAAGTCAGAGGCTGAGACAGAATTAAAAGAAACTGCAAGAAGTCTGCTCTTTCTTTCTTTTCTTTTCTTTCTTTTTTGTTTGTTTGTTTGTTTTTTCGAGACAGGGTTTCTCTGTGCAACCTCCCTAGCTTTCCTAGAACTCGCTCTGTAGACCAGGCTGGCCTCAAACTCACAGAAATCTACCTGCATCTGCCCCCCGAGGGCTGGGATTAAAGGTGTACACTACCACTGCCAGGAAGCCTGCTGTTTTTAGAAAGTATTTTTTGCTTGTTTGTTTGCTTGCTTTGCTTTTCCTTTTGTCTTTTTTTTTTTCCTTGAGACAAGATCTCATTCCATAGCTTTATAACCCAATATGGCTGGGAACTTCTTATGTAGTTCAGCCTGACCTTGAACATGCCAATCCTTCTGTCTCAATTCTCCAAATTCTGGGATCATGGGCATGAGCTGCCATGCTTGGGGAGGAAAGTCATTTGAAAGAGGTGTTGCTCTCCTTTTTTTCCTCAGAAGAGCACATTGATCGTGGAACAACATGTCCATGCGTAAATCCCAACCTTCAGCGAGGTCTTTCTTGTTCACAATTCAGAGCTCTAGGGTGAACTGTTCTAGAATGTTCTTCTGAGCTATGGCCTTGAAAATGGGTTCACCCACTTGGGTCAGGGAAAACAAACACAGTTTCTTGGGCTTTGGCCTTCTCAGCAGAGATGCAAATTCTTCACTCCCCTCTTCTAAGCATTTTAACTCCTCTCTAACCACACCCCACGCCCTGGAGCAGAACTGTCTCGAAGAAAAGGCAGTCTTCAAGGGCTTGGATCAGAAGTCTCGGTCTGCAAGGTCTCTTCCGGACTACTGACAGGTGATTCCCAAGTGTAATTGTTACCCAGATTCCCTGCATGCCTAGCAACAGATGGGCAGTCTGTAGAGGACTCCCCATTGGAATTCTGGGAAAAACCTATTCACAGCAGTGGGGGAGGGGGCTGCACACTATCTGAACAGTTCAGTTGCAGGCTGCAAATGAGCAGGGCTTGGCAACCCTCACTGCCCTTAAAAAGGAAAGCTCTTGATGTGTTTGGGGACAGTCCATTATCACTTAGAGGGTGAAACAAAAAAATCAAAACTAGAAAGCGCCTTCCAGACTCCTTTGGCCGCGTCCTTCCAGCCCAGGACAGTCGGCAGCTTTACATTTTGTGTATCATTTGAGACCATATGTGGAAGTTCTGATCACTGACATTCTTATTTTTGTCTCTTAGACCGAAAAGACTTGTCTCTCATCCAAACTGTCTTATTAAAAAGGCTAGAGTTGCCTCCAAGGCCTGCAGGCAGAATGGTGACAAGCGAGAGGGAGGGAGAACTTGGTGATTTGGGAAAGGGACAGAGTTGGTGCAAGTCCCCAGCGAGTCTCCTCTCTGGCTCTCCTGGGGTTTGCCTGTGTCATTCACAAAGGCTCCACCTCTCTCCCCCCAAGACCTTCAGAACCCTTTGACTTTGACAATCTGTATTATCCTCCCCCTGAAGGCAGCCCCGGGCATCAACCTCTATCGACAGAGATTTGAACAGCAAGTTGCTGGAAGACATTGGTTCTTCTGCTTCCAAAATAATATGTTTTTCTGCCTTTGGCATTATTTTTTTGGCATTGGGTGCCTTAGCTATTTTCCTTCAGCAGATCTGTAAGTTAATATTTATAGAGAGAATCACTACAAGTCAGCGTGGGTTCACTGAGAACCAGCCACGTGGAACTAACCCTATTTCCCCATCGCAGAATGGTAACCACGCAGTGAATTGGAAGAATGCCAAACTGTGGAGCACCCTCATTTCAGGAGGGCATTTATTTCCCAGCAGAAATATTTAAACAACAAACACATCCAGAGAAATAAAGGCCGTGTTTGAATACCACGGGCAAATTCATTGTTAAATCATTTTAAACATAATCATTTGCTTCCCCTCTTCCCATTTACTGCTGAATCCCAATGATTCTTCAATGATTTCTACAAAACCAGAGAAGCCTGTTTATCAAACTTGTGTATTGGATGTTAGGGATTCAGATGCTCAACAAAGACAAAAATGTTCAACCACGGCTGAAAGATGGCCTTCAACAAATGCATTTATGCAACCGATTGCATGAGCAGCGGCAGAAGGAGGCCTGGTTTAATGATTGCTAATTGAAAAAAAGAAAGAAAGAAAGAAAGAGAGGCGCTCTCATCAGACACCAGCTCAGGAATGCAGCTGCCAAGAAAACCAAGCAGGTTGGGACTCTATTAATAGTAGCATAAAGCACAGATCAAAGAATACATGACCCCAATGTACCCTGCCCTGGTCAGACCACAGCTGGACTGTGCTCATGTCCTTGCTCTGCAGGCGACGTTCTGCTAGGAACATGGACAGAGAGGGGAGCTTATTCCCAGTGGGAGCTTCAGTAGGGAGCAGCCCGTGGCCCGATTCATCTATGCCTCCAACGGTGGGAAAGTTCAGGTGCTCGAAAGTTCCAGGAAAGCAAGTTTTGCTTCAAGATGACAAGACTTCCTAAAGCGTAAAGCTTCCCCGGAACGATGTCTGCTCCTTACAAAGCAATGGTCTGAGGACGTGTTTAAACTGAAACTGTGACATTAGGGAGTCTGTGGTGAGGGCTTCCACAGAGAATGCCTAGTATGTTTTTTGGTTTCCTTCCCCTGTGCCTTTTCAGACCTGTGTCTGAGCTAGTTTCCCCTGAGGTCAAGAACCTTGATTGCAGGGGACCTAGCTTTCAAAGACACCTTAGTTAGAACTAGGTAGGTCACTTATGGTCACTGCATCTCAGCTGCTGTTGGTAATTTGGTTTGGTTTTGTCTTCCATCTGGAAAGTAAGAAAGAGGAGTTTTCCTAGTATCCAACCCCGCTCGTAGAAAGAGCACCCTGTATGCTATGCCTAAAATTAAAAAAAGAATAATAATAACCTAAGTAGACACATTCATAGTATTGGAATAGATGGAAGGAGACTTTTTGAGACTTCAGCCTGAAGAGCAGGAATCTCAAGATCTACTTAGAGTTGTGATTCTCGACCTTTCTAATGCTGTGAGCCTTTAATACAGTTCTTCAGGTTGTGGCAACCCCCAACCATAACATTATTTTCGTTGCTACTTCATAACTAGAATCTTGCCACTGTTATGAATTGTAATGCAAGTGTCTGTGTTTTCTGAAGATCTTAGGTAACTCTGTGAAAAGGTCATTTGACCCCTAAAGGGATCATGGCCCATAGGTTGAGAGCCATTGACTTAGCTCTTCCATTCACTCCTAGGCCTCAGGCCCTCAGAGAGGATAGCCAAAGTTGCTGCCAGTCTTTATGTGAATGGACATTTTCATCAATGGTAGTAACAGAGTTCTTAAAAATTACAACCCATTTCTTTATATGCTGTGTTCTCAAAAAGCTAATGAAAAGTCCCTGCCTCCACTTACCTTCACCCATGCCTGTCAAGGTGACCACCGTTAAGGGCATGTTAAGCATTTGATGGAGGAATGCCATCATATAACATTATTGGACGGGAGAGAGGGCTCAGTGATTAAGAGTGTATGTATTATTCTTAAAGAGGACCTCAGGTTGATTCCCAACACCTATGTCAAGTGGTTCACAACTTCCTATAACTCCAGCTCCAGGAGATCTGATGCCTCTGGCTTCTGAGGATACCTGTGCTTATGTGCAGAATCCCACATGTGGACACAAAATTAAAAACAACAAAAATAAATCCTTAAACCCTAAAAGAGACCATCATTAGTCATGGATTCTTTAGTGTAAGCCATCCCAGCAAACCACATAGTCAGGTTGCTAGTATACCACTACGTCTTTAAAAGTTTTGACTTTTTAAAAATGCCTTCATTGAAATAGGATTATTTTACTCTCTCCCTCCCTTTTCTCCCTCCATCCACTCCCAACCCCTCCTTTGAGTCCCTCCCATGCCTGGCACTCTCAAGTTGGTTGCCTCTTTTTCTTTGATTATCATTGCTACACATGTTTATAGTATATGTACCCACAAATATATAAAGAGAACCTGATGGGTCTGTTTTTGTTATATGAATGTATATGGTTGCAGAGCTGATCACTCGGCACTGGGCAACCAATAAAGGGGTTCATCCCTGGAAGAGGCTAATTCCCTTTCATACAGCAGTCACTGTCTATAGTTCTTTGTCTAAGGGTGGAACCTCATGAGAACTTCCCCCTTTTATGTCCACTGCTATTGTTCCAGTCTTGTTTGGGCAAGCATCTCTAGGAGACCGTTTCCCAGAAGTCCTCCTGGCATTCTGTCTCTGTCACTCTATCATGAACTGTCAGTGAAGGTTCTGTGATGTAGATGTAAGCCATCGGACTGGCCTCCACATGATCTGTCTATCTCTGCAGCTGTCCAGTTTGGGTTTTCTGTGAATGTCTCTATTTGCTATTTGACGAGGGGTGGTAGGTACAAGAAGGATGACTTCTTGACATTCTGTTTTTACAAATGAAACTCATGAATAAAAGACATTACTGTTCAGATCATGGTCCTCAGAACAAACCCAAATAGGAAAATGCTCACAACATCCACAGAAGAAAGAGGGAGCAGACAGCAGCCAGCATGTGGTTCAGGGAGGAGCTTCAGGATTTTCCTAGGATCACCGGGTAATACAAAACAAGACTGCTGGTACTAGAACACTGGCTCCAGCCTCCAGTGCAGATGCCATTGAGAGCTGATCAGAGTGAAGAACCACTCTTGAGCTCGTCCACACTTCCTGGAGAAATGTGAGTGATGGAGACAGGTCCTGGCAAGCACCCTAGAGGAGACACGCCTTTACCATGGACTGTTACACTACATGGCTCCAGAGGGACTGTGTTTCCAAAGGGTACTGACTGGAGGATCTCATTTGTGAGATGAGATTGCTGTGCTCTCCAGTGCCCGATAAGATGTCCTTGTCTTACCTCTTGTACTTATTCCCGTTCTGCCCATGACTTTGTCCTTGACTTGTGTGTGTGCGTGTGTGTGTGTATGCGTGCCAATATGAGTATTTTGGTTTATCTGTGGACCATGGATGCTACACTATCAAATTGCCAGGCAAAAAGTGCCCACTGATGTAATAATGGCATGGATGTCAGGATGGCAATCAGCTGCGTCCTGATTGGATCTGAGGCCTGCTCCACGGGAAAGAATGTGTGCCTGGTATTGTAAAGCTTGTCAACAGTCCATAACTATAGGTTTCCAGTTTAGGGCTGAGCATTCTGCAGTCTCTGGTTCTCTGCTTCTTGTCCAGTTGTGGGTCTCCATGTGAATATCTGCTGGGAAAAGAAGTATGGATATGGGAAGAGTTTGGGGAAGGAGTTGAATACGATCAAGATACATTCTACAAAATTCTCAAAGATTTACTAATAAAACATTAAATGAACAAAAAACTGAACAAAAGCCTATGATTAGGAAGGCCATGAGCCCTAGGAGAGAATGTGTTACTACTATTTAGCTAAATGAGCAGGCAACTTAACAGCCTTCTGTATTTATACAGATAGGCTAGCGTAGCACTCAATACTCAGAGAACCCTTTTTGGGCAGTGGGTGACAATTAATGTAGAATATCATAAATGTTCAAAGTCCTGGAAGTAAGTGACTGCTAAGCTTAGCTCTTAGCAGGTGTTCTGGCCAACTTGACACAGAGTCATCTGGGAAGAAGGAACCTCCATTGAGGAATTGCCTGCATCAGATTGGCCTGTGAGTTTATCAGTACTGGTCTGGGATTACATCAGAAAGCAAGCTAGGCAAGCCATGGGAAGTGAGCCAGTTAGCAGCTCACTTCATGATCTCTGCTTCAGTTCTTGTCTCCAAATTCCTGCTTGAGTTCCAGCCCTGGATTGTTTCAATGATGGACTATGATGTGGAAATCAAAGATGAAGCAAACTCTTCCCTCCTCCCAGGTGCTTTGGTCATACATGGTGTTTTCCACAGCAACAGGAAGCAGACTAACACAGCAGGGCATCTAAACCACTTCTGAGGCTCAAGAAGCATCGCAGAAGAGGAGGGAGGAAGGCTGTACGAGCTACAGGATGGGGATGAGTCCTGCAAACCACTGTCTGAATACGACATGGCCATTTTGTTCATGAGCGCACAGCAGCAGTGACCACCTGGATAAGACCTGTGCCCTTGTATCTGTGTGCACACAGGCACACACACATGAAAATAGGAAAGTAGGGAGGGAGAGCATCAGTTGAGTGGGAGAATGGGGGTCAAGGAGCATGGCAGGGAGAGGAGAGCACGGTGGAGAGTGGATATGCTCACAGTGCCTTGTGTACACGTATCAAGGGAGCAGAACTAGAAAGTTAGATCCAAGAAGCAGAGGCTGGGGCCTGGGATGAACCAGGGCAGGACTGCAGGGTGTGTCTACTGACAGTGAATGGCTGCCTCCTGCCCTTGCACAGCTGGATTATTCAAATGCCCTTCGAATTGCATGAGCTCAGCTTTGTTTAAGTACACGTTGATTTCTGCAAAGCTAATAAGAATCGAAGTGTTATCAATGCAGAACTGCATTTTGTTGGTCAAGAGTCCTTGTCTCCCTCTGCAGTTTGCTTCCCATATTTGAACAGGAGCACCCAGGTGGTGACGACTAGGAAGCTGCAGGCTTGGAGTCAGACAAAACCAAGATGGATTTCAACTCTGTGGCCTCCCACAAGCTCTGTGATCTTAAAAATCCTCTCCAAGACCCCACCCACCCACCCAAACCTCAGTTTCTTCATCTTCAAAACAGAGTTGGTGATCTTCATGTTATGAAGAGCAGGAAGAAGCCAAGGTGGTTGGTGCCGGTGGTCTGGCATATAGCATCTGCCAGACAAAGGGTCTTCATAGCTGCTTTTCCTCCTAGCTTGCTCCTTCCTTCCTTATTTCCTTCCTTCCTTTTTCTCTTTTTCTCCTCCTTCTTTTGTTTTCTTTTTTTTGAGTCATTCATCAGCTGTGTTTCTAAGCGAATCTCTAGGTAAAGGCTATTTCTGTCATGTGCTAGTATAAGCAGATGAAGACCATGTAGATAGACCATGGTACTGAGGCGTGGGTCCCTATTGGTAAAGATGTAAGCTGATTCTGGGGCTCACTCTGACTTAGACCCTGCAAAGTTACGGTACTTTGTGCAGGATACTTCCTCTATTTGAGCTGATTTCCCCATCTAAACAATGAAGGAATGGGTCCAGAAGATAATTTTTAAAATACAAATAAATGTGTCTCCAATAAGGGTGCTACTGCATCTTGGGTGAAATGATATTTGAATATGTGAAAAGGACTGGTTCTGATGTTAAACAATGCTTAGCTTTCCCAGACCCCAACTTCTAAATGCCAAAAGATCCTTAAAACAGTGTAAAATGGTTCCATTAAGTTCATATACAGCTAAGCTGGCAGTATTGTTAAAGTTGAACACCAGTCTCCTGGGAAAAACTCAAATAGTTTCAGTGAACCAATAGGCTTAATGTTACGAATCAAAATAGAATTGAATTTGTGTGTATGTGTGTGTGTGTGTACATGAGTATGTATGCATGTACAGATGTGCACTGTGTATGTACATGTGAATGTATTCACGTGCACATGTGCTGTGGAGGCTCTTCTTTAGTTGTCGTTCCTCAGTTGCTCTTCACCTTGATTTTGAGACAGTGTCTGCCACTGTCTGTTCACTCACCTGACTGGTCACTAAACCCCAGGAATCCACCTCTCTCCACTTCTCCCATGTGAGGACTGTAAGCCTGCGCATTACCGCACATGTCTTTTCAACAAGAGTTCTGGGAACGGAACTCAAGGTCCCATGCTTGCACAGCAAGCCCTTCACTGACTGAGCCATCTTCCCAGCCCCAGACTTCTTTAGAGTAAGATTTCTCTAGAACCTTCACTGCGTGAATGTACACAATGGATGACTCCTTTTCTCACTTAGCCCAACTTCTACCCACATTCAAGCTTGAGTAGTCTATACAGGAGCCTCACATGTCCTAGGGAGATGGTGTTTCCTGGGATCAGCGTGAACTTCATGCTTATGCAGCTCATGCTGCAACTTCACAGAGGAGTCATTGTCTAAGAGAATACAACGTTTCTGCTGTCAGAAAATCTGATAAAAGAAAACTGGCTGGCACGCCAATTTTAAAAACCTGTCTACAAGCAGCTCGCCCACAGAGAAGAATGTGAGGGAGAGAGGCAGGTGGAGAAGCCAACTGGAAGCTGCAGCTTCAGAAGAACAGGCAGCCTGCATGGCAATGCCCAGCCTCCATATCTCATTTAGATTTTGACACTTAAACTCATTGAGGCAGCCACAACAGTAAAGCAGCATCTCTGCCACCCCCATCCTACCCCTCTACACACATTTCACATTCCACAACCAGTAAAGCTAAAGCTTCATATTTGCGGGTCTCACCTATTCACTCACACGTGATCCTGTTCTGAAAGACACACAGCTCAGTCAGCGAGACAGATGACTGGGCTGAAGGTCAAGACCAGACTTCCCTTGATTGCCATGGCCCTCTAACTCAAACACACTGCATTAGTTGGTCCTTTCCTAGTTCTTTGTTTTTCCTGTGACTGGTGTCAGCTGATTTGAAAAGGAAAAGTGAATAGATGTGGGGGTTCACCAGGAAGGTACATCTCAACAGGAGACCTTTAAGGACTTCATGGGAACCCCAAGAAACCATGAACAAGACAGTCCACAGAGCTCCTAGGGGAGGCAGACTGTGACCAGTCATTTTAGTTTACTGGGTGCTAAAAAATACCACTGGTATGTTTTTTAACCATATTTAATTAATTAGCTGACTTGTGTATTGGACAAAGATATTATTTGTTGGTAATGTACTATGTGCTAAACCCTGCTATTAATAATAGAAAGAGTTGGGAACCTGATAATCAAGGTTCCTGCTATGGCACAGATATAAATAGTGACACACAATACAGAAGTGGGTATTAGCAGATAATGAGATGGGGCTAGGGGTTGACCACTTTATACAGAGTGTTTGAAAACATCCTGCACGAGAGGGCAATGCCATGGAGAGTGTCTTAGTTAGGGTGTCTACTGCTGTGAAGAGACACCATGACCACAGCAGCTCCGATAAAGGAAAACATTTAGTTGGGGCTGGCTTACAGATTCAGAGGTTTAGTCCACTATCATCGTGGAGGGACATAGTGGCATGCAGGCAGACATGGTGCTGGAGAAGGGGCTCAGGGAGCAGAAGGAAACTGTGCCACACTGGGCATAGCTTGAGCATATGAACCTCAAAGCCTGCCCCCACAGTGCTATGCTTCCTCCTACAAGGCCACACCTCCTAATAGTGTCACTGTCTATGGGCTGAGCATTCATACACATAGGTTATGGGAGCCATACCTATTCAAACCGCTCCAGAGAGGCAGAGATGAAGGAAAGAGCCATATTAAAAGGATGCTCTAGGCAGACGGACTCATCAATCCAGAGGAGAGGGATGTGCTTATACTCAAGAAGAACTTAAAGGCCATTGTGGTCAGTGTGGGGTGTTGTTGGTTATTTCTTATTCTTTACTTTATGCTCTTTAGGGGTCCCACCAGCCAGCTCCCCAAGAATCACATGGAGGCTTATTCTTTCTTATGAATGCCCAGTCTTAGTTCGGTTTGTTTCTAGACAGCGTTTCTTGACTTAAATAATCCCATCTATCTTTTGCCTCTGGGCTTTTATCTTTCTCTATTTCTGTATACCTTTCTTTACTTCTTAATCTGTGGCTTGCTGTGTAGCCTGGTGGCCTCTCTCCTCCTTTTCTCCCCCTCGTTCACGCTCCCCAGATTTCTTCTCCTATTTATTCTCCCTGCATGCCAACCCTGCCTATCCTTTCTCCCGCCTAGCTATTGTCCATTCGGCCCTTCATTAGACCAACAGTGTGTTTTAGACCAGCAAAGTAGCACAGCTTCACAGAATTAAACAAATGCAACATAAAAGAATGCAGTGCATCTTTGTATCATTAAACAAGGGTTCCACAGAATAAACAAATGTAACACATCTTCAACTAATATTCCACAACAGTTGGAGTAACCCAGTTGAAAAGGAAGCCAGAGAAGGAGAAAAAGTCAGATTGTCTAGAGTCCTGAATGCTATATGATACTAACTTTTGAGCAACTGAACAAAGCAATGATACCGCCTATTTTGTATTGTACAGATCCATTTTAGCTGTGAGCTGGAGAACAGAGCGCAAAGTGTATACAAATGGAGCCAAGACACATAGAGATGTCCTTGGCAATGATTGAGAGATTCATTGGTTGATTTATCCAGTAGAAGCTGGGTTTGCTTCAAGTGATAGACAATCCAAATACAATAAAACAAATGGCAGAAAATAAACCTAGCAACTTAAACAAGATGGGAGCTTATTTCACCTTCTATATAATGAAAGCCAGAGCCAAATGCTTCAGGACTGAGACTACAGCATCAAGTTCGGGGCCCTCTAGCTTTTCAGGTAATAAGTCCAAGGACATGCTATGGAAGGACATGCTATGGAAGGACATGCTATGGAAGGACATGCTATTAGGGAAGGGGCTGGAGAGGAGATGGCTCGGTAGTTAAGAGCGTGTGCTGCTCTTGCAAAGAACCCAAGATCCATGTGCTCCTGCATCTGCATGGGCATCTCCTAACCTCTTTTAACTCCAGCTCCAGGGGCTCCAATGGCCTCTTCTGGTTTCTCCTGCAGTCACACATGTGCAATACCCACAAACACGGTCCTAGTTTGCTTCCCACTGCTCTGATAAAACACCATGGCCAAAGACACTTGAGGGAGAGTTTATTGGCTTACATATCCCAATCACAGCCCATATGGAATGGTGCCAAGGCAGAAACTCAAGGCAAGAACCAAAGCAGAAGCCACGAAAGAATACTGCTTACAAGCTTGCTCCTTTAGGCTTGTTCGGTCTGCTCGCTTATACCATCCAGGACAACCTGCCCATGGGTGGAACCTCTCTTAGTGGGCCGGATCCTGCTACATCAATCATTAATCAAGAAAATGTCCTACAGACTTGCCATAAGCAATCTAACAGAGGCGTTTGCTCAATTGGTGGTCTTCTTCCCAGATAACTGTAGCTTGTGTGAAGCTGACAAAAAACTAACCATGACAAAATAGTCACACACACGTGCACATGCGCACGTGCACACACACACACACACACACACACACTTCAAAATAAAATAAATCTTTCATAAATACTAAGAAGTCTTCCTACCATTCACTCTAAGAAGGTCAACAACTGTTCACTGCAGAAGGCTCTGTGGCAATTTCAGTGTGGACAGGTAACAGACAGATGGCAATCTGTGTTTGTACAGCTGCCACATAGCATCCCCATTTCCTAAGGCAGGCATGCTCATTCTCTTCCTAGCCTTGCCTTGAAATATACAGTTTGTGATTTAGAAAGTCCAAAAATCCAGTGCAGTATCAAAATGCAACCTTATAACTCAGGCTGGAGCCAAGCCAGAGAAACTCAATATTGACTTTTGGAATTCATTTCTCTTAACAAAATTGAATTCTCTCCACTTAGAAACTGGGCTAAGCTGCCTCCTGACAGCCTTTAACTATTTGCATTGATGATGTATCTAGAGATTGGAGGGATCTGAAAAGAAGAAGAGAGGTAGACAGCTTTGTCCTAGGATCAGGATCCATCCTGGAATCCCTGAGGGTGAGTCCAGATCCCCTGACCTCCTAGGTCCTACCCCAAACTAAGATGGCCTTCTGGACTTTAAAGACAGTAATAGAAGGACACCCCAATTCCTTCTTCTTTGGAACATGAAAAGGCCAGCTTCATTTAATTAGAAAAATAGAGTGTGTAGGCTGGCTACCATTCCTAAGATGGGAGGGGATGGAGCTAGAAAGACATCTAATTGCCAAGGTTGAGATAGACAAAGAAAATGTGACATAGAGGAATTATTCAGTGGGGCCACTCCAGGTACCCAGGGAGAATGGATTGGAGAGAGATAGGCAAATAAAACAATCCTGGTGCTTATCTCTTATCTTCTATACCACAAGTATTAATAAATAGAGAACTGTTCTACTGTTCTGATACAGGACAAATAATAAATGCAATGGCAAGAGGGTAAAAAAGATAATCCCCAAGCTTCATTCACAAAAGTGAAGATTTGAATAAAGGAGATATATCTGAGAGAATAAATATCCCTTCTTAAAATGTTCCCATATGGAGAGATGCCCATTAGTGTAATACACAGGGCCAGGATACAGATCGAAAACTTGGAGTGGAAAATTGAATATGCATGATTTGCCTCTTCCATTCTTTGGGACATAAACTGTTCCCAACCACTGGTAGAGTCCCTACACTTCTGGCTTGGAAGGTGACTGTCTAGAGATCTTTGTTCTTGAGGAGGGGGTACACCACCACTCAATCTAGCCACTCAGCTGGGAGTTTGGTATTAGGAAATCTGTTGTTGCCACAGTTCTAAGCTGCGTTCCTTAAGGACTGACTCATATAACGAAGACACCAAACTCCATAAGTATACATATTTCCACCTCAGGATAGGAAAACTGGAGTGTTATCAACCAATCCACTGAAGTTCCCAATTACTTTGTTACTTGCTTTGCATCATGCAGAGGGTGGAGTAGTATCCTTGGTAGGACCAAGAGAACCTACCCTGTAGGGATCTAACAGAATTCAATCAATATTTATGAAGATAATTATTTATTGTGGCATAAAATGCTAAAAACGGGAAGAATCAGGAACAGTGATAGAGGGGATGACCAGGATGAAACCTAAGAACAGAACTTATCACCCTGGTTTCTGAACTGATCCTTCTTAGTGCTCTCTGCATCAGCCAGCGAGACAATGGTGTGCTTACTGTCCTTAACACAACCGTTTAAAAGATGATTATCTCTACGGGGCTCACACACTCTTCCATTTTCAGTTCTAGGAAATGTGGAATGCACTTCCTGAGAGGACATTTGGGGAGCATATACAAATGACATTTGGGACTGTGAAGATGGTATAAGCACTCCTAACAGATTGGAGTTTTAGGAAATAATAAACAGAACACTGTTGGAGTATTTACTTGAGTTCCTAAGAGACCCCAAATACATTGGCTCTGATAATCTCAATCAAAACAAATGTTTCCATGTCTTAAACAGATCCTTGTACGCAAAACCTTTCCCTTTAATTAGAAGAAAGAACGGTTTGAGTAGTAAAGTTGTATTGAAATCAATGGTGCTTGAAAGAATAAGAAATTCTGTTTAGAAAATCTTCTTATATATCTTACTACCAAAATTTCTTAGCCTTTAAAATAGTGGAGAGAAAATAAAGTAACATTTTCTCCCCCACAGCTGCTTTGAAACTTAATGAATTAGTAGTTATTAAGTGCACAGCTGAAAGGCGATGTGTAAAATATCAGACAGCGTCTTTCTTATTCTGTCCCAATGCTCGCCTGCCACCAAGAGAAGCCTGAGCCCCAGGCAGTCTTTTGTATTCTTGTCTTTACAGAGACTCACCCACATGCCTCCCTTATCCTGGTGATAAAACACAATTAATAATTCATCCTTTATGCTCTCCCAGAAACAGGGCCAAGGCTGGGCCGCGGTAGGTGTTGGCAGCCTCCTCGCTGATCTGCCTTGCCCCATCTCCTGTTATTTGTTTGCAGTGCAGAGATGAGTGCATGGGAAAGGCCCATGAGTCCTGAGGGTGACAGGAAAGGCACTGTTAGCTGATGTGGACCCAGAGCTTTGAGAGTCCTACTTGGCACCGTCCATACCGAGGCCCTCCACTAGGGATATCCGCCAACGGAGAATACTTTCTAACTCATCTGCTCTGGCTTGTGGAGGACTTGTTTGGGGAAACTCAGCTCCCAGAGGCGCCTGGTGGGCTCTGTCTGATCCTCACGGTCTCCTTCACTCAACAGAGACTTACTTAAATATTTCACACTGAAGGAAATGATGGTCAGAGCTTTTCGCCAAGAAACCACAGGTTGGAAGCTGGTGAGATGGCTCAGGGGGTAAAGGTGCTTGCTACCCGGATTTGAGACCTCAGTTCTAAATTCTGGACCTACATGGTGGAAGGAGAGAACTGACCCTTGCAAGTGGTCCTTTTATTTTCACATTTCCTCATGTCCCCAATTCCACCAAAATAAGTAAATACAAAAACTAAAAGAAAAAAAAAAACCCTCACAAATCTAGAATTCAGAATGTAGAATGGCAAGTCCCAGGGAACCATCATGACCTTGTTGCCACATGTCCCCTACCAAGTTGTCTCTATATTAGCTATAAACAAGTATCTGCTTTTCGGCCAGGATTTGAAATGGTGTGTGGGGGTCTGGGAGATGGCTCATCTGTTAAGAGCATATACTTCTCTTGCAGAGGACCCAAGTTCAGTTCTGGGAATGTGCAGCAGGAGGCTTACCACTGCTTGTAACTCCATCTCTAGGGAATCTAACTAACACCTCTGGCCTCTGTAGGCACCAAAACTACATACACAGACCCCCGACTCTCATAAACACTAATTAAAATTAATGAAAATAAGTATTTTTTTAAAAAAAACTTCTGTGTGTGCTGAGACAACCCCAAGAGGGAAATACCAGGGTCAAAGAAGCCATTCGTGATCCAGGAACTGCAGAAAATGCTGAGCTAAGCTGCCCGCTGATGGTTGATCAATCACCAGACTTCTGCAGGGGGAGAGCAGAGCAGACTTCCACGTCAGTTTACAAAGTTCACAACCAGAGAATCACGGGTTCCATGGGCCACTGCCAGGCCACCCTGTGCAAACGCTTTGCTTTAGAGAGAGCCATTGTTTAACCAGAGTGTCATGTTTCTTGGTGCCATAGACAGAACTCTATCATGGCATGGGGGTCTCCCAACTATCCCAGCTTGTTCCTTTTTTTACTGTGCCCTTCTATATGGCCGTAAGCTACATTTTTCTCTAACTGGGTTACCTCTCTTCTCATTCCGCAAAGAGAAAAAAATAAACACCACACTCCATATATTCCTCCAAGCCTAACCCACATACTTCTTTCATACTGCAAACCTGTAGGTAAGTTGTCAAATGTCTGCTTGCCTTTACCAGGCATTCCGGTCCCGGCTCCTCACACAGCATTACTGGAATCTGACGTACTTGAGTCTCATCAATCATGGCATGTGGAAAGAGGTTAGAAAAGCCAAGCTGTGAGGAAAATAGACGACTTGAAAGATTTGCCTTCAATGGAAAGACTGGCCAAACTGCTGAATCTTGAGAGATGTGTCTAGGAGGTAATGTCTTGGTAGCTGTAACAGGATTGACTGCTTAGAGTTTGCGTTGTTGCGTGGCAGTTCCAAGTTCAGTCATTTTGTGTGTGGTTTGCTTTGAGCTCATCCGCAATTTTACTGTGTTTTGGGTCAATTTGAGAGGGAAAGTAAAATCAACTCAAGCATTTTTGCAACGGTGTGAAGTCATCCAGGCACTTACCCTTGGTTACGCAAATGCTGATACGGTGTTACAGGGCTGAGTAAGAGCCTTGTTTCCAACACGGCATGCAGCCACAGAGAAAGTGGGTGAGGGCTGAGGGCACAAAAGTACCCTCAACGAGGAATGGTGGCTTTGTGGCTGGGAATCACAGGAGAACATAGTGATGATAGCATTAGCCTGGGACAGGATCAGAGACAAGTGTTACTTTTTACCAGCTCTAGACGTGTAATCTTGGGAAACTCTTGAACAACATAAAAGCCCAACTTTGCATCTCCTGGGCATTTTCTGAAAGTACAATCCTAGCAGTTGGTAGACACTCAATTCATAGATGATATGGTGGCAGTGGCATTGTGTGTAATGGCTGCGGAGATCTCAGTTGAACACTTTCTTAGTACTTTACATACCCCATTCCCACCATGCTCTTGTTTATTTACCCACCACACTAGACAAAAGTCGTCTTACACCTGGCACTCCTTTGATGTGCTATTAGGAATCTCAGGTATACAGGAAAACCAACAAAATTTATCTCTTGACTTAGCAGCCATGAGCTGTAAAACCAATTTGTGTAACTTCTCTTGGACTTCAGTTTTCATATCTGAAAATGAAAATGATGTTAAAATCTACATTGTACTGTTTCAGAAAGCTCAGTCTAGTCAGTGTATTGATGAGTTTGGACGATTAACCCAACCCAAAATTCCCTGGGAAGAAAGGCTTAAGGAATTATCTAGATCAGGATGTCCATGGGCATATCTGTAGGGCATTGTCTTGACTATGGATTGGAGCAGAAGACACATTCTGGAAATGGGGGCTACCATTTCATGAACAGGGCTCTGAAATATAGAGGAGCGAAGAAAGCTAAGCCACACAAGCAGGCAACATGGGTGCATTTGCTTCTTTCTGTTCCAGATTGTGAATATGACGACTAACTACTTGAGTTTCTGCCTTGACTTCCCTCCCCACAATGATGGATTAAAACCCAGGATTGCAAATTCCTTCTTCCCATGTTGATTTTGGTCAGGATGTTTTATCACAGCAGCAGAAATAAAACCAGAGCAGTTAGCACGTGTTGCATTTGGAAGGCATGATTGATTCAGAATAGGTTCCCTTAATAAATGTTAGCTAGTTCCCTTTCTCTAACTTTGAAACAACACAGAAGAGACTCCTACAGTGCATGTTTCTGTTCTCCCCAGTTCCATCCTGTTGTCCATCCTGCATGGCATAAAGGTGTGTCATGACAAAAGTGACTTTTCACAGGAGGAACCCAAGGAAATGTATACATACAACATGGAAACTTTGAAACTAAGACAAAGTTACCAAGGGAGAATAGGCAAGTTCTGTTTTCAGAGATATTCCAAATACCAGCTATACAACCACATGTAAGAGAAATGGTTATTTTTCAGTATGTAGGTAATGGGAACTTGTGAAGTGTTGGATGCACATTTAGCAGAGTGTCACATAGACAAGCACCCCTGAATTCTTGGATTGAATATGTTATTCAATTTCTTGGAAAGATTCATCAATGAGTAGAATACATGTCTAGTAGTAGACCTCAATGGAAAGCTCATTGTCAAAGAAGAAAGACAAAGAGTACTGTACAATTGACTTACCCACACCTCTACTCAGTAATTTATTTTCTGTATGTATGTGTGTCTGCATGTTCAAGTGGGGGGGTTCACATATGTGTTCACATGTGCATCTGTGTGTAGGAACAGTATGTAGGAATGTGGAGACGAGGGATCAACCTCATGTATCATTCCTGAGGATTCCATCCACCTTGGTTTTTGAGGCAGGGTCTCCCATAAGCTTGGAACTCATCAATCGGAGTAGACTGGCTAGCTAGCAAGCCCCATGGATCCAACTATTACTGTCTGCCCCAGCCTTTCCAGTGGTGGGATTATAACTACATACCAAGTCTGATTTTTATTTCCACATAGATTCTGAGGGTTGATCTGTTTCAGGTCCTCATGTCTATATGAAAAGTTCTTCACTGACTAATGTAATGCCAGCCCCATTTAGAATTTTCTATTCATCAAGAGTAAACAGTGAAACTGCACATTATTTTATTTGACAGCATTTCTCCTCTCTGACTTTTAAGCAAAATAAACTATTCACTATGAATAACACAATTTTGTTTTCCAAGTTTATGCCTAATTAGCATCATCTTTTCACCAAGCATGAGTTGAGTTTTATGCAAGTTTTCAGATTTTTGGCTATAGCCATTGGTCACTTTTAGAAAATTCTCAAAGGGTAAGGGCCTAGCCAAGACAAACCATGTAGATGAGACAGTACACAGCTTTTAGAACAGTTCATGCCCTATAGCATTATAGAGACTTGACGTGCTTCCTTTCTTAGACCTGATCAGTAGCCCCAGATTCATTCCCAGCTAGCTTCTCAGTGTCAAACCTGTGCTCAGAGAGAGGCAAGGTCCAAGTTTGAGGCTGCCTACTTGTATGCTGATGTCACCATTGGCCCAGTATGACCACTGGCTCCCCAGACTCTCAAAGTGGTAGTGAGAAGCTGCTCTGGTCTTTTGTAGATTGGGTGGGAATTTCTGTTGCTTCCCAGTTACTATGGAAACCCCTTCCACCAAATAAATATTTAGATAAGGATGAGGAACAAGACTCCTTAAAGACTGTGTGTATCTTATTTAATGCCGAAACTATTTAGTTATAAGAGAGTTTAGCTTCTCTGGCAGTGGCCAACCCTTCTCAGGAGTGTTCCTTCCCTGGCCTTGCAGGTACCTTCCTCATCCATACCAGTTTATAGGCCTCCTCCTTCCTCCCTTCTCCTTTCCACTCTTCTGTCTTCTTTTACCTCCATTCTGTTCCCTTTCCTTTGCCCCTTCCCATTTCCAACTCAGCAGTCTTTTCTTCATCCTTGTGTCTCTCTCCTCTCCTCCCCCTTTCCCCTGATCCATCTTTTCTTCTCTCTTGGCAAAAGAGACAAATAAATTTGTAGTTGTTTGATCCATGTGGTCCTTGAGACCATGAATGACAGAAGACTGTCCCTTGGCCACCTGTCACAGGTTAGGCCAGTGGCCAAGACCCACTTCCGGTGCTGGCTGGAGATGCTGAGCAGTCCTCCTGGCACGTGGACAGATGGTGGGTGATGGAGTCCGGATGCCGAGACTTAGGGTGGGTCAAAACAATGATCACTCAAGTGTAAACTGTGCTAATTGCCTGGGACAAAAGAAGAGCCAGGTCCCAGAGGAGTACGTGTGAGGGTGGAGAGTCGGAAGCAAGGATGGCTGATGTTGCTCACAGATAAATATTCAAGGTCCCCGCTTCAGCTTCTAGTTGTCTTCATTGTACTTTCCATGTCATCGATGCAGATGGGGACAGAGGTGGGGCTCTATCTTTTAAACCAAGTGTATAAAAATTAGTCTTGATCCTACATAGAATCCTTCCTAATGAGAAAGATCTTTTCTTGGACACATATCATTTGAAGCATCACAGACAGAAAGACAGATACAAAGATAATATATGCTTAATACACAGAGAACCCATATGTTTATACACCCATACATTGCATTGTAAAAACAGAACAGAGAAATAGAAAATATTAAAGTTATATAACATAATGAATCACTACAAGGGAAACCCTTTTGCTACTACATAGACCAAGCACTGTGGTGAGCCAGGCACCTGTTCGCCTTTGCCTTGTATCAGCACCCTGGAGCTGATAGTCCTTAAAGTTGCTGGTGATCGGATCCATCCCCTTCTGCAGTATCAGTTAATTATAGTGTGAGTATTGCTCATGGAGTTTTGCTATCCAGTCACTTCAGCTCTGTCCAGTGAATGACCTATGAGGCTGTCACCTTCTAAATTTCAACAATTGACCTTTTTTGCAAGCCCTCTCTCTCTCATCTCTCTCTCTCTCTCTCTCTCTCTCTCTCTCTCTCTCTCTCTCTCTGTGTGTGTGTGTGTGTGTGTGTATGTGTACATGCATGCATGTGTGTGTGTGTGCAGTGTGTATGTACATAATGCTCAATGACATAATGACATCCAAAGGCCTTGAGTGTTCGTTCTGATGAGTTGATTTAGTTTTCCTGTTGGAATAGCATTTGTATTTGGGTCGGGGAGATCTTATAGCTCAATACAAGAATGCAGTCTGTAGGGGTGAAGTCAGAGCATCTATCGGTGTCCTCGGCTGCCTTGAAAGCTTTCTCTAGTTAGTTTGAAATGTGGCATAGCTGCCATATTGTGTTCTGTAACATCAGATCTATGGCCCCACCTCCAAGAGCACTTGATTCCCATTGTCTAGCCCCTCTCTAGCCCACTTCTTGTCCCCCAGTGGCCTCTGTTCTATTCCAGACTTCTAAGGGATTGATTGACGAATTTTAACAATGGCACGTCTGTCTGCACCTCCCCAAACTCTATCTTTATGCTGACTTCTGTCTTCCAGAGTCCTCGCTGGCCCCAGCTCTCGCCGCAGTAAACCATTTTATAAATTTTCTAGGCATATATTAATTTTTACCCGTTCTTACACTTTATAAATGGAGCCATATATCTTCTTCTAGTTCTAAATTATTACTACTTGTTTTTTTAATGCCTCGAATCAGTATTAAATTTTATCAGCTGTATTTCCCGCATATATGAGGCAGTCATATATTTTTTTCCACCCTCTGTTCTTTTAGTGCCCTGAATCAGTCTGATTTATCTCTCAGTCCTTAACCTGACTTGTACTCCCGGAATAAATCCCATTTGGTCACAAGATATGATTTCTTTTCTATAATTCTCTTTGATTTGCAAATGCATTTCTAAGATATTTCATGTGTTCTTAAGAAGATCAGTCAGTACTACAACTATTACAATATGTTTTTTCAGGTTGTGGTTTCAATATATTTTTCTCATAAGAATGAGTCAGAACGGACTACTTCCTAGTCTACTTTTTGAGCTCATGTGAAGTTGGTTACACATATTCTAGACATTTTTACTAGGTTTACCATCTTAGCTTAGACTTTATCTTGTCAAAAGATTATACATTACAGATTCAATTTATTTTTTTTTTTATTTTTACCACTATACGAACGAGGACAGATTCAATTTATAAATAAAAGATATAATACTATTCAAATTTCAAAATTCCTCACAAGTTATGTTTAGTAACTTTTGATTAACGAAGATTTCTCCACTTTATTTGTGAATTATATTTCCATAAAATTATATATAAAAAGATTCTTTGTCCCTTAAGTATGATAAAAATTGGTCATAATTTGTGATATTTATAACTTGTCATTATTTTCTCTTTGCTTGCTGTACATTTAGCAATAAAGTAACTTGGGGCTGGACCTTTCTTTGCGGGAAATTTTAACTAAAATTCAATTTCTTTAATGGATTCAAACATTGTTTTCACATATTTCTTCCTGCATTAACTTTGACAGTTTCTTTTCTACAATAATTTGTCCAATTCATCCAGATTGTTTAATTTATTAAGACAGCACTTTTTACAGTGTTCCTTTGTGCTTTTAATGTCTGTAAGATCCACCCCGATGCCTCCTCTTTAATTGTCTTTATTGGTAAACAATACTTTCTCTGTTTTACTTTTACTGATTGTCTGTGTAGTACTGTATCAGCTTTATTGATGTTTTCAAGTAGCTAGGTCTAGGTTTATTCATTTTCTCTGTTGCTTTTCCATTTTCTTTTTAATGCTCCTGTTTCCTAATTACTGTTTTCTTCTTACTTGTTGGTTTATTGTAAGTAGTTAGTTCATTCATTCACTAGTTTATTTATTTAATTTATTATGGCTTAAGGGTTTGAACCAAGGGTCTCAACCATAGGTAGGCAAGTACTCTATCACTGGGCAACATCTCAATTTTCTGGGTTTTTTTTTTCACTTTCTGTATGTGCAACATTAGATCACTGATCTGAATCTCTTTTCTTTGTAGGACAGCTGTGTGGACTTCCTGGATTACGATGAAGAAGGCAGAGGCATTGAGTCTGGTGTTTGGATGGAATGACTGGCTCCCTGAACTCAATGTCAAGTGCATCTTTTGGAATATCTAACAGTTCATCCAGTGACAGACTTTCCTATATCTGAAGCATCTCCCAAGAAATTCTTCATATGTGCTTTAATTTTGCATTTTTATTTTTTCTATGTTTCCTGCCTTGGGTATTTCTATACATTCACTATGTACACTAAACCTTTAATTTTAGGTGAAGGGGAAAATGATGTATAAATTTACTGTATAATTTCACTTTCTTCATGAAAGAAACCATCCAATCTTTTGGCTTTAAATTCTATTTTTATCCGATGATTTGCGTAACAATGCTTACAGGTCATAACTGGTCTTCTTTATAATATTGCAGAGAGTGGAATTTATTATACTGTTTTGAATAAAGTAGATGTTGAAGACCAAGCTGTGGTAGACCCTGCCCAATCCCAACAACATAGTAAAACTTTCCCAAGTCTGAAGTGTAGGCCAGTACATAGCTAGTAAACCAGGAGATGGGGCAATCCACAGCTCCATAGCAGCAATAGTGCGCCGGAGAGATGCCAACAAGTGACTCTCAGATACTCAGACCAATCAAGTGCCGGAAGCTGCTGCTTGGGTGATCTTACAGTCCAGTAAAATCCTACCCATCAATGCAAGTCTTAGGAGGGTCGCTGCTCTCTCAGAGAAACCCCCCAATACAATACATGGTTCCTGTCTACAAGGTGGCTAAAGAGTAAGGGAGAGAAACAAAGCAGCATGTTGGTGACCAGGTCTGCCAGGGCTGGATTGGGTTTGAATCCTGGATAATGCCTCTTACAGCTGTCTTCAGCGATTTCCCTCACCTTCCTTTGCTCTCAGTTTTCTCCGCTTGCAGAAGAGTGGCAATGACTTCACTGATCTTCAGGGACCTCATGAAAATAACGAATGTGGAAGTCTCCGGTCCGTTAAAGACCCTTTGACTGTTTCTCTAGTTGCAAATCTGGCACTTTGTCTCGGCTGTGATCAGCTCAGCCAATGAGATTATGGGTTTCTGCAGCTGCTGCTGTCACTTGCCGTCATTGTCGTTGTTACTCATGGTGACCAGGTTATGGGAGAATTTGTAACATTTGAACAGAAAAGGTGATTATTTGACTGCCATAGTATCTGGCACTGTTGACAAGCAGTGCTGGCCACCATTTAATATGAGGGACTTGGGAAACAATTTTAGATCAAAGAAGTGGCTTTGGGATGTTTTTATGCTTGGAAGCAACGAAAACGATGTTGGTCAGCCTGCGGTTACAGGCTCAATTCACACACGTGCATAGGGTATCGAGCCTTTCTCCAGCCTCCTTAGCTGTGTTGATGGCCTGGCATCCCCGTCTGAGAAGGGAGTGGCCCAGCAGCTTGTTCTCAGAACCCCTCCTGGCATCTCAGTGGAAAACCCCATGGTGTGCCAGCAGGACAGCGAGCAACTTAAAGTCACACTGGTCTGCGTTTGCATAGCTTGTTATGGTTGATGAACTGGAGAGAACGCGTGGAAGGAGAACAAAGCGAAGCCGCTCTCTATAAAGGCCATTCCTCAAGCTCACTCATTTGCCAGCTCCTGGCTTTAGACGCTATGAAGAGGCTTTGAAACACATGTTACCAGCTATGTCTGTACAGAGGAAAAAGTCGACATACTGACAAGCTCATCACCCACTTTGACCAGACCACTGAGCTAGCCGCTTCTCCCGGCTTCACTGGATCACCTCGGAGATGGAGCACTCCATCTCCCTTTCCACTTTCAACCCCCAAAAGAAACAGCAAAGAAGAAATAATCATTATCTTTACTATGAACTTACTTCTTAGCCAGAAAATGTTCTAAGGGGACACATGTTATATAGAGAGATATAAAGCCTGGAGTAAGCAGGCTTATGGCTGCACGTACTCGGGTTGGACTCCTAACTCTACTCTCGAATTCCTTTTTGAGTAGTTATTTCTGAGGTGCTTTGAACCTGTTTCTGCATCCTGTATTGATCAGGACTGGGACTGGCCAATCCAGTTGTTTCCTTGTATGCATTCACTTTCCTAAATGCAGAGCGAGCTCAGCGCAGCTCCTTTACTTTGTGCCATTGTTGGGTGTTTGAGTAAGCCGTTATCAACAGCTACTTACCTGTAGGCTCGTCTCTTTGTATTCATTTGTTAATTTTTTTATTAATTAAATTTATTCATTTATTTTTGCGTCCCGATAGCAGTTTCCCCTCCCTCCTCTCATCTTGTTCCCCGCCCCCCACTGCCTCTCCCACCATCCACTCACCCTCTGTTTCTGTTCAGAAAGGGGTGGGCCTCCCATAGGCACGACTGAGCACCTTAGGCACGATAAATAAAACCTCAGGGAGAGATACTGGAGTTCAACCTGAAGGTCAGAAAAGCAAAATAGCCAGCCACTAGCTCTTACCTCTCCTTCAGTCCGAAATGGGGATCCTGCCTTCAGGAATCTCAGAATGAAACTGAACCTGAGAGCTGTCCCCTCCCATTTTATAATCCTCTCTAGGGCTGGGTTTGAAGGCGTGCAGGGCTCGGTTTCGATGGCAAATTAGTGTGGCTGCTGGGATTAAAGGTGTGTGTCACACTGCCCTGTCTGTAAGTCTGACGAATGGGGCTGTTTTGCTCTCTGATCTTCAGGCAAGCTTTATTTATTAAAATACAGATGAAGTGCCACTACAAGCATCTTTTGTCTTTTTATTCTTGATAAGAACATAGGCTCATGCTAGAGATGCCTGCTTGCTTATGACACCCAAATGATAAATGGTTTCCCTTGATCTGGAAGGAAGACATTCGATAAATGTCCGTAACTTTCAAAGAATTGGCAGAAATCTTTGGTAGTTCTTTCTTACATTCCTAATGCATTTACTTCTTGGAATTTAACTGATTGCCTTTATACTTTATATATTGCTTGTCACTTACTGGCTAGCCACTTACCCTGTAGCATTCTACTTAAAATTATCAGCCGCTGGTCTCACTGTTTTTTTCCTAAATTCTTGTCTGACTCTCACTACCATGTAAATTGGCTGCTCCGTGTGTCTTCAGCAAAAACCCACAACGACAACTTCAGTACACTTAGCTACTTCCATCAATCACCATAATTGGGACCTGTATATTTTCTTTTGGGTATTATGAAAAAGCATCTTTTGAAGGTAAGAAGATAAAGTGAAATAACCTTTTATTTAATTATTTGTTAGCTTGATATACACCTTTAAAATAGTTTTAGGCCGGCCTCCATGGTTCCTGTTGTCCTCAGCCCTGTGTGATGGATGCCTCTTGCAACCTGCATGGTCTCTAGAATTTATTAGTCACTTTCCCCCTAAACAAATATCTTCGGTGACTTTGAATTTTGTATAATAGTCTTCAAACTTTTATCACCAATCTCCCAAACAGCATCACTCATTTTATTTGTTTTGTGGGTAGGCATTATGTGCCTCTAGGGAACCATGATACTTGGCTAACAGACACACTTTTCTTCCTTCCACCGCTCCTGATACCACACTTTCCATCAAAGAATCAATAAATGGAGAAAGTTGAATGAATGGGATCTGGACACGGTGTCACACACCTGTGATCCCAAAATTCAGGAAGTGTAGGCAGGAGGATTGTGAGTTAAGAGGTCAGCTTGGACTACATATTGAAATCTTGCTCAGAAAAAAAAAAGATACGAGAACAGAATAAACAGAGGGGTGTGAAAAGATTTCAGGCAGATTTGCATGGGAGTTTGGTGGTGAATGGAGAACGCAGAGCATGATGGGAAGACAGTTATTGCTCCCAATGGTTAATCTGTTGCCATTATTTCACATCCTTGACCTCAAAATGTAGAGGGGAAGCTTGACACCAGGTAGCCCCACTCTTGTCTGTGGACAGGAAATCAGGGGCTCGGGAAGAGGATGTGGCTTCTGCAGAACCACACACTTAAGGGGAATTTCTAGGACTCCAATCCGGATTTGCTGAAGTCTAAACATCTGTTTAAGGATGGAGTCACTCCTCCCCCAGTGGCTGGGTCCTTCTCTCAGGCAAAGAGCACTTCCTGATGCTCTGTCATTGTGCCTGTCTTCAGAGGCAGGCCACATCCAATGACTGATGGATGAAAGGACACAAAGCCTGGCCTCTGCCTCTATTTGCCTGCCTCTGAAGTCTCACAGAGATTCTAGAGACTCCCCCTCCCCCGGCAAGGGTGGCTGGTACCTTCATGGCTCCTACTTCACAGTTCAACTTCTGCTCAGTGATGCTCCCCTCTGCCCCATGGGAGTTCATCCACACAAACCTCAGAGTTTAATTCGTGAAGAACCTTGGCAGGTGATCATCCAGAAGGCTGGCCTTCAGAAATGATGGGTGGACAGGTATAGTCATACTGTGAGTCCAATTAGCAAAGAATAAGGGGGTATTTTTGATTTTCGCCTTTCTGATACCCACTACCTCCCTCCTGTCTTCCAGTGCTTCTCATTCTCCTTAACAACTGGGTATTTTCTGGCCCTAGCGAGAGCCTTGTTTTATGTTGGTGGTCTCTTTTTGAAGTCTTCCATGGAAAGCATTTCTATTTGCGTTTGGTTTTTTAGTACGCGTGCGCACGTGTGTGTGTGTGTGTGTGTGTGTGTGTGTGTGTGTGTGTGTGTGTGTGTGTGTGCGTGCGTGCGTGCGCGCTCGCGTGTGTGTGCGCTCACCGTGTTTCCATGTAGAGGTCAGATGGCAGCTTGCAGGAGTCAGTTCTCTTCCTCCGCTATGCAGGACCTGAACTGAACTGAAGTTGTCAGGTTTGTGGCAAGCGCCTTTACCCACTGAGCCCGCTTGCCCAGTGTTGGTATTTACGTCATTCAGAATTGCTTTCACAGGAGTAGGTCAGTCAACGTTGGCTCACGTAATACGGCTAGCTGCTCTATGTAATGCCAAAGGACCCCACCTGCCTCCCAAGGCTAGGCTGTGTCCTTTTAGTTATATTCTTCATCTCATTACTATGCTGGCCATGCAGAGGTGAGAAGCAGAAATGAAAAATTGTCATTCTTTATGTTAATATGAGCTGCTTCTGCCAAGCCTTCTTTCTGCAGTTGTCTAGGACCGCAGTCTTCCCCCAATCCCTGCCAGGGGAGTAAAAAGACAGTCATTGCAGGCTGTGGTAGTTGGGCAAGAATCCAGAAAGCTATAAAATCATAGATAAACTCTCTCTATTGTCCACTAAATAACTTTGGTCCTCTTCCAAATTCAGTAGATGGCCAGAAAACCCTGGTGCTTCACCTCTGCCCACTGTGTAAGCCAATGACTCTATTTCTGCCTAGCAAGTTCCCTTATGCATCTCCCACCACCTGAACAGATCATAATAATTAGCTGTGGTGGTTGCCATTGTGTGAACGCGTGGATATGGCCTCTGACTCTAAATACAGACTCTCAAGCTGATGGGACCAGAGTTGGTTAACTGTCCAACCCACTGTCTTCAAGGTTATACATGCAATAACTTTCCTGGCTCCCACTTTTGTCCTAAAACTCTTCTCATCATGTTCCATTCCATCTTCCTTCCATCCACTTCTTATTCTCCATAGCATTGTCTTTCTAATAAATCCGCTCCTTGGAGGGGTAGGGACCGAGCCAGTCATCTTTGCATCCTGTCTGTGCTGTTCCCAACCCATTGCCTCATGTTTGCTGCGCACTGGATTCATGTTCCAAGAAACTATTTAGTGAATATTTAGAAGACAAAAACTAGAGTCTCAATCTCAGGAAATATTTCTTATCAGTGAACACCGCCGACATCCAAAGTCATCCATCAAATGTCCTATTGGCCCACTATTTACAAAAGCCAAGAGATGGGGCCAGTCTAGGTGCCCATCAACAGAAGAAGAGATAAAGAAAATGTCACGCATACACATCACACACACATATTACACACACACACCCCAACAGAATTTTTCTAAGGTGTGAAGAAAAGTAAAATTAAGATATTTTCAGGAAAATGGATGGAACTGGTAATCATTATGTTAAGAAAAAATAAACCACACTCAAACAAATATTACATACTTTTCCTCACATTTAAATTTATGCATATGATTTCAAAATAGGAAGGAGACTATAAAGGGAAAATAGAAGTCTTTTAAGGAGGAGATATAAACAAAGGTAATGGAATACATGTGACATTAAAGCAGGAGGAGGGGCTACTTTAGGGAAGGAAGGAGACCAAGATTCGGGGCAGGAAATGAAGAAGGGCAGTGGGTGTAGGGATGAGAATAAAGACAGGTGATATAGTCAGGCATGTCCAATCCACGGCCTATGGGTCACACACAACCCGAAGAGCTATGAAAGCAGCCCAACACATCCGTAGACAACAATGCCATGTTGTAATGTCAAAAGGTCAAATGCTCCTGAATGTATATTGTAAAGCAATAATGAAATCCATTACTTCATATAGCAATTAAAAGCAATAACTTAAACAGTGGTATGTTGGAGGCTGAAAAATGGTTCAGCATTCAAGAGTATTTGCTTTCCTTACAAAAAACCTGAATTGAATTCCTAGAGCCCCCCCCC
>PVIU01000552.1:257824-301581 GCA_004026605.1 Ondatra zibethicus | reverse complement strand
TCTGTGTATGCTTTCCTTGGGTTCACCTAGGTATTCAGCTTCTCTGGGCTTGCGAGCTAAGTGCTTGGTGACCTTTATTTTATAGCTAGGGTCCACTAATGAGTGAGTACATACCATAATCATCTTTCTGGGTTTGGGTTACCTCACTCAGGATAGCGTTTTCTATTTCCATCCATTTGCATGCAAACTTCAAGATGCAGGACGATTCTTTTATCCTTCACCAGTCCACTCTCTCCATCAGGTCCCACAGTAACCATTTTAAGTCACAACCAGTCTCCTCCAATTTCTAAGTGCCACTTTATTTTCTCCACCTCACCCTCAGTAAACCACCTCAGCTCCATTTTATGAAATAAATAAAAAATTGAAAAGCCATTAATTGGAGACTTCCTCAATTTCCTGCCAGGGCATACCACAAGCTACCTTACTTGCAGTGTTTCTCATTCTTCCCTTTTGCCACCGAACTATTATGAAACCCATGTGCTCTTCTGAAATGTGACTTCGTCTCTCCCTAAACAGGAGGTCAGATCTATTTCCCCTCAATCTGGCAACCACTGTGACTGTTTTGTTTGTTTGCTTTGTTTGTTTTTGGTTTTTCTTTGTGTATCTCTGGATGTCCTGGAATCTCACTCTGTAGATCAAGACTGGCCTTGAATTCACAGAGATTCACCTGCTTCTGCCTCCTGACTTCTGAGATTCAAGATGTGTGCCACCACTGCCTATTCCACTCTGATTGCTTTGACCAGCAGAAGGTAATTTCCACATATGGTCCTCTTAAAAGCCTTTTGGAACCCAACTTCTATGTCTGAAGTGCCCTACCCTAAAGCCAAAATGCTTTGAGGAAACACAGCTTTTGTATTAGACCATAGGGCAAGATGGGGGAGTGAGGAAGAGAAAGGAAGAAGCAAGTGAGAGGGAGAGTCAATAAAGTCTACACTTGGCAGTGAAGAGAATCTTGGAAGCAGATCTACTGGCCCCAGGCTGTGGTTATCACAGGGTCAGAGAGCAAGTACCCTGAAAAGCTATTCCCAAAGACCATCTCACAAAAATCATGAGCAAAATAAAATAAGCATTTGCACTAAACTACTTCCTAGCAATAGAAAACACTGGTAGGGATTCTTTTCCATAACATTAATGGCTCTCTTCTATTTTAAAGACACTCTTTCCAGAGTTGGCCCTACCACTGTGGTATGCTACTTCTGTTCTCTGGACTCTTAGCCATTGTTACCACTTCTCTGTCTCGTGCTCACATTTCGTCCTCTCCTCACTACTTCATTTAAAAGTTCTTGTTATTATGACTACTGACTTCTTTGTTGCTAGAATTTTGGTTGACTGGTTGCTTCTATCGTATCTGAAACGGGCAAGTATTCCTTGAGACTCTGCAACCTCATTCATGCTGCTTTTTCTCCTCTCTCACTGGCTGCTTTATTTCACTTTCTTTTGTGAGCAAAATAGTCTCTTTTCTGTGCATCCTTTCAATGTTAGAATTCCTTGGGGTTCTACCTGCAGTCTTGTTTCCCCAAATTACATTCTCCCCTTAGGTAAGTCTTCAAAGCTTTGGACAAAGGACATCAGGATTCAAATGATAGCTCTGACACTTAGCTTGTATGGCCTGGAGAAACATACCAAACTTCTCTGAGTAATCATTTCCTTGTCTTGAATATTACCACTTGATAGATTACAATGTGAATGCAACGATTAATCTTTTAAAAATATATAATGACATTCTAAGAGGTGGTTACCAAACTGAACAGGACAAGATAACCTGCCAAAAAAGACTGATGTTTAATATATGTGTGGCAGCTCTCAAATCCATGTTCCTAGCCTAAGATTCTTTCCTTAACTCAATACATATATTCAACTGACACCTCATTTTAATGTAATTATTTCAAACTCAATATAATAAAGTTTATCCTCAAGAAAATTACATTCAATTCAGGTTATCTATTTTCTTAAATGACACTATCATCCACTTGGTTATACAAGCCAGAAACCTGAATTTCATTGTAAGTTGACTCCCTCTGTCCCTTACTCAGCCTTATATAATTAACTACTACAACTGATAACACCATGCCACATACTGTGCTTTAGACATATGAAGTCACCCAATGAGATAATGAAGATAATAAATAACTGGTAGACATTATAGGTAATAAACACAGTAAGAGTATAAAGGAAGCATGACTGCAGATAAAATGTTACCAAAAAAAAAAAAAAACCCAAAGAGAACCATTAAAATAAGGTAAATTAAAGGGCAGAGAAAACCCTTTCAAATCTCCTGTACTAAGAGAAATAAATGTGACTGTATGACTTAAACTGAAAACTCTTAGGATCAGCAATTAGGAGCACTTGCTGCTCTTGTGGAGGACCTGAGTTTGATTCCTAGCACCTACATGGTGCCTCACAACTACCCCCAGGGGTTACAACAGGCATGCACATGGTACATATATATGCAAGTGTGCAAAGAAACAGCAATACAGATAAAGTAAAAATAAATAAATCTTTTTTAAAAACCCACATTAAAAATAAAGTAAACAGGGGACTGAAGAGATGGTTCAGCAGTTAAGAACACTGGCTCCTCTTCCAGAAAAGGCAGGTTGAATTCCCAGCACCTACATGACAGCTCATAACTCTCTGCACCTCCTGTTCCAGGGGATCCAACACCCTTACACAGACATACATGAAGGCAAAAACACCAATGTACATAAAATAAAATAATTTAAAAAATAATCAGACAATTCCTTAATTGTTTTGGAGTCATAACAGACATACTATGGTTTAAAATGCTTCCCATATTCTCATGTTTTTGAACACTTGGCCCTCAGTTGCAAGTAGGCCATGACAAACTACTATATGAAGCTGTGAAAGTGAAGCCTACATTACCATGGAGACCAGAGGATGTTGCAGATGCCTGGACCATAGGACATCAGCTGAGGAAGCAACAGTACAGAAAGGAGCTGGACTAAAGGAGAGGCTCTGTGGTCTGGGTTCAATCCCCAGTACATGCTCACATATTTTAGAGGGGATGAAAATAATTACTACTTCAGTTGATTTTTCCTCCCTCAGTCAACGACACAATGTGAATATAATCCCATCAGATTTCAGGGCTAATGAGATAACTTTTTAGAGATACAGAATCAAAAGTCTATGAAAACTTGCTGTGGGTCTTGACCTGGCTGTTCATTACATGGATACACTCAATTTATGAAAACCTCATCCAACTGTCATCTGAAATTTATATTTTCCTGTGTGTGTATATTATTTTTCAGATTTTTTTTAAAGTCTGTGAAAGCTAAAGTATATGTGATATACTTTCCAAAATAATGACCATCATTCTCACAGGAAAAACACACAGTATCATATTTGCATGGCATGACTTATCTTAACAAGTTATCTACTACCAATCTCATAATTTTATAATTTAAAACATAATATGCAATTCAGACATTAACAACATATGAAAAAGCATTTGCATAGACTCTCACTGGTTGAGCATTACTAATCCAAAATCCCAAACTGGAGATGCTCCAAAACTTGAAATTCATTTCATATTGAAGTCCAAACTAAATATGCTTAGCATGCTACACAGTATAAATTATTATTTTAAAATTTGCAAATCTGGTGAATCACAAGTATTATCCAATAAAGCATACTTCAAGAATATAACAGTGCTTTAGGGAACTATCTTATAATTACTACATAGGAAATACTTCCTTTATTAAAACAAAAACTTTATCAGTAGCTTCTATGCTATAACAAAAAAGCCTACAGCAGAGTTTCCATTCCGATGATGCTATAAAACAATACCTACTATCAAACAATAATGTGGATTTTATATTATTATCTTTAAGACTAGGGCAAAATGATCAAACAGAAAAATACATAATATCAGACTTCTAATTTTGTTGAAAATGTAACTATTTATATTATCAAGAATAACATTTGGATTTTAAAAAATTACCTCAATACTTTTTTGTAAGAGTTCGACTTAATGTGCCAAGCTGTGTGAAAACTTGCTCCTAAGCAAACACACTAGATGATGGTCTAGGATAGGCAGCAGGTCAACTGGCCTGGTGTTGTTCACAGCAGAAAAATAAGCAATTCACACGCCTGCATTCACACTTGTGAATGCACATGCACTCACACAAAATCCATTCTCACACTGCACTTGATTTGTAGGCTAGACACGGATTATTCATTAAATAAAGAATTTCTCACTAACAGGTGGTTAGCCATGTACACATGAATACCTTCAGTTATTTAGCTAGTCACTTACGGAAAGCCATGCAAGGGATTCCATGATTCGATGCTCACATCTTTCTAAATGTTTTATCATTTCTCTTGTCAGGTTGGTTTCTACTTTGATAAAACTTTCAATCACTTTGTAAAAATCAAAGGCTTTTAAATTAAGTACATTCAGAATCCATGGGAAGGACAAATCGGTTCCAGAATCGAGACTCTGTGATGTACTTCCTAAATATAAAATAAGAGGGAAAAAATGTGTCAGTATGAAATGTTAAGGACTGAACTGATGAGATTTGGAAGATTTTATCACATAGAATCAAGACAGAGAGAAAAGTGGGTAAGCAATTCTTACTTAAAACAGTTATTTTTTTATTCTGTGATCTACAGACTCACAAGAAATAGGCTTCCAATTTTAAGTGTAAGTGCACAAATTTTTCATAATTTCTATCGAATTTGCACAGGTGTACAGGGCTTTCACTAATATTCAGGCAGGCGTGTGTTACCACACCGATTTTCACTGCCGTGACTACTGGGTTGGAAGGACCAATGGTGCTTTTAAGATTTTGCGAAGTAGCTGGGCAGTGGTGGTACATGCCTTTAATCCCAGCACTCGGGAGGCAGAGGCTAGCCTGGTCTAACAGAGCGAGTTCTAGAACAGCCAGCACTACATAGTCATACCCTACCTCAAGTCTGGTGCTGTAGGGCTATAATGCCAGATATATAAGAGGCTGTGGCAGGAGAATTGCAAGTTTAAGACTTGGTAAGGGTATAGACTGCATTCAAGGCCTTGTGAGCTCCTATCTTAAAAAACAGTGCCTAGTTCCTGCCCTGGGTTCAGTTCTCAACACTGCAAAAAGAAATGGGAAAGAGACTTTGCTAACATTGTTGGAAAAAATGACCTCTCTTAAAAATATACAGGCTGTGGTTATTTACGAGGGTTCAGTTTTAGTGATTACTAATTTAATTTCTTTTATTGTGTAGCTGTATCTTTAGATGACTATTCCTCTTTTGTTCTGCAAGTAAAACTAATGCTTGAAAAGTAATATATTTTTCAAATTATATTAAAAACAGTTATTGGCTTTTATTCTGTTATTTTAAGCAATCGCTACATTTTCATAGCTATTGTAAGAGCACTAAGCATCCGGTTTCTGGTGGATTCCTGCTCTTAGTCTCCTGAGTACAGAGAGACACAGCAGTGCTACAGACAAGCACTGGCTGGCTGTTCTTCAACACTCCTGCGTACTTTACGTGTTCATATGCCTTTGTAGCAGCAGTTTCAGCAGCTACCTTTACTGGATTCAATATGCTCAGAGCAGACACCTCATAAAATTTTACCCCCCCTTCCACAGATGACCTGAAATGATTGGTATGCTGAACCATTTAAATGGCTGTAACAGCCAATAGTGTTCAGTATATACTGATCTACAAGGATGACCTTTTCTTTTCCCCACACAGATATACACAAAAAAGAAACAAAAACAGTAACAACAAAGAACCCACAATATAACTTAAGGGTTTGTTTAAATTATGTTATAATGCTTATTTATTAAAACTTAACTTACTGCTATATGTAGCCATCACAACTTCAAGAGCACAGGCCAATAAAGACGTATGAAAGATGTTGTCATTTAAGAGTTTGCTAAAGAGGAAAAAGAATAAATAATTATAAATATGGCTTTTATATAAAGAGATTGTTTTATTAAAACTAGAAAATATTTACCTAAAATTCTGAATAGATAAACGTTTTTCTTCCTGAAACAGATAATTTTTTAGAAGGTTATTTAAAACTTTATGACAGCATTAATTTTTTTCTTGTTTATTCTCTTTAACTTACTGATTTAAGCATGGATTCCATCACACGATAATACAATCGGACCCCAAGTTTATATCGCTACAAACAAAAGAGAAAATAGTAAGATTCATTGTTTTAGTTGAAACACATTCTGCCCCTTCTAGGAACATGGTTAGCAAGAGATCATAAAGGCCAGTTTGTTTAAAGTCCAAGGCTTAATATAAACCAGTGGTTAGCGCTCCTGAAAAATGAACCAGACTAGTATGTGTAGTAACTAATGGTGTTCCTCTGCACCATTTCAGCCCATGTCACTTGCTCTACAGAGAACTATGCCAATACTATTTTAAGCACTTTATATATCTAATATAATCTTTTTGGTGATGCAGAACATTTGTTTTTGAAATGGCTAAGTTTGAAAGAGTAGTTTCTGTCTGTAAAACTTAGTAACACTGGCATAGGCCAAAAGCTAAAACAAAACAAAAAAGTTGATCTAATTAGTAAAAGTTTTAAACAAATAATTAGTTCCATAAATAAAAAAAAGTAGGTGTTTGAATTACAGACACATACACACACACACACACAATATTCCTTTATTCTAAAACAAGAACGTAAGTGCTACATGCACTCAAAAGAATTTTAAACAATCATTTACACCAGTGGTTCTCAACCTGCCCAATGCAGTGACCCTTTAAATCAGTTCCTTATGCTGTGCTGACCCCCAACCATAAAATTATTTTCTTTGCTACTTCAGAACTGTTTTTGCTACTGTTATGAAACATAATGTTAATATCTATGTTTTTTGGTCGTTTGACCCCTCAAAGGGGAATGACCCACAGGTTGAATACTGATGGTCTAAACTAACCAGTGGCATCAAAACATAAACTCACCATACTGGAATAAATACGTGATGTGAGATGCCCTTCTGTATGCTGTGAATAGGTTTTATTACTATTGGTTAATGGCTTTTGACCATGTTAAAAAGCCAAACAGGGTGGAGCCAGCAACCAAATCAGCTGCTTTGGTACTAGCCACGCCTGCTTAACAGTTTAAAACAGTGATCAAAAAAAGATTACAGATACACAATAAGGACAAATTCAGCAAAACAGAAACCTCTAAATGGGTCAATATGTTTTAAAAATAAGTATGTAGGCTTGGGAAAAGAAAGAAAATGTGTATAGGCAGTTATAGAAAGAAATAAAAGACTTAAAAAAATACAACAAAGTCTTTAAAGAGACAGTAAAAGTAATATAAAAAGTCATGTAAAAATGAAAAATACACAGAGCGTCTGGATTACATATACTATTGTGTTTTCTTTGGATTTTTTTGACTGTTAATGAGCTAACTGCAGAGAAACACTTGTTTGTGGGAGCTGCTGAGCTAAACCAACATAAAGGTATCTTGACTTCAATATTTGGTTCTAAGGATGTGTTGCTTCGGAAAAGAGGTTCTGTTTTCGTTTCCACAGAAGGTGAGAAGTTGTGGATTCCTTCCAGCCTAATATGATTTGATC
Organism: Ondatra zibethicus; assembly: GCA_004026605.1. Lineage (NCBI taxonomy): Eukaryota > Metazoa > Chordata > Mammalia > Rodentia > Cricetidae > Ondatra > Ondatra zibethicus. Next base: position 294,037 of record PVIU01000552.1, on the reverse strand, counting down.
AAGTAAGACCCCGTGAAAGGTCTCCATGGGAACAATGGCCCAGGTGATCCAACATTCAGAGCAGCTTCAAGACAACTGGCTGAGACGTGCAGCCTCACAGACTACTATAGGATCCACATAAGATTACCAGCGACCCCAATCAGCAGGAAGTAGTATAAAAACTATACCCAAATTCCCAAAATAATGTTTATAAATGCTTGTTTTTATTTAAAGGGGGTGGTCATAAATGATTAATGGTCACAGTCAATATCTTTCTAAAGAAAAAAGAAGGGTATGATACAGAAATGATTAAAAAAGGTAGACCATTGCATCTACTTTAATCTTTTTATTGATTAAAATACTTTTTATTGGTATGGATTTTGGTTTATTGATACAAATTAAAGGTCAATTTTGTTAAACTATATGTATATTTTTACCCTTGTTTAAGGTATTATGTTTATGTAGCTCATTTAAAAATGTAATGTATAGTTAAAAATACAAATTAATAGTCATCTGTAATAATCAAACTTATAGTCATGTTAGTTAGGTTTTCTGGATATGTGGAGATATATTTCAGATGGATAGGCAATCTTCAAATGCACCAAAGACCTCTAAAATATGGCATTTAAAATATTTTATGAACTTAGGTTTTTTTCAACAATGAGACACTTCTGCTCCTGGCAATTACTTCATTTACACCTATTACTTCAAGGAGATGGTGGCATCAAAGAAGTCCCTTATGGAGTTTGCTTTCAATGTGGCAAGGCTAGGCATTTGGGCAAGAAACTGTTCTTGCTTGGACAACTTGACTGTATGCTGTATAAACTGGACATGCAGGACCCAAAGAAAAATGACTGTGGAACTTGCCAAAACAAGATGGGATAGTCCTTCAGGGTTCCTGCATCATGGAAGAGTCTGCCCGACATTCTGCAGGACAGAGAGGAAAATGACTGACATACTGCTAATATAGGTGGGACAGTTTCAAATTTCCTGCCTCAATGAGAAGTCTGCCAGATGCTCTAGGCCTGCAGGCTGAAGATGGACACCCCAACGTTACACGACTTTGGGTGACTGTCCAGGCAGCCAGATGTATCTGTCATTTCTAGAGTTTTGGAAGTTTCTTGCAGTGTACTTCCTGCTTACTCAGGTAATATTATTTCCTTCTGGGGTCTTTGATGGAGTTGAAGACTAGATAGTTATAGTTTTCCTTAGTTATGATAAAAGATACATTATATATAAAACTTTAGACTCACAAAGATAGGATAGATGATAGACTATTTTCTTTAATTTTGCCAAATACAAATAGACTAAATATGGTAACTATAATTCCTGCTTGATACCATTTTGTTACATGTAATTTTATAATCTTAAAGTTAAAACCTTCCTTTTTAATTAGACAGAAAATTAGAGATGATGTGGGATGCCCTTCTGTATGTTATGAATATGTTTTTATTACCATTAGTTAATAAAGAAGCTGATTTGGCCAATAGCCAGGCAAAATAGAGCCAGGTGGAAAATCCAAGCAAAGATAAAGGGAGAAAGAAGGTAGAGTCTGAGAAATGCCAGAAGCCACCAGAGAAGATGTGAGGTAATAAGTCACAAGCCTCATGATAAAATGCAGAATAATAGAAATGGGTTAATTTAAGTTGTAAGAGCTAGTTAATAAATAAGCTTGAACTAATAGGTCAAACAGTTTGTAAATAATATTAAGCTGCAGAACGGTTATTCAGGAACTGGCAGGTTGGAGAGAACCTCCAGTTACAAATATGAACAGTAATTACAGTATTAGACTTATTTTTACATATTACCCTACTGGCACATAAGCAAGTCAGATCCAGAAGCAGTATCAGAGAACTTAAACAACATGCTGAAGACTACACAACTCATAAATCACCAAGCGATGTACAACCCAGGCTGTAACTCAATCCATATAGTCCTACCATATATTAGTTTATTTCTGAAATAGGATTGCTCAATATTAACACTGACAAGTGGTAGTATAATGTAATCCCACTCATGGAATCCTAGATTTTTCTCTTAATTTTTAAACTGCTATAATTAGCATATTCGTTTTTGTTTTGTATACTGGGCTGAAGAGGGATTTCACCTACAGTTCCCAGCAGCAGCAGCAAACACAGCAAGCAGCTGGGCTATACGCCACCTGCCATTCTCTTATACTCTACACAAACACTCCCACAGCCCACAGCACAGACTGCATAAACAGGTGATTTCTATACTGTGGCACTAGCAGATGTACACTCAGGTTACCTGTACTCCAATGTCCACACACCCCTGCCCCACGGCATTAGCAAACTTCTCTTTAAAGATGTGTCCAACATCCTTCACTCTTTTCAAGATATTTTCTTTTGGATTCACTGTGCAATTCTTGAAGAAATATAAACAGAAATAAATACTGAGGATATTATTTGACTGGAGTTGACATTTTTCTCTTTCACAGTAAATGACTTTGATCTGTTGCTTGTTTGTAGAAGCAAGTAAACATTTTCACTATAACAAAATAATTGACAATATAGAATATAACCAGCCAACATAGAAATCCATTGTATGTTCAAACCAAAATTATTCAATGTAATGAAAAGTGCACTGTTCTGTAAGGTTTTAAACCAGTGGTTCTCAGCCTTCCTAATGCTGTGAACCCTTAATACAGTTCCTCATGTTGTGGTGACCCCCAACCATAAAATTATTGCAATGCTACTTCATAACCATTATTTTTCTACTGTTATGAATTGTAATGCAAATATTTGATATGCAGGATATCTGATATGTAACCTCCAAAGGGGTTGTGATCTAAAGGTTGAGAACAGCTGTTTTAAACAAATAAAGGCTATAAACAAAAGATTTATCAGTCTTTCCATCTATAACATCTCTCTATCTATCTATACACACACACACACACACACACACAAATACACACAAATCACACATACCTCAAACCACATATCAGTAAGCCCAAACTAACTAATTTTCTTACTTGTTGAAAGAAATTGCTGTGGGAAGGTTTGGAGGAAGAAAAGGGAAGAGGAAATAACTTACTTTTATCAGAATCTCAAAACTAAAAGAAATAATTTTAAAAGAAGAAATTGCTAGGGAATATATCTAAAGCAAAAAGAAAGAAGACTCCTAGATAAAAGGTGGACAGGAACCTGTCCTGTGTAAGACAGTGTGAGAATAAGAAAACCAATCCTCTATTCCAAAGAGATAAGAGAAAAGCTTTAGAAATCACAAAAGCAGTGGCAGACACCTGGAAAGAGGAAATCCACGCCAAAACCAACTCCTACTTGTGGCTCCCTGGCTGGGAGGGGGAGGGGAAGCAAAAGCCTCATCCAAAAATTAAAAGAGAATGGAGTCCTCTGAGAACAAGCCCACAGCCTCAAGCCTATGTGAGAGTTTTGACCAAACAGGGACTCTTGTAGCTGACATAAGGGAACTGGAGAGGAAACCTATTTTGTTATTCAGTATGACTCCAAAAACAATGACCATGGTGAGACAGAACATGATATCTAAAATTGCACTACCTTGTGTCTGAAAGTAGGAAACAACCATGAGTCTGGGGACCTGACTTCTTAACCTGCCAAAACCCCGGGGAAGAAAATTCCAAGGGATAACTTTGGGGAAAAGGGGTCCAGAACTTGACAAGTCAAAAGGCAAATGGCAGAAGGCTCACTCATACAGTAAAGTGCATAAGGTAAAACATTTAGCCCTCAGTAGCTGGAAACAGACCTCATGGGCTGAGAATGGCCTGGGAGTTAGAAAGTCCTGGGCCTAAGGTCAGTGGGTGAATTAACCATGGAACCATCGATTTGCCATTCACTTGTTATAATATGAGAAGTCTGAAACTGTAACAGCCTAATAGCTATCGGCTGATTAACACTTGGGAGGTTTTCAAAGTACGAAGACAGGTTCTCCACCTTTTCTCTACAGATCTCAATTCTACTGCCGTTATCCCTATACTCACAATGACTTAGGCATCCCAGAGCATCTGAAAAAATGAGTCTGGGGAGGGTGACACACTGCAAAACTAAATGTGGTCATAAGCCACTGGTATGCACAAAAGGGAAGCTCTCAAGTGAAGACAGGATAAGCAGGCATGGAATACTTGTCCAATACAGACTCAACACTAGAATAAACCATAGGAAAACAAGCAGACACAAGTCCAACTGACCTTCCATTATGGCTGTGAATGTACTTGGCAGTCTGCAATTTCTGAGGACCTAATGAAAAGCTTTTCTAACATGTCAACTTGTTTTTTATGAAAAAGTTATTCTAATAACACAAAAAAATAATCCCAAGAATTGACAGTTGGGGTTACATGAATTAATAAACACTACCCAGGAAAGGGAACAATTAGCAAAGTAAAGAAAGACTGTATAATGAGAAAAACATTTGCCAAACACATTAGGAACATGCAATTAATAGCTACAATACACAAAGAACTATAAAAGTAAGCACCCCAAACTAAATAATCTAATCATCATTTGGCTGATAGAGTGAACAGATGGTTCTCAAAAGAAATACAAATATGCAATAAAATATTATAGAAAATGTCCAGCATCCTTAGCAAAATAGGAAATGCAAATTAAAACTGCTTTGAGATTCCATCTCACTTTAGACAGAACGGTTATCAAAAGGAAACAGCAAATGCTGGTGAGGGTCCTGGTGGCAATGTAAACTGATATGGCCACTAGAGAAGTCAGGATGGAAGTTTCTGAAAAAGACAAAACAAAAACCAGACAACCAAAAAACTATGTGAGACCCTCTATGTCAAGCTTCACTTGTCAGAAACACTGAAACTAGAATTATCCTAAGAGTCAGCTATCCTACTCTTGGGTAGGAAACACTTGCTCCATGTTCACTGCTGCACTATTTGCAAGTGCTAGGAAATGAACCCAACATGGATGTCTATCATAGACACAATGGAATTTCATTTACCTCTAAAAACGAAATTGTATTTGTCAGGAAATGGATGCAACTGGAGATCATTATATCAAGCAAGCTAAGCTGGCCTCAGGAAACCTATTAGTGTACTTCTGCTCACTCATAAGTAGAATCTAGATTGAAATTGGAGGGAGGGCGGCATGAAAGGAGAAAGGAGACCATGATGGAAGGAAGAAAGTTAAGGGCATGGGAAACGGGTGGAGACAGTGGAAAACACGCGACATGAAAGCACAAGTGTGGGGGACTAAGGGGAAGGAGTAGCAAGGAGACTCGGAAGGCAGTAAGTTACAATGTAGAGTGCGGCTTATGTATGACTAATGGAACTCATTGTTTGTATGCTAACTTAAAAATTAATTTTAAAAAAGCATCATATGGAGCAGTAGTCAGAGAGAAAAAGAGAGAGAGGGAGAGAGAGAGAGAAATAATGAAAAAAGAAAATGCCACAGAGGTGAATGTCTAAGTTGCAAGGAAAATAGTAAACATAAGAAAAACTAAAACTAACAATATTTAAATAAAATAATCATCAAATCTAAGAGGTTCAAAAAGCAACAAATAAGATACTAAATAAGTACATGGTAGATGGAAGACATGTTTTAAAATATACTTAGTACTTTAGCTTCTAATTTCAAATTTCTTTCAAGATATCACAAAAAAGTGATTTTACAAAGCACTTACATTGAAATAGGAAATCAGATTTTCTGATGGTTGATCACTTGCAGAATTTAAAATCACCATTAATTGTTGGATAGTATTCATAACAGTCCTAAAGAATAAAGCACAAGAAGAAGCATTAAGCGACAAAGGAAAAAATTTGAAGAAAAATGAAATACAACTATCACTTAAGCACATCTTTTAACACAATCTGTATCAATTTATCTTGAAGTTCCCTAAAATGAGACCTTATTTAAATAAATAAAAACCACTTACCATGTTGCAGCTTAAAATAATTAACTTTTACTTAACTTTCAGAAAAGTATTATCAATAATTACAGAACTGATACACTTACTAATAAAATTAAGTATCAATACTATTGATAGAGAATTATTCTTTTAACTAATTAATTTTCAAGAAAATATACCTTGAAATTTTCATGTTATATGAATAGGTAACCGGCATCAAAATGCTATTCTTTCCCGAACATATGACAATTAAGTGTCAATTCCCCACTCTCCATGATACAGAGGGCCTCACTATATAGTATAGGTTGGCCTCACTATATAGTATAGATTAGCCTCAAACTTGCAACAACCCTCTTGGACTCAGTCTCCCTCCAAATTTGGAGATTAGAATAAAGGACCACCTAGATTGTCTTTAAATATTATATACTTTCAAATAAAGGCAGCAAGATATTCAGAAACTCAAGTGAAGAATTGAAAGAGCCTTTAAAGAGATCTTCAAGGAAGATGAATAAAGCCCGAGTAATTTTAAAAGTTACTTTTGCTAAAGCATCAAACTTGCCCAGTCTCTCAGGACCTCCAAAGTTCATAGAAAGAAGAATTTCAATAGTTTTGCAAGCACACACACACCTGTGTGTTATATATAACAAAGATAAGTGTTCCAGTCTTGTAGTAGCAGGAAGTCTTGTAGAAGCCTGACTGGGCTTCTCTGTAGTGATATCACTACACTTCTCTACACTCCAACTTTCACATATTACATTTTCTATAGCTACTATAAATAAGCAATGCCACAAATGACTAACTGTTAAAAACAAAAGAATGCACACTTCTTTGAAGCAATGGACTAAAATACTTGTTTGTTCTTGATCATAACATCTTCCCTCAGATTCTTGACTTTATACTCTAGCCTCCCAAGCCATACCAGATCATTGTAACCTAACTTCTATCCAGCTCCCATGACGGCTTCCTCACAGGTCAATCCTTAACGCCTATTCTTCGGGCAGATGAATATATTTTTATGTTTTTAACTCACTCTGCCCTGATAACTCCTTGCTTTTACATCTTGCTGCTTACTAGACATCTACATAAATGCTGTAAGACTGATAAACTAAAAATGAATCCATCACATTTATCAAACCTGTTACTGTTCCTTCATTACCACCATTACTCATTGCTTCAGCTTTTTGGAATGTCTCAGCTGAACTACTCCAATAGGTCAGTCCAGAGATTTTCACTAAGAATGCAAGGCAGAGGCATGTAAAATGAAGAGAGTTCCTCAGGATATTCTAATTTGTACCCTGGTGTAAGCACTAAGATACACCAACAGCTCTATTCCTAGCCTGTTGTATACTCAGTCTTCTCCCATGAACCATTGATATGCAAAGTTATAAAAATAAAGTCTGGGCCAGATTGATGTAGCTCAATGATAGAGTACCTGTCTAGCATATACAAAAAATAACTTCTTATTTGAGAAATCAAATCTATTTTTATCCTTACTTGTATTTATCACTGATTTAAAACACAGGCCACATCACGCACCAGGAACAGCATGCTGAGGATGGCATACTAATACCTGTTTTCTATTCCTGCTGCTCCATTCCCTCATTTTACAATCAATACAGAGCAGCTAATAGTTCCCATATACATTATGCTGTGCCACATCTCAGTCCCTTTTCATACAATACTACTACCTCTTAGTAAAATTCAGTTGAATTTTCATATAATCTCTGTTACTTCATCAAATTGTCCATAAGTGTACTGCTCTGCTGGTGTGAAAATGAGTCTGTTTACATAACTACAGTCATTTGAAATGTATCACTGCTTATTTACAATGTACCACCATGCTGGGTCTTAATTATTGAAATCGTGAACAGAAAAGCCATGATCCATATGGAAAGCAATTTAAAGGCTATTGTTGGTATTAGTGAAAAACACATAAATATGTAAAGGATTTATACTTATATTATGAACATAAAGGAATAGTTAGCAGTTCATAGAAAGAAGAATTTCAATAGAGAATACCAAGTACAAAAGTACTGATAGTTCAAAAACTAAAAGAAGACCAGTATGTGGCCAATACAGAGTAACCAAGAACAAAATGAGGTTGGCAAGGCAACAGAAACCTGGTCATGTAAGGTCTCAGAGACTGTTAAGAAATTTGATTTGTATTCCAAATGCAACTAGAAGTAACCAGAGGCTTTGGGCAGCCGTCCACACACATGATTTGATTTACATTCATAGAATATTATTTGGGGACTCTGTGGAGAATAAATTTGTTGGTAGAGAAAACTACAACTGTAAGAAATGAAGGGTATTATCAGATAGCTACTGCCCAAATTCAAGAGAAAGAACACTGTCTTGCTCAAAAGTGGAGAGAGTAGACAGAAATAGAGGAAAGCACACAGACTCAAGAAATACTCTGGAGCATGCAACTAGACCCGCAACAGATTCTGGAGTGGGACATGAGTCACGAAGGGACATGAAGATAACTCTAGGTTAGGCAACATCAAATGCTGATGCTTTTACTTTCTGAAAAGGAACATACATTTTGGGTTATGTTCCTTATATATAATACAAACAAGTAATAGTTGAAATCTAAGCAAGTCATAAAATATTTACTTGTTGTGCAAATACCAAGTCAAACAAGTCTGAAGCATGTATACAGCACTTAATAAAAAATTACAATGAAAGCTGGAACGAGGAAGGTGCATACCTAACTGGAGTGTGTGGCGTAGCCATGTTGGCCTCTTCATCAGGGTTGTTTTTTCGTGGCGTCCTCTCTGTTTCAAAACTAAATGATAAGTAAAGTAACTCATACTAAAATTTACAATCTGTGTTATGGGTCAAAAAAGCCGTTATTGATCAGTAATAAATAACAATAATTAAGAAATCCTGCTATCCAGGGCATCATGCACATGTTCTCAAAAAGATAAGTGATACAGAATAAAGTGCTGATCGAATGATTTTTTTTTTTCACCATCATTCTTAAGCATGGGTCTCCTTCCACAGCTTTGTAGCAAAGTGGTATAGCAAACGCTGACTATTACAGTCTGGACAGTGGAAGGTGTTTTCTGGCTGGTGGTCTTAGCAGCCAAGCTGTGTGGGATCTTAAAACAGTGCAACTCACAGTTTTCAGTCCACTCTTCTAGCCAAAGATTTCATTTCTAGTTAGATAAAACTAAAAACATTTTACTATGTTTAATTTATAAATCATATTGTTTTCATTTTATAGTAAATATTCTTTAAAAAGAGTCAAATTAATTTTACATATGACCAGTCAAAACAGTAATACTCTCAGCCATTCCCTATCTTAAGAATCTTACTCAACAAGTCAAGAGAATATTCTTCTTAAATTCTTTTTCTAATATCAACATGGCCAACAATTGATAAAAAGGATGGAGTGAAAGAGACACCACTTGAGTAAACTAATTAATTAAATCATTTTCTTTTGGTACACATTTAAAAAAATATCTAAATAACCAAAAAGAAAAGGAAAGAAACAGAGGAAATTGTTATAGTATGTAATTCACACTAAATCTCTATTAGTTACTAAATTGTATGCTTAGAGTATTGCCTTTGCACTACATGAAGACATTTGAGAATAATCTATTATAAAAGATGTTAAAAGATCTCTAGGTTAGTAAAAATCTATATAGCATCTGAGTAATTATTAATCTATATACAATCCATATAAAAAGCATGCCAATATATAAAAACATATCATTGCAATACCTGTCTATAGGATCAGTCTGAAGTGTTTTATCATGATCCAAAAATAGTCTTGCATCTAAATCTTTGTTTTTAAGATAAAGCTCTTCGTAGCGCTTAGAGAGACTTTCAACCTCAAAAGAAAGAAATTGGCAATTATCCTTCTTGTGTTATCTCTCTTAGGATACACAAGTAGATTTCACTATAGAACTTTTGTACAATGCACATTTAATTTTAAAACACTGAGTCCACATCCAAAATAAGACCTGTCTAAAAGTAAACTATAGAATATTGCACATTAAGGCTGGGCAGTGGTAGTGAACGTCTTTAAGGCCAGCACTCAAGAGGGAGAGACAGGCAGAACTCTGTGTGTTCAAGGCCAGCCTGGTCTACAGAGCTAGTTCCAGAACAGGAACCAAAGTTACAGAGAAACCCTCTCTTGAAAAACCAAAAAAAAAAATTATTATACATTAAACTTCAATATTTTTTACTATTTTATGTATATACTGCACTTAATAGAATTTAAAGTAGTTAGACAAGGACCATCAAATGCCACAATACAGTACTGACCACACTAATAGTCATCACAGGTTGAATATTTCCTAACTAACATGTTTAGAACCAAAAGTATTTAATATTTTAGAGGTTTTTAATTTTGAATACTGGCATATAAAAAAATTTGTCACAGGGGCATATTATACACATATCATGAAGGTAATTTTACATAACCTTTTAAAATACTTTTGTGTCCTGAGTAGAACTTTTCACTTGTGGTCATATCAGTGCTTTAAAAAAAGTAACACATTTCAGGGTTTTCAATTTGGAATTCCCAATCTCATTCATAATTAGTTAACTGCTGATTCTTCAAGCATGCCATATATCCTTCTACTGTATTTTATCTTCTATTGTATTCTCAATATAAGATAAAGCATTTCTCTAAACATAATAAATCCTCTCAATTATAAATTTTAAACAATCTTTTTTAAGCCCTCTGGTTCATTCCGCCTCTTTTTAGTTTAGTATCTTTGGTAAGAGATTAGCCCAATTAAGTATCCTAATGTCATGGTTTGAATGAGAGTAGCCTCCATAAGATCATATAATTTAATTTTTGGCTTTCTGTTGGTAAACTATTTGGGAAGGATTAGGAGGTGTGGCCTTGCTGGAGGAGGTCTATTACTTGTGGGTGGGCTCTGAGGTTTTAAAAGCCACACTACTTCCAGTTAGCTCTCTCCCCTTCCTTTTTTCTTGGATCCAGATACATGCTTCCAGCTACTGTTCTGGTGCCATGCCTACCTGCCTAACTGGTGCCATGCTCTCCACAAAGATGGCCATGGGCTCTAACCCTCTGCAACTGTGAGCCCCAAATGAAACATTTTCTTTTATAAATTTCCTTGGTCATGATGTTTTGTCATGACAACAGAAAACACCTAATTAACATAGTTTTACAATTTACTTTCTATCATACCTTTTCAATTGCTAGAAACTACAATTTATTGGTTCTGATCTCTTATTATAACCATAATTTAAAATTGAGTGTTCAATAGTCAGCTATGATATTTTTTGTTCTGGTGTTAGAGAAGAATGTAGCACAATTAATAAAAACCCAGGGAGAGAAATTGAGGTTCAACCTGAAGAAAAAGTCAGTCACTGGCTCTTACCTCTACCTCAGTCTAAAATGAAGATCCTACCTCAGGAACCTCAGAATAAGACTGTGTTTGAGAGTTGTCTCCTTGTGTCTAACATTCCTCTCTAGTGCTGGAATTAAAGGCATGCACCACTACCACCTGATTTCTATGACAAACTAGCATGTCTTCTGGGATAAAGGTGTGTGTCACCACTGCCTTGTCTGTAAGTCTGATCAGTGTGGCTCTTTAACTCTCTGATCTTCAGGCAAGCTTTATTTATTAAAATACAAATGAAATATCACTACAGAAGAACCAAGAGTCTTGCACATATCAGACACACATTCTACCACTAAATCAAGCCCTTAACTCCTGAAGTGTTTTCTGCCTAGTTTGGTTTGTTGTTCCAGTACTATAGACAGAACCCAGGACATTTTACATGGTTAAGCAGGCACTCTACCACTGAGCAACACTCCCTAGCCCTTTCTGTGACTTTCAAAGTCAATGTTTAACCTTGAGGGAACTACAACTGTATTATAAAAAGAATGGTAGAAGAAACCCAAAAATGCAAATTGTATGTTTCCCTACATAATTAAACTTGGCAGAATGGTTATTAATGCGTAGCTAAGATTAGTGACCACTCCTGCCCTACCTTAGAGAAACACATACTAGCAACCATCTGACTGGCAATTATATGTGCAATTATGAAAATGTGAAGTGTCTCTTAAGGTATTCATTGAAACTAACCCTTTATAAAGGAGTGGGGGATTATCCTAAATGTTAACACTCTTTTTAGATGTCAGAACAGCATGGTTTCTGATGCCTAAAATAGGAATAAGATTACTAAAAGACCAGGTCTCAACCATGCTGTGTAATAATATTTTAAGATGTGTTACAGTTGTTTATGCTGTGGTTTATTTAATGATGCAAAGATGTGCTGCATTCTTTTATGTTGCATTTGTTTAACTCTGTAAAGCTGTGTTGTTTTGCTTGTTCAAAACACCTGATTGGTCTAATAATAAGCTTGAATGGCCAATAGCTAGGCAGGAGAAAGAATAGGCAGAACTGCCAGGCAGAGAGAATAAAAAAAGAAGAAAAAAGGGGGTAACAAAAAAAAGGAAGAGAGGAGGATGCTATATGGGCCAGCCACCCAGCCATACAACTAGATACAGAATAAGAAGGAAAAAAAATATATGCAGAAATAGGAAAAGGTAAAAGTTCATAGGCAAAGGGTAGACGGGATAATTTAAGTTAAAAAAAGCTGGCTAGAAATAAGCCAAACATAGGTTGAACATTCATAAGAAATAGTGAGTCTCGGTGTGATTATCTGGGAGCTGGGTGGTGGGCACCCAAAAAGCTAAGTGTTGGTGGCACACATCTTTAATCCCAGCACTCATGTGGCAGAGACTGAAGGATCTCTGTGAGCTCCAGGCCAGCCTGGTCTACAGAATGAATTCCAGGATAAGCTCCAAAGCTAAAGACAAACCCTGTCTCAAAAAAACTAAACAAAACCAAAACAAACAAACAAACAAAAAAAACCCAGCTACACAACATGGCAGTGGTGGTGCATGCCTTCAATCACACAGCACTCAAGAGGCAGAGATGGGTGATCTCTGAATTTGAGGCCTGCCTGGTCTATGGAGTGGTTTCTAGGACAGCCAGGACTACACAGAGAAACTGTCTCAAATGAACCCAAAAAAAAAAAAAAAGAAAGAAAGAAAGAAAGGAAAAAAAGAAAAAAAGTACTCAAAATTGTCCTTCTTCGTCCTTCTGTGAGGTGGTGCAATATTCTGAAACTATCTCTTATATTCTAAGAGACTGAAACTTTTCTTGAAGGCAGAGTAGTCACCAGTCACACGCAGAGGAAGAAGATGAGAATGTCTCACTGATTAAAAGTACCAATCAATCCACGTGGTTAACATAGACAAGAATTATGGGGTTAATTCGAGTTGTAAAAGATAGTTAATAATAAGCCTGAGAGAAAAGGCCAAACAGTTTATAATTGTTATAAGCCTCTGTTTCTTTGGGACTAAATGGCTGCGGGACCAGGTGGGACAGAAACTTCTGTCTACATATATGGTACCCAAATGAGTTCTAGACCGGGGTGTGGTGGCACATGCCTTTAATCCCAGCACTTGGGAGGCTGAGGTGGGCAAGAATTTCCACATAAAGCCTGAGAAAGCTTTTATTCTAGACAGAAAAGAACAGAATCAAGCACAGCTTCTTGGTACCAGCATTGTCTTGAGTGGGCTCTGTTTGCTACAAACAAGCAGTGGCATGGCTCCTATAAGAGAAGCTCAGCATTAGCAGCAAAACCCTCACAGCTCTTTTCAGAGGCTCTGTCACCGAATACTTAAATGGTGCTCATGAACAGCCAACAGCATGCTTCTTGGTGGTGGCATGGATCTAGAAACTATATAGAGTTGTGGTAAAAAATGTGGCTAGGCCAGTACCTCCACCATGAAGCTAGACTCTCAGGAAGTGGGGTCAAGGAATGGGGCAGATCCAGCTGCCAAAACCGTGGCTTTAATCCTAGTCATGTTGTTTAGCAGATTAAGACTCATATGGTCAAGAAAAAGATAGAGGTATACAGTACAGACAGATTCAGAGGGAAAAAAAAGAAAAAACATCTAAATGGTTTACAGTGTGTTTAAAAAGATTCATAGGCTTGGGAGAGAAAAGAAAGAATAGAGAAAGTCCTTAAAAAAAAGAAATATAGTCGAATGTGGTGGCACACACCTTTAATCCCAGCACTTGGGAGGCAGAGGTGGGCAGATCTCTGTGAGTTCTAGACCGGGGTGTGGTGGCACATGCCTTTAATCCCAGCACTTGGGAGGCTGAGGTGGGCAGATCTCTGTGAGTTCTAGACCGGGGTGTGGTGGCACATGCCTTTAATCCCAGTACTTGGGAGGCAGAGGCAGGTGAATCTCTGAGTTTCAGGCCAGCGTGGTTTACAGAGTGAGTTCCAGGACAGCTAAAGATACACAAAGCAACCCTATCACAAAAAATCAAAAATTAAAAAAATAAAAATAAAAGAAATAGAGTAAAAAGAAAAGCCATATAAAGATGGAAAATACACAGGGACTCTGGATCATATATGTTATTATGCTATCTTTGAATTGTTTGACTGCTAAGGAAGGAGCAACAGCTGCTAAAAGACATTTGATTATAAATGCTGCCAGATTAATCCAACCTATATATTTTGAAAATGCCTTGACTTCAAACTTTAAGTCAAAAGATATGTTACTTTGGATAAGAGGTTTTGCTTTTGTTTCCACAGAAAATGAGAGGCTGTGGTTCCATTCTAGGTTAAGAAAAATAAGGTTTGATTGAGGAAGACCTCCTGAAAATCTCTAATAGGAATGGATAGCCCAGATGATCCAACATTTCAGAGCACCTCTGTTGTAGTTTCCTCTGAGTTCTACAGCCAGAACAGCTTCAAGACTGCTAGCTGAGATGATCAAGCCTCAAAGAATACTCCAGTCAGGACTTGACCATAATCCTAATTTTTTTATGTCCCCATTAGCAGTGCCCCCAATTATTAGGAAGTAATCTAAAAAACTACGCCCATATTCCCAAAAAATGGATTATGGACACTTGCTTTGTTTAGAGTGTAGGTTACAAGCTGTTGTGAATAACAGCCAGGAAAAAAAGCAAAACAGATGAGATTAGATTCAGGGTCTTGTTTTGAGGAGAAAAAAGGAAAAATGCTGTGGGATAATGCTCTTGTACACTGTAAAGATTTGTCACTCATATTGGTTTAATAAAATGCTGACTGGCCATTAACCAGGCAGGATGTATAGGTGGGGCAACCAGACTAAGAGAGTTCTGCGAAGAGGAAAGTCATCAGCCAGATGCAGAGGAAGCAAGATGAGAATGCTTTACTGATAAAAGGTACCAAGCCATGTGGCTAACATAGACAAGAATTATGGGTTAATTCAAGTTGTAAAACCTAGTTAATAATAAGCCTGAGCTAATAGGCCAAGCAATTTATAATTGTTATAGTACTCTGTGTGTTTCTTTGGGACTGAATGGCTGTGGGACTGGGTGGTACAGAAACTTCCATCCACACAATATTGTTCTTCTTTGTCTTTCTGTGTGGTAATGAAATATTCTGAAACTACCTCTTATATTCTAAGAGACTGGAACTTTCGTTGGATCTCATAGCCAAGGTTAATAATATACCTTAAGGTCACTTACAAATTAAGACTGTTAGCCTACTGTGTACTCAAACTTTTTGCTTAGCCTAACTAGTAACCAACCTCACCTGCCTTGGTTTACCATATAATCAACGTTTACAACCTAAGCTGCAATTTTAAGTTACATAAACTTTCATGCCTCTAACCTAGATAATTCATATGCATCATTTGTTGAAAGCAGAAAGTTAAGAACAACTTCCTAAAATCTGTAAAAAAATTTCAAGGCAACTGTTTATAGATATTGGTTGATAAACAATGGTATTTGTTGTTTGGGTCAGCTGCGATCAGTTGGAGAGCCTCGTAAAACACTGTTGAGATTTCTGTAAAGAATCCCATTCCTTCCTCATGTGATGCATTTTACGCTGTTTGACAGAGTAAAGCCCTTTGTTAGGGACAGATGCCACTCACTTACACGCACATATACAAACACACAGCTAAATACAACAGACATACACAATCACAGAAACAGACAGACACATACAGGAACAGACAGATTCACAAGACAGCCTTCAGGCAGGCACAGATTTAGATGCATACAACAGATAAAGTATGGAAGACACTGATGTGGGATTCTCCTCTGTAAGTTGTGAATGCCATTGGTTAATAAAGAAGCTACTTTGGCCTATGACAGAATAGAGCTAGGTGGAAAAAAAAACTGAATGATGGGAGAAAAAAGGCAGAGTCAGTGAAAAGCCATGTAGCTGCCACAGGAGACAGGCACACTAGAACCTTGCCAGTAAACAACAAGCCTCATGGTAAACTATAAAATAACAGAAATAGGTTAATTTAAGATGTAAGAGCTAGCTAGGAATACACTTAAGAGATTGGCCAAGCACTGTTTTAATTAATACAGTCTGTATAATTATTTTGGGTCTGGGAAGCGGGAAACAAATGAGCAGCCTCCATCTACAAGACATTGTGAGTATGAAGCAGAAAATTCAAATCTGGAACTCCCTCTTAGTAAAGGGACTCCAAGGAGAAGTGGTTTTATTTTTTCCTTAATGAGACACTGATGCATTATTGCTGTCTCAGAATTAATCACTAATATATTCTGAGTCTACATTATTTTATTTAATATTATGAATTCAAGTTATACCCATTTTCCTACAAACAGCATAAATGCCTTTATTCTCCAAAGGTTTACTAAAAACAGATATCACATTTTCTTTATCCATTTATCTGTTGATGGACATCTAGACCAATTCTATAACTTAGTTATTGTAGATAGAGCAGCAATAAGCATGGATATACAAGGATCTTTACAGTATGCTGGCATAGAGTCTTTGGGACATATATCCAGAAGGGATACAGGTAGGTTGTATAGTAGTTCAATTTTTTAGTTTTTTCAGGACCTCCTTAATGGCTGCATCAAGACTAGACTAATTATATTCCTACCAGTAATCTATATATTAGATACATTCAAATTTATATCTTCCAAAGATTTCCTCTCATTCCATAGGCTGTCTCTTCATTCAAGAGTTTCATTTGCTATACAAAACATTTTAGTCTCATTCAATTCCTGAGCTATCAGAGTCTTTCTCTTTTCCTGAAAAAAAATCATACCTCTACCTTAAAGTATTCTACCTACATTTTTTCTGTAGAAGTTTCAGTTTCTGCTCATCCACTATAAACTTTGATAAAGTTTAATTGATTTTATGGGATGAAAACCAGGAGTATAATTTCATTCTTCTACATGTAGCTTTCCCAGGATCCCTTGTTGAAGAAGCTATGGGTTCTCATTTTGTCTTGGTATCTTGGTGGCATTCCTTCCCTCCCTGAGCCATGGGACAGTGCGAGGAGCACTGGTGATATTGGCAATGGACCTGAGCTTTTCCAGTGGAGAGACTTATTACCATCTCAATATCATTGTTTGTAGTAGATCTGCTTATGTGCTCTTGGTTTAATTTTCTAAGTTATGTATGTCTTGTAATTTGTCTAGTTCTTCTAGATTTTCCAATTTATTGGAATAGTTTTCTTTTTTCTTTTTTTTTTAATGTTTTTAAAGATTTGAATACTAGTTTTCAAAGGTGCTCTAATGATCCTCTGATGTTTTTAAAGATTTGAATACTAGTTTTCAAAGGTGCTCTAATGATCCTCTGATGTTTTTAAAGATTTGAATACTAGTTTTCAAAGGTGCTCTAATGATCCTCTGATGTTTTTGGTGTCTGTTATGTTTCCTTTCCAATCTCTAATTTTATTAAGTTTGTTCTTTCTTTTGATTCATTTGGCTCAAGGTTTTTCAATTTCATTTCTTTTTTCAAAGAATCAACTCTGTTTCACTGATTCTGTTTTTTATTGCAAAGAGAGAGAGAGACAGAGACAGACAAGAGACAAGACAGAGAAAGAGAGAGAGACAGACAGACAGACAGAGAAAGAGAACAAGAACAGGCTGGCAGGCTGGCCTCAGACTTAAACTCAAGATCCTCCTTTGCTCTGGGTTCTAGATTGCAGGCATACGCCGCTGTGCCTGGCTCTCCTGCAGTGTTCTATTTCCTAGTTTGCCTCTCCCACTAGCTCCTTAGGATAGTGACTGAAAGTTAATCTCTGGACCCACATTATCCAGCACAACACTTGACACACTGAACACAAAACAAATACTAAGTGAATTTTTAAATTAAGAACTAGTTAGCAATCTAAATAGAGAACTAGCAGCCTAGTTTTCTAATTCTATGCCTTTTGATAAATTATGTTTACTTATACTTTTGAATCTATGTTTTAAAAACCTTGCTGGGTCGTGGTGGCACACACCTTTAATCCCAGCAATCTGGACAGAGGCAGAAGCTGGTGGATTACATAAGTTTGAGGCCAGCCTGGTCTACAGAGTGAGTTTCAGGACAGCTAGGACTACACAGAGAAAAGAAACCCTGCCTCAAAAAAACAAAACAAGTAAACAAAAACAAACAAAAAACTTTTTCACCATAGAACAAAGTTAACTTTACAATTCTACTCAGCTAAATTTACTTTGGGAAATAAACAACTGACAAACAATTATCCTCCTTCCCCAAAGTCTCAAATAAACCATACTAATTTTAATTGAATTATATTTCAAATTACCTCTGGAAGTCCATTAGATGATACAATTCCAAGTGAATTCATAAAAGGGATAAAATTTTTGAAATAAACATTTTTCACCTGAAAAATATATACATCTAAGATTACAATATTAAGAGATTAAAATTTAAAACAAAATAAAATCCAGTCTCGGATTAACGTTAACAATGTTAACTGACATAAAGCATGATTAATAAAAACTCAACATGATTAATAAAAACTTAAGAGAAACTGGAGTTCAACCCGAAGACCTGAAAAGCAAAGCAGCCAGCCAATGGCTTTTACCTTGACCTCAGCCCGAAATGGCCATCCTGCCTCCAGGAATCTCAGAATGAGACTGAACTGAGTGCTGTCTCCTCCCATTTTATATTCCTCTCTATGGCTGGGATTAAGGGTGTGCACCACTACCATCTGGTTTCTATGGCAAGCTAGTGTGGCTACTGGGATTAAAAGTGTATAGCTGCATGATCTGTAAGGCTGGCCAGTGTGGCTGTTGTACTTTTCTGATCCTCAGGCAAGCTTTATTTATTAAAATACAAGCGAAATGCCACTACACTGACATTTACAGTACATTCAAACTAATCATATTTATAACTTTCAATTATTTACTTTTTAATATAGATTTCTGACCATAAAACAGAGTTTAAGTGGAAAACTGCTAATGAAATGAGATTTATGGCATAAGGAGCCACTGAAACAAATATTTTAAAGTGACACTTAGAAAATGGATTACTGGTTGCTCTGTAAGTGCAATGTACTATAGAATTTTTAACTAATTGATTTTCTTTTACTAACTTTCTTTTTCAAACTTGTAGTCTACATTTATTGATTTTTCTTTCTAACAAATAGTACATTTATTTTCTAATTAGTTCATACTTACCTGGGATATTTAGTAGTTAATCAATTAGTATAATTAACCAATAGTTATACAGCCATAAATGCTATTTTTAGTCACATGTCAATTAAAATACTCAAGTTTTTATTAGCTATACTTGAATCATAACTAAATAAACATTCTAAATTCTAAGAACTAATTCCTTAAGATTAAAAACATATTTATTCTAATCCTCAAAATAAAATGTAACTACTTATATCATAAAAAATCCAGGGAATTAGAAAAGCACATTCACGACTATTTGCTCCCTTATGACCAAACAGCAGAATGGAGACAGCACTATTTCAGCTACACCTGCCAGCATATTTGTGTGGGGAGCTCATGGCTCTAGAAAAGTGAAAAGCAAGCATTTAGGCTTATATATGAAGTTAATACATTCATACAGATACAGATATTCATGACATTAGTAAGATCCACAGTGGTAAAGCCTAGATATCTTGGTAATAGTTCTAATACTTCTTTAATTCAATCTTGGAAACAGGTATCCTCACTGCTTCCCCGAGTTGTCAGAATTTCAAAGATGTAATATTTCACATATCTGGTGAATTGGAGGCAAAATTTCAATAACCAAACTGTGAGAGAAAAAATCTGTGGAATGAACAGAGACCCAGATGTCCTAAACTTTACGAAAGGTTCAGTGAGTGATGAGTAACCAGTCCCTGGAAACATATTACTCATTACTATAAGGAAGTGGGGTGCATTATTTGTAAGAATCCTTTCGGTTCCAAAACCTAGACTCTTGAAGAAAGTAATTACTCTGTGTGCAGAAGTTCTCTCTAACGGCCTGGAGGGACGGCTCAGTCGTTAAAGGCTAGGCTCACAAGCAAAAATAGAAGAAGTTCTCTCTAACAGTTATTAACATCTGATAGAGTATTTAAAAGAGAGTCATAAAAGGCTAAACAGAAACTGAATGTTAGATCACTCACACTGAAGTGAAACTCTGAGGTCTCTTGGTAGGGTGTTTTAAACACTAGGGATATTAGTAAATTCAATGGACTAGAAGGAGAAACACATTTGAAAACTATTGTCTTCATGATATACATTCAGTAATTCCGGAAGGGAGATATTATCTTTAAAAGCTAAGTAAGGAAGTATGAAAATTAATTTTTTTGCAAATATTTTGTTCCTATAAAATATAAATGGCCCTAACTAAAAACTAAAAATAAAAGCATGCTCATAACGAAGAGTATGTATTGGCAGGAAGACTTCACATATGTATCTACTCAACTGTTTTAAAGAAAGTGTAGGAGAAATTACCTCATCTATATTACATTCATGTTCTTTACAGAGAACTTCAATAATTCTTGTATCATTTTCTAGTTGTTTTGCTATCCGGGCACTCCTGTTCTGACCTCTTCTGGGTGTTCGAGGTGAACCATTAATGGGTATTACAGCTGTTTCTGTAAAAATGGTAAATTAGATAAGAACAATTGTACATTCCATATTGAAAAAGTTAATGAAACTAGGCTGGGGATGTAGTTGAGTTGGTAGAGTACTTGCCTAGAAAAGCATGAAACCCTGGGTTCAATTCCTATCACCACATACACCAGGAATGCTGTACACACCTGTAATCCCAGCATTTAGGAGGCAAAGGGAGATTCAAAGTTCAATACCATCCTCGTCTACATAGTGAGTTCAAGGCCAGCCTAGGTCACATGAGACACTATCTCCAAAATAATTACTTAAAATTAAATAAATTGTAAAATAAAATATGACACATCCTAATTATAACTAAGACAACATTAGGAATAATCCTTGTAGAATTTTAATCCACTTATTATGGCTCACTACATAATTAACAATTTTAGCTTATTAATTAACATCTATTGAGTCTCCCCTTTGTTTTGTTGTACAGGCAATCAAACCCAGGGTCTCTGTGAATGTTACACAAATGCTCCGTCACTGAGCCATAGCCTGTTTCTGAATGCCTGCTGTGATATATATACTGTTATTAGTTTTAGCAACTCACATTTTTCTTTTTCTACAAATGCTATCCCCAAAATGCTATATCCCATAAACCCAGAGAAAGTATGATAAACAAATAATTTATAAATTACTTATAAGTATATTCTACTCAGTATACATGAACAAAAATATTTCCTGGGCTGATGAGATGACTCAGTAGGCAAAGGCACTTGCTGCCAAAGCTGACAACCTACTTCAATCCCTGGAATCCCTACAGGGGAAGGAAAGAACTGACTCATGCAAATTTCCTTCAACTTTCACACACAGCCCCACACGGAATCCTACTACCCCACAAACAAATACTTAGTAAGTATAAACATTTTTTTCTATTTTTAGATCCTTAAAATGAATAAGCAAATATTTATGGGTTCCATTTATAAACATAGTATAAATCTTTTAAGTATTAGCAAATTATAAAGTATTTAAGGTTTTACTGTAGGGGGCTGGAGAGATAACTCAATGGTTAAGAACACTGGCTGCTCTTCCAGAGGACTCAGGTTAAATTCCTAGTATTCACATTGTGGCTCACAACTGTCTGTTCAGTTTCAGGGGATAGGATGCCCTCTTCTGGCTGACACAGGCATCAGGCACGTAAGTGGTACATAAGCATACGTGTTAGCAAAACATATGTTGTACACATGATAAGTACAAATCCTCTATTATTTAAAAAACAAAGCACGAGAGAGTGAGGAGAAAGAAGAAGAATACTGTTCTGTGCTACAGATTAGAACCAGGGCCTTCTATGTTCTACCACTGAACTACATCTACAACCTAGAGGAGCAAGTTTTAGAAGTATAACAAGCTAGGCATAGTGATCAAAGCATGCCTTTCCTCACAAAGGCAAGATCTCTGTGAGTTTGAGACCAGCACGGTCAACATTGCAAGTTCCAGGACAGCATGGGCTACGTAATGAGAGCCTGCCTCAAAATAAATAAATAAATAAGTTAGTTTATCAACTGTCACAAAGTAGAGATTTCATGTAAATTTTGATTCAGTCAGCCTACAGAAAAGAAACTTCTATTGAACGTATGTGCTAACTGGAAATCTGAACACTTACAAAGTATGTGGTGGCATTAAACAGTAACTAACAGTTTTTAGATGCCATAATAGTACTATTTTAAAAAGTCTTTCTCTTTTACAGATAAAGATACCAGGTTGAAACCACACACAAGCTGTGGGAACTTGTGGGATATGAGGCTACAGACAAGTCATAAATTATCTTCTGAAGCCAGGTCATAGTACACGGAGACAAACTACATCTCTATATTTGAAATCCCCATCACAAAAGCTAATTAAAAATTAACTGTACTCGGTCAATTCAGTTTATCATGCTGGTTTCTCTTTAACAATGAAGTACAGATGTCAATTATCTAAAGAACAAAGACCTTAATCTAAATAAAGTAACACAGTACCCCAACTTTTTATTTTATTTTGCAGACAGAATCGCACCCTGTAGCTCTGGCTGCCCTGAAACAAGCTATGTAGACCAGCTTGTCTAGAACTTACAGATACTGGCCTGCTTCTGTCTTCTGGGATTGGGATTAAAAGCATGCATTGTCACACCCAGCAATATACCAACTTTTAAAGTTTCCACATTGATATAAGCAAGGAAGAAAAAGGCAGGCAAAAGAAACGTTCAAAGGATGGGGACTTTTGAAGTATATTTACTATTTATTATAGATTTTAAAATTTCTCCTGCTTTGCATGTAGATTATGCTAGTTTAAGGTTTCTGCCTCTTCCACCAACATAGGTTTAATACACTGTCAAAATTCTCATCCAGACTTCATTTCCCCAAGAAGTCACTGTTCACAAAGATGAATTAGGCTTCACTATTTCAGCCTCTTCAGCATGATGCTTAGTCTTGACAGTTTGATCTGCTATGTTTTAGCACTATGATTAGCACCTATCCCTATCCCATGAGCTAGGGATCAGCCTGTCCTTATCTAAGTTTACAAGTTCTACTGTACAAAAGTGATTTCAAAGTCCTAGTTTTGAGGTGACTAAAAGAACATCTCTGGTCTAAGAACTACTTAATCTACACTTATTTTGCCTAATGCTATCTTTATAAACAACAGCTACTTTTATTTAAATACATTTTCCTTCCTTCTCATTACCCACTGAAACAGTATCACTTACTGCTCATATAGAAAAATCAGTTATATAGCATACAATATCCAATACTAATTAAAAACTTAAATTGCTACCATAGAATGTCCCCCTTCCCAAGAGTTATGGATCAGATCTCTGTCTTTTGTTCTACTTTACTACAAATCTCCCCTGCTTCTTCAAAAGAACGTTTCCCCAACCTTACGTACTCTTCAAATTCATTTCAAATAACACTTTTTTATGTCACTGATTGGCCCTCCACTGCTACTACAGAAACTTGCTTTTTAATTTTTAAATTTTATTTTCAATTGTGTGTGTGTGTGTAGTGTGAGTATAGTACCCAGAAAGTCCAGAAGAGGGCACTGGATCTTCCTGTAGCTGAAGTTACAGGAGGCTGTGAGCCATCCAACATGGTTCTGGGAACTGAACTCAGGTCCTCTGCAAGAACAATATGCATTCTTAACCACTAAGATATCTTTCTAGCCCTTATTTTAATTTTATGATTATTATTGTGTGAATGTATGTGTGTGTGCACATGCATGAGCACATGGGGGTACCAGGACACACCTCTGGAGGTCAGAGGACAACTTTCAGCAAACAATTCTCTCTTCCCACCATGAACTCTGGGTATTGGACTCAGGTTGTTAGGCTGGTACATCTCACTGGCCCTGTAAAAATGTTCATATCTCTAAAACTCCCCCCAATTTTTGTTTTGATTAAGCTAGAACACTTCCTACTACATTCTTATTATTTGCTCAATGTTTTATCTTTTTTTCTATCACTTATACTCTTGAAGGTTGCTGTCATTTGAATCTGGAGGCATTTAGGCCCACGTGTTAGTCCCAGTCCCCAGCGTGCAGCTATCGGCAGAGTCTAACCAGTCCGAGGGTTCCTACAGTGCATGTCTTGAAGGATAGATAATGGGATTCCATCCTCTCCCTACTCTCTTCCTCAACTCCAGTAGAATGGTCTCCACTGTGTGCACCTGCCACGATATGCTCCCTTACTACAGGAAAGCAATGGGCTCAATCGCCTGTGGACTGGAAACTCCAAAACTGTAAGCTAAAAATAAGTCGATCACACCTCAATAAGCTGATCACATCAGGTATTGTCACAGTAAAGCAGAGCTGAGAGAAAAAGGCAGAGCCCATTCCTAACTAATGTTTTATCATCCTCTCAGGACTACATCAGACCTGTAAGACATTCAGTAAGTCACTCATGAAGATAGAGGAGAAGAGCATTGCATTGTTTAGAATACTTACTATATGGTTCTCTAAGTAGTGCAGGAGGTGAGAACTTAATAAAATAGTCAACTACACACAACATTAACTGAAATGAGATTACCAGATCATCTTCCATTTGTAATACTTCTCCTAAAAATGAAAAAGATCCAGTTAAACATTTTAAAAATTACATTTAACTATTATTTACTTATCTGTGTGTACATGCATGTATATGCACGTTTGTGAGCAAAGTGTGTGTGTACATGTACCAAAATATACGTGTGTCAATCAAAGGACAACCTGCATGGACTGGTTCGCTTCTTTTACTATGTGGGTCCCAGTGACCAAACTCAGGTTGCCAGGTGAGCGGTACATGCCTTTATGTGCAAAGGCATCTCAGTGGCTTCAAGATTCCCATTTTTAAGAAAAGTTAGAGACTAGTACCTTTAAGTCAGAGAAAAATGTAATGGTATATCCATATGCTCATTCATTTGCTAATCACTAGAGCCATGATAAATACTTTTCTCTTTTTTGCAAAACCAAATTAAAAAGATGAGATTCAAGACATAAATGAGAACTTTAAAACTGGGGTTATAAGAATTAATTCTTATTAAAATCATCTGGCATTACCTTTTATAAAATCTACTTCCTATTTTGGTGTGACCTGCAAAGCTCATCACTCTCAGAAACAATGCTGAAACATGATGCATGCTAATTTTTCACTCTAATATTTATATAAAGTATCTCATATGTTCAATTTAACCCCCTACAAAATATTACACTAATGAAAACCATTAAGAAATAACAAAATTCTGGGTGGTGGTGGTGCATGCCTTTAATCCCAACTCTAGGGAGGCAAAGGCAGACAGATCTCTGTGAGTTTGAGGCCAGCCTGGTCTACAGAGTGAATTCCAGGACAGCCAGGGCTGTTACACAGAGAAATTCTGTCTTGAAAACCCAAAGGAAAAAAAGAGAAATAACAAATAAGCCAGGTGATGGTGCACACCTTTAATCCTAGCACTTGGAAGACAGAGACAGGGGGATCTCTGTGAGGCAAGGCCAGCCAGGTCTACAGAGCAAGTTCCAGGTCAACCAGGGCAACACAGAGAAATCCTGTCTCAAAAAACAAAACAAACAAACAAACAAAAAGCCAAACAGAGTATAATTATAAGGTCATGTTGAAATGATTATTTAACATAATATCCTAAGAGTTTATGTAACATACATACATATATAACTTAAAACAATAAGTTTATGTAACATATATAACATACAACTACAAGGCTTATAGAAATAAATGCATATAATATGTGCCTATACATAATGTAAATTATAATCAAATCCATTAAGTGCCTATTTGCTTCTAGCCCTATTATTTTTAAGAAACATGTAGGAGCCAGAGTGATTGCTCATGGATGACAGCACTCGTTGCTCTTGCAGAGGACCCAGGTTAGGCTCCCAGGACCCACATGGTAGCTAGCTCACAAGTGTCTCTAATTCTCAATTCAAGGAAATCAATGCCCTCTCTGGTCTCCAGAGGTACGAGGAATACATGTAGTACATATACATTATACATATATGCAAGCAAAACACTCATATGCACAGATAAAAGTAAATAAATACTTTTTAAATAAAGGAGAAGCTTGAGCTGATTCACTTTCTACCTTTGAACTATCTGCTAAGCCAGTAATAACAACAAATATTGAAACTCCCAAACATGTGTCAGACATTGAATAACCCTGTATCAAGTGGGTGTTTTAAGTCTACATGGTATGGTACAAAAGTATGTTTGCAATGAATTCGTGAAGAAATATTACAGGGGGTGTAAACAACAAAGCAGAAATGTATGATATGAAAATGTCACTAGGAAACTCATTAATTTGTATGCTAACTGAAAGTTAATGATGGTGAAGAAACAGGTGAAGTTTACTATCAAGCACATCCCAGTAAGAGGAGCAGAGCAAAGTCAGATGAATAGCCTCTCCGCTCTAACAACACTCTGGGGAAACACACATTAGCCAAGTGCTAGCAGCAGCAATACCAAATACGGAACAACTCTTCAGCAGCATGCTCACTTCTCATTTTCTGGCTTGGAGGGAGAAGTAACCATTACAGAAAATAAAAGGGAAGTAAACCACGATGGCTAGCTGCCCAGCACAGATATTCCAGTATACTGGGCTGACTGGGAAAAGGGCAAAGTACAGAATTCAGATAAATTCTCTACTCTCGTCCTTACTTTCTGACTAAAAGTAGCATAACAACTGTTTAGAGCACACTGTAATTCTCTGGGGAATACAAACTAACTACATATTAAGTATAAAGGGAATGAAGGGAAGGTCTCTCAAACTATCTCAAAGAAAACATTAGCCACTTCACATCCCATATATGAAGGAAAAAGGCATTCACAAAAGAAAAAGTAAACACACAAAAGGGGAAAATCAGAGAACCTAATAGGAAGAAAATACCTTTAAAACAAACAAACAAATAAATAAGTACGTCATCCTACATTATGGTGAACTCCAGTGTTTGGGATGCCAGGCAGAAAGATCACTATGTCAAAGGCCGTCTGGGCCACAAGTCAAGAACACGCAATCAGAAAAACTGACTGGTCTCAATTTACATAAAAACAAGGAGTCAGATGAACTAAGAACTAGGTACAAATAACACCATTACCAAAAGAGTTTAGATCGAAACAAAAGACAACAGGAAAAAAAAAAAAGAACCTACACAAAGTTGGGGATGTTGTAGCTCAGTGGCAGAGCATTTGCCTAGCATTCATGAAGCTTTGGGCTAAATTCCCAGTATTGCCCAAAAGAAAAAAAATTTAAAATAAGAGAAACATGAAGAACAAACTGATAAAATGTTCAAAGAAAACCTAACAGAATAAAATAACATCAAGCTGTCTCAGAAAAGAAGAGCAGAATGGCTAGTTTAAAAGAAAATGTTGTAAAAAAAAAAAAAAAGAAAAGAAAGTGTTGTAACACAAATGAATACAGAATGATTCAAATAATAGATATCCTAGTAAAGGTATTAAACCTCAAATTTAAGTTTCATTTACTTAAATTTATTTTCTGCATATGAGCATTCGCTTGCCTACATGCCTGGTGGCAGGAAGGCCAGAGGAGGGTAACAAATGCACTGGGACTGGTGTAACAGAGATTGGGAGCTGCCATGCGGAATGAAACCAGGGTTCTCCTGCAAGTGCTTTAATTACTGAGCCATACCTTCAGACCTAAACCTCAAGTTTAAAAAAGAACCCATTTAGTACTCAGTAACTTAATGACAGGAGGAAATTAAGCAAGCCTCAGATTCTCAAAATCAACATTCAATACTAGAAAACATTGCCTTGAGGGGCAAAATGACTCAAGAACAGGACACACAGTCAAGCCATCTTCCAAGTCTAAATGCTGTGGACACTCTCCATTAACATGTCAAACATACAGAATGTGACATCAAAGGGCCTAGTGTTTTAACTGCGATGGGCTGGAGAGATGGCTCAGCAGGTAAAAGTGCTTGTCACCAAGCCAGAGACGTACACGAACAAGCACATACAATAAGTAAACAAATGTACAAAAGAATTTTAAATCCTTGATGACACAATCTAGCTGGCTAAGAAATGGGTGAAAATCAAGAACTCAGAAATGAGAAACTATAATGAAGTAATGAATGGGCACAGAAGGCATTTAAATACAGAACCGAGACTAAAGGCATGAGGTAGCTATAATTACAGATGACTAGATGCTAAGTCTTTGATAATAAAATGAAGACAGTAGAATGCATTAACTAGAAAGTGGGGGGTGGGAGGGGGATGTGCCAAGACGCATTATTATCATGGTTTTTAAAGCAGATTAATGCACACTGCTGTACAATTCCCTCTTCTCTCTATGGCCATACCACCCTGAATATGCCCATTTTCATCTATCTCCGCTGTTAACCAGGGTAAGTCCTGGCTAGTACCTGGATAGAAGAAATCCCTTCCCTCTAATGGTACTGAGATGGTGTGATGGTTTGAATGAACAAGGCCTCCATACTCAACACAAGCAGCATGATTGGAGGTTCAGAGGAAGTGTGTCATATGGGGTGGGCAGGCCTTAAGGTTTCAGAAGCTCAAGCCAGGTCCAGTGTCTCACTGTCTCTTCCTCTCTTCCTGCTGCCTGTGAATCCAGATATAGAACTCTCAGCTCCTCTCCAGCACCACTGACTAAGACAGATGGGATGCAGGCTGTTTTCCATCAACACAGTATACTGAATTCTCATATTTGTTGACTGCTCATCATGGTTTATTTGTATTGTACTTGTCTCCCATCAGATTTTACTTTGTCCAAGTCAGAAAAAGAAAACCATAAGCACTTCCTGAATTTGGCATAGGTACTAGCATTTAATGACTACAGTTTTCCCTTCTCATTGTATTAACATTACCAAAATAAAAGGCCAAAAAAGAACAATAAAGATTATAACAGGAAATATTTTATTTCAGAGAAATATCATGTAAAGTAACTAAATACTTATTATTCCTACTTACAATTTTTCTTTTGTAAAATTTAAATAAAATCAATTTTAAAAATTTAAAATTCACTAGGCTGTGACTTTCATCCCCAGCACTGCTAAATAAAGAAAACGTAAAGAAAATAGAAAAGAAGGGGGGAAGAGGAAAGAAGGAAGAAAAGATAGGAAATGAAACATTTCTAATGATGTCTCTATTAACATAATTACAAAAATGGTTTACATTTAATAAACCATGCAGAGAATATAGTAGAAGGATATATTAATTGAAAAAAATATACTATTCCAAATGAACAACTTAATCATTATACTTGATAATCAGAATGCAAAAACATGTTCATTTACCTTTAGCTAGCAAAAAAGTGATCCAAGAAATTTTTAGCACCAACATAGAATTTAT
Source organism: Ondatra zibethicus (assembly GCA_004026605.1). NCBI lineage: Eukaryota > Metazoa > Chordata > Mammalia > Rodentia > Cricetidae > Ondatra > Ondatra zibethicus. The sequence goes on along the minus strand of PVIU01000552.1, from coordinate 264,532 downwards.
TTCAGTAGATATCCTGGCAAACAAATACAAAACAATAAAAAAAATTAGACATGGACAAAGTTTTTCAGTTTTACTTTTAAATTGTAGACATAAGTGAAATACATACATAATGGAATGCAGCCCTCTTTAAAAGCACAATTTACACCTGAACTCAATTTATCTCAGTTCATTTGGTGTGCCTACAAAATATTTATTCTAATCTAAATTATAGAAAGCCCAAGCAACTTTAATTTATTTCTAATTACTTATAAAACTTGTTTGCTCTTTGTTTTCTAGTTAAGATGAACACTGTAAGAAAAAAAGAAAAAAAGAATTCAGGTGGCTCTGGTTTATGAACATTTTGCCTTGAGAATTCTTCCATAAAATGGTCATTCATTAGAATTAACAGGTTTATATAAATTGATAAATGTGCATTCTAACAAGCATTTCAATTCTACTGCATTAATGAGGCAGAAAATCGCCAGGACTATTTGAGGTATCCAGAGAAGAACATGGACATACTGTTCTAGCTAGTGGTAGACATTTTCAACGTAATTTAGGATTTGTAATTGAGATTGTGTGTGTGTGTGTGTGTGTGTGTGTGTGTGTGTGTGTGTGTGTGTGTGTGTGTGGTTTATGTATGTGTTTTGTCTATATGTGTCTGTGCACCACTTGTGTGACAGGTGCTTGCAGAGACCAGAAGAGGTCATCAGATGTCATGGAACTGGAGATACAGTTGTGAGCTACCATGCAGTTGCTGGGAATCAAGCCTGGGTCCTCTGGAAGAAGGAGTGTTCTTAAGCAGAGTCTTCTCTCCAGTCCCCGAATTTAGAATGTATTTGTTCTTATATAAAAATATGGAGAGCCTTGCTAATACAATCCTTGTGGCAGATCCTCAATAAGTACTTAATGAATTGACTACATTTTCCCCAGAATAGTGACAGAGAACACTGAATCAATTCCAAGCTAATTAGCTCTTCTTTGCAATATAAAGCAAGTATTTTTAGAGCAATCTAAACAGGATTTTATCACCTCAGGATTTATAAGTATAAAGCACTATATTTTTTAATCACCAAAGTAAGCCTAGTTGTATCAGCACATCTGAGATTAGTTCAGAAAATAAAAAGTGTTTAATGAAAAGTAACAAGCTTTAAACTACTTACACACTGCTGGGTTGTGTCAGATATATAAGCTCACATGTCCTGAAAGGACAAACAATTTCATTAGCATGATGATTTTTAGAAAGCAACTTTTTAAATACCACAGTAGCATGAATCATGAGCATTTTGAAACTAAATTAAAATTTATCTACCCACTACAAAGTGACATTTCACATTACCGTGTTCTAATTACAAAGGCTTCTGTCACTCACTTTTAAATCAAAACTGATGATAAAATCAGAATCTTAGTTTGAACAGTTTAAAGAAAAAAAATCAGAATCTTAGGTCAGAGGGTAACTAATGACCATCTAACCAGTAAGTCATATATATCCATACAGTTCATCCTGTAATAAACAAGCATTGGCATCACAATCTTCACACTCCAGAAAGTCATACAAATAAGATAGGAAAATAAAACTTAGTTTGATCCAGGACTGGCAACGTTAAAGCTAAATTATTCCATTATTCCTTAAGACTAGTCAATAAAAAACAAATTCCTTTTACAAAGTCCAGAGTGGCCTTTTAAGGACAAATCAGACTACGTCACTCCCCAATATCAAATAATTCATCAACTTTCCAGGGCAATCCTAGTTCACTACTAATCAGACCCCTTCCTACCTTCCAGACATTTAGACTTAGCAGCTCAAAATATAACCTACTATGTTTTGGTATTGTACACACACTTGTCTCAATTTAGAATCCCTGGTTCCAGTCCCCACTCATTTTGCTTGATACATTTCTATTTCTAATCCCTATTCAGGATTTTCTTCTTCTCTAGCCTTTTTCCCTAGTCAAAATCACCAGTGCTGGGGTTACCCTTCTCACCTACTTAAGATATACAATGTATTGCATCACTTCTACTAAAAACAATACTCTACAATACAGCATCGCAATCATCATTGAATTTATTTTTCTTTTTCATGTGTACATGCTGTGGTATATACATGTTTGATTTGGTGGACATATGTGCATATACGTGAAGCCTGAGTTTGAGGTCAGGAATCTTCTTCAATTGCTCTTTCATCTTATTCTTTAAGGAAGGATCACTCAATCAAACCCAGAGCTCATAGATATAGTTGGATACTAACAGTTAATTCTTAATGTGGTTTGTTAATTTATTTGCAACAAAACAGCTGACAATATAAAGTTTCTTAAAGTATATTCCATAAAATACTTCTTTCATAAGATCTTAATTTATGTTAAATGCGGCTATGGTTCAAATGTGAAATATTCCCAACAGGATCATACTTGAGAAAGAGAGTCACTGAGGCTGGCCTTGAAGTTTTAATAGCCCAGACCCACTTTCTGCTCAGGTACTCTGCTTCCTTTTATGGATGTCCTGCCACCATGCTTGCTGGGGCTGCACATCTTCTTCACTACTAGAAACTGTATCCCTCTGGAACTGTACATCAGAATAATTCCTTTCTCCCTCAAATTGTTTTTGTAGGGGGTATTTATCACAGCAACAGAAAGACAAATGTATGTATAACCCATTTAGGAAATGCTGAACTCAATCAAACAGATCTATTCTATCAAACATCTCTACGCCTTGCATTACCTTGGTACTGTGTGATTGTCTAAGGGGATACAGAATGGAGATACAGTATTATGCAGTTTTTTCTTGTTTTAAAAGCTAATATTTAGGCCTGTGAGATAGCTCAGCTGGTAAAGGGCCTGACAACCTAAATTTGAAACTGAACCCAGACGGTAGAAGGAGAGAACAAATACCTCCAAGTTGCCCTTTACCCTCCATATCTGTGTCATGGCACACATTTTCCCACATACATACACATATACAGTAAGTAAATGGTAACATAAAAACTGGAAGCTAATATTCATGGAAAGTTTAATATTTTTATACAAGGTCACTGAACAAAAGCATTATTTATGTATTACCTCATTTAATATATTAAAGACTTAACAGGTATGTGATGGCTATTTTTGGTTGTCAACTTGACTACATCTGGAATTAACTAAAACCCAAAAAGAATGCATCTGTGAGGGAGGGATTTCTGCCTAATTTGAAATGGGAAGATCTACTTCTAATCTGGATCTTTGAGGTAGAAAAACACACCTTTAATCTAGATCTTGAGGTGGGAAGGCACACTTTGCAGATCTTTAATCCAGATCTAACTAAACCATGCCTTCTGCTAGAAGCCCACATAAGGACATGGAAGAAGGAAGCTTTTACTCTTTGTCTGACTGTTCTCATCTCACTAGCAAGTCCATTCCTTCACTGGCATTAGAGCCTACCTCTTCACGACTCCAACATATACTGGAGACCAGCAGAAACATGCACTAGTGGTGGAACAACTACTGGATTTTTGGACTTTCCAACAATGGATTAGCTGGACCACAACCTGGAAGTCTTTCTAATAAATCCCCTTAGATAGATAGATAGATAGATAGATAGATAGATAGATAGATAGATAGATAGATAGATAGATAGACAGACAGACAGATATAGATATATAGATTCATTCTATGAGTTCTGTTACTCTAGAGAAATCTGACTAATAGGTACTTTCATTAGCTTGTTTTAGATATTAGAAAACAAAGTAACCCAACTCATTTATCCAAGGTCACATAGTACAAGCTCATGATTATGTTAGAATCCAGATCTGTGTGACTACTTCTCCATTAGTCCCTACTATAGCTTCTCCTTTTTTGGTAGATGACAATCCAACTATTGTTTTGGATAGAGGAAAGGAAAGATGGATAGGACATCTATCTTCTCTGTTATAAGGGCACATTTGTACTTCATAATGTAGAAAGGAATCTACACATACTTCTGTAAACAGCTCTTCATGGGCATACTTTAATGGTTAGTTTGTTGAATAGCCCCAGTCTAGGTAGTGCTTCAGAGGAATGTAAGAAGGCTCAACAAGCTTAAGAGTAGATAAACCCAGCTTCACACAGAGAGATGATAATGAGGGCAAGTTGCAGGAGAAGATAGAGAAGGACCATCACAAGAATATCAAGCTGGGCCACAGGGACAGGGCTAGCTTTGGAGCACTGACTGCTACTGTTCCCATTTCCTGTGCAGTTTGCTAACTATAGATTACAGGGAAGACAGTTCTGGGAGCTTATTGGTGGTTTCTCAGATTGACAATTGAAGCACAGCTTAAAGATTCAAATTCTATTGCTCACTGATGTTTGTGCCAATAATCATCATTAACTCTCATATTCCAGTTATGTTTGAAAAAAAATTCTGTGAAACTGTTGTCCTGGATCCCACTAACTAACCTGGATATACTGCTGTTCATACTGGCCCTTAGGAAATAGGATACAGGAAGATCCTGAACACCTCAAAACTGCCTCCATAACTTCTAAAGCTTTTGAATTTCAATATGTAGTAGATGCACTATCCTTTTCTTCTTTCTCCTCTGAATTTTCTGGCATCTAAAAAATTCCCTGAAACTTTCCTTTCCCTACCCTTCCAAACTACTTATAGTTACTCTTCAAAATGCAGACACAAGAAAATTTACTTTAGTAGTCTTAAGATTACTATACGAGAGAAAAATGTTGGTTTCACAGTATTTCTATTGATCACTCACTGTTCTCTATTTAGAGAAAAAGAAGATGGCAAACCACTTAAACAAAATATTCTGTAAAACCTAAAAATCACTTAAGAAACTATTCCCCCTTTTAATATCCTCTTCTACTTCTCCCTCAAGTCCCAGGATATCAACTACAATTTATAAATGGAAAGTATAATAAATAAATAACTTAAAAACAGAAACTAGTATCAAAGCAGAATAGTGATGTCAGACAAGAGACTAAAACTACCTAGAAGTATTCAATTAAAATTATGATAGAAATGTGAACAGAGAAATCTTACAGGGCCCCACCCCTAGAAAAATAACTATAAGCAATTAAATACTGAGAGTAGGAAAAGTAATCTTACCCCACTAACTGGTTATCCAATACCAAATGGTTAGCCTTAAAATCATACACAAAGAAGTGACACTAAATAGATTCAGCAGGTGATAATTGCAGATTTCGTGTACATGTAACTACAATAAAAAAATGCAACAGATTTAAAAGGAAGCAGGTGCACAGGGTGGGGGGTCTGAGATGAGTCAGAAGAAGGAAAAGGAATGATGAAAATACTTTAAACACAAAAATAGAATAAAATTATTATAGCAAAAAGCAGTAACCATTGTACCCCAAAATGACTCCTAGCCCTCAAATTCTAGAACTAGAAATAATTTGATGGTCTTGTTTTTCTTTGGTTGGTTTTAATACTGATTTGTACAGAATTTTCTTTTGCTCTTAGAATTTTCTTTTGCTCATTTCATTCTTATTTATGTTTATGTATGTGTATCTCTGTTGACTACACACACGTATATGCTGTGCCCTGAGCCATCTCTCCAGCCCAATACCATTTCCTTAACAACTGGGTCAGTGAAATTTTTGCTTACTTTGTTTATTATGGATGCGAAATCTCTACCACAATTCTAGCAAGCTTCTTTTGAATCATTTCATGCTATGCACTATTGCCTTGGTTTTCCCTTGTGCACTGTCACAAGCATAGTACATGCTGATTTACATATCTAACTCTATAAGGGTGGAAGGAAGGGAAAGACGGATGGAGAGAAAAGGAAAAGACGGAAGAGAGAGGAGGGAGGGAAAAGAAAAAGCAGGGCATTATTTCCAAAGCTCTAGGGCATATCTAGAAATGGTGGTGCATGCCTGTGATCCCAGCATCTAGGAGGCTGAGGTAGGATTATGAGTTCAAGACCAGGGTAGGATGGCCTGTCTCAAAAAATAAGCAGGATGGGAATGTAGCCTAGATTCTATGAGTTTAAGTGTAGTCTTACATATATGAGACCCTCTGCGAAACCCTAGGCCAACCTATGGGGCCTTTCTTCCTCCATGTTTTCACTTCCATCATCACAACTCTCAAGATTTAGTAACACACCAATTAAATAGCAAAGGTAAAGAAAATAGTTACGTGCCTCTGTGAAGATACTCTTTCTAGCTGTCCCTATCCTGACTCACCCCAAAAGATCTAAGGACCCCCCCCAACACCTTCTATTTTTGAGACAGGCTCTTTTTATGTAGCCCTGGATGTCCTGGAACTTACAGTGTAGACAACACTGACCTGGAACCACAGAGAGCTGCCTGCCTTTGCCTCCTGAGTGCTGATATTAAAGGTGTGCACCACCATACCCTGCCTCCACTTTTCTCCTTTCTTTTTACCATCCTATTATGAAGTGGCTTATTTAGCTAAAACATTCCTTACCATATGTCCATGCACAAATGCAGTGAGCACCAAAACAGTAACAGATATATGTCATATTAAAGACTACAATACTTGGGTTAGAAGACTATAATTTGTTTGAAAAATACAATTTTAAAAAGTGCAAGGGAGTCATTTTAGGGTTGGCAAGATACTTGGCCCTGGAGGGGATCCCAGGTGTCCACGGGCATGTCCCCAGCTAGGTATTCGGGCAGCAGAGGAGAGGGTGCCGGAACTAGCCTTGTCCCATAGTCACATTGATGAATATCTTGATCACCATTATAGAAATTTCATCCGATGGATGGAGATAGAGACAGAGACCCA